>CM066570.1:25410000-25972500 GCA_033816785.1 Picus viridis | reverse complement strand
TTACTGAAGTATAATTGAAGATGTGGCTTATGCCTTTTCCTTAATTTGAGGGGTGTGATGCCTCAAGACTGTACACACCATCCAGGTCTGAAGTACAATATTAATCCATATTGACACAATCAGCATGCACTGACAGAGTGACAGAGAATTATAACAAGGTTTGGAAAACAGATAAGGTTTTTCCTTCTCTCTTTGGGGAATTACCTTGTAAACACTGAGGTGATGATGAGAATGAAGTAGATCCCCTTCTATATTATACATGCCATGTTTATTAATGGGAGGGCAAAGCCAAATAGAGATTCAATACATGGCTGAGAAAAAAAGATACACAGCTAAAATAGCTTTTACTTGTGTTCATATAACTGCATTGCTATTCACAGCTATTCAGTAACTGAGAAATAAACTGAATCCAGTTCCCATAACCCAGGGATTAGTTTAACCCAAGAACACAGGCAGTTTGTGTTCTGTATTTGTCAATGGTCTTCTCTGTCATCAGTCTGGTTTCTGCCATTTTACCAATTACACTGTATTTTGTTCACATCTTTTGGCTTCCACCCTTTTTCATTTTCACCTTCTCCTACCAGACCTTTAATCAGCCTTTTGGGGAACTTAGAGCTCCCATGCCCACTGTATGTGAACAGCTCACAAACATTAATGCCTTTTTATCTTCACTGCACCCTTGTGAATAAGAACAGTGTTAACTCACATTATACTGAGATGGAACAAAAGGATAGAGAGATTAAATTACTTGCCTATCAGGAAGAAAAATCTGTAAAACATTAGGAACCAAAGGCAAGTGTGTCAAGTGCCTGGCTGACATGTTAATCTCAAGTTCCTCCTTCCTACTCTCTGAGCATTGCAGAGCACCAACAGTCTTGAGCACTTGGTGTTTCGCCCAAGTGAGAAGAAGACTCTTGACACATAATGGAGGTGGCTCTGCTGAGAGTCTGGCATCGTTCCTCAATGGTGAGAAAGGACAACATTACAAATCAAAGTTGGGATCCCCTCTGTTTCCCTCTCTTTTCTCTTTCAACAAGCTAGGGCGCCTGGTCTTCTAAATGAAGCACCCAAACCAACTCCCCATGAGTCATTTAGCTAACTTTAAATGGCCTGTATTGATCCATAAAGAGAATTGCATGAAGTTTTTCATCTCTTTTTTACATACATATGGGTCACTCATAGTAGTATCTGAATGCCTAGTTTAACCAGTAACATTAACTTTTGTGGTTTTAAATTGAATTTGGACTACTTATTGTTGCATTTAGTTTCTCCTGTTATTTATCCAAGATGAAGAATGCCATTCTGTTATCATAAGGAGAAGTGGGGTAGGGTGTGAGTGAGCTCCACAAATTCTGCAACAGCTCCCACCTCTCCTGCAACCCACTGACTCCGCATGGCAAATTATCTGCTGATCAATAATCCATTATCATGTTCTGTAATAAAAATCACACTTTCCCACGTGCTACTTTTCTTTTCTCTCTTGTAAGATGTTTCTTCACAGAAAGAGTAATTGGCCATTGGAATTGGCTGCCCGGGGAGGTGGTGTAGTCACCATCCCTGGAGGTGTTCAAAAAGGATTGGACGTGGCACTTGAAACCATGGTTAAGTTGTCAGGAGGTGTTAGGTATTAGGTGATAGGTTGGACTTGATGATCTTTGAGGTCTTTTCCAACCTGATTGATTCTATGATTCTATGACGGGGGTGTAACAACTGTAGCAAGCTGCATTCTTCTCCATGGCCCTACAAGGAAGCCAGGATGGATTAGAGGTAACTGAATATTGCCGAGTCTCTTTGTTCCTGTTTTGCAGAGGACCATTTACACAGATGTAAACAGATACATGACTGTATGTGTTTATCTTACACTTCTCAGCTATTTCCCTCTCTTCCACCCTTGCACCCCATGCAATGAGTTCTAAGAGTATGAAACCTCTCTGACCCAACCATCTACCTCTGTACAGGCAACTCCATGCATCTCTTCCTGTAAGCATGCAGCTGCAGGGCTACTACTATGGAAGAGGGAGTGTCTACTCCCTTGCACCCTTTGTGCAGTATGATCAAATTTATAGGGGGAGTGTGAGATTTTTAGAGTTACATTTTATGGAACATTTGTTTAGTACTATAAACATCTGCAAATGACTATTTATTCCATGAAGTAATTAACATTCCTAATTAGATACACCTTGCAGCTGCTGTTAATGTTAATTGGCAATAATGCAGTTACATTTTGATACATATCTTCAGAAGACTTAGAGAAGGTTAAAAGAAAAAAAAAAAAAAAAAAGAAAAAGGAAAAAAAAATCTCAAGGGAAGGAAATAAAACTGTTCCCACACAGTTCAGAGAGTTCGCACAAAGAAGATCCCATGGCAACAGCGAGGCCCACAGTTTGCCTTATAAAAATCCAAGAATAGATAATGTATCATCTCTCCTACAACAACACTTCGCTTCGGAAACCAGAGAGAAAGGGGGAAAAAAATCCCCAAAACATATACCGCAAGAAGAAAAGCAGGATGACCCTTGCGCATGTTGCGCTCTTGGCGTTCAGCTTCCCGTCCTAGACCCTGCCCCTGCCTCTGCCTCTTTCCCTCACGGCTACCCAAATCCCATGCCTGGGCAGGCGCGGCGCGGCACAGCCCCGGCGCTGCGGGCCGAGGCGGAGCGGGGAAGCGGGCGGCGCCAGGGCGGAGGGAGAGCGGCCCGCTACCCAGGAGTTTCTCCAGGATCCCTTCCGAAGGGCCCTCCCCTCCCTCCTCGCTCTCTCTTCTCCACCCCCGAAAAAAAAAAAAAAAAAAGGAAAAAAAAAAAAAAAAAAAAAAAAAAAAAAAAAAAAGGGGGGGGGATAAAAAGAAAAACCACAAGGGAAAAAAATAAAAAAAAAAGGAAAAACCACTAACCAACCCTCCTCCAAAACCGGCGCTGGAGGAGCGGGTGTGGGTGCACGGCCGGGCGAGCGCCGAGGTGTCCATCGGGTGGCAGCAACGGCACCTTCTTGCCGGCTGGCGGCCCGGCGGAGGACGCGTTCAGCCGAACGAGCCCGTCTCGTAGAAACACAGGAATCATTTATGCACTGCAGTTTCTCTCGCCTCTCTCCCTCTACTCCCTGTCTTCCTCTGCTCCTTAGGATATTTTGGGTGGATTGTGGTTATCAATCAAGACCTCCTCTTCTTTGCTGATCACTTGTCATTTTCACCAGGATTAGTATTGTTTGGGGCAAGCGGACAACCGATTTCTTCTCCCACCCCCCTTCCTTCTTTTCCATTTGGAGATTTTTTTTTCCCCCCATCGCGTCCCCTCCACCTCTTTTTTTTTTTTTTTTTTTTTTCCGCGGCGGAAAAGGTGCCAGGACCCGGCAAGCACCCTGCCCTCCTCGCCCCGCAGCGCTTTCCCCACAGCCGCCCAGCGCCAGGAAACCCCGCTGGACCGCCGCTCACCGGATACCAGTGCACGGCAGCCCGGACCCGGCCTTCGGCGGCGACGCGCTGGGCGCGGAGCTGGGCGCGGATCTACCCGCGGGCGGCGCGGGGGCCCCAAGGCCGGCCGCCCCCTCCTCTCCCCCCACCCCTCGCCGCACCTGGATGGTTCCTCCCGCCTGCGACGCGGGCACTTTCTGAACTAGGAAGGAAGGGGCGACTCGGGGAGGTGGGAGGGGGCTGCCGAAGTCTGTATGGAATTACCTGCGCCCGCGGCGGAGCTGGCAGCGGTGGATGGATGGGCGACGCGTCCGCGGCACTCGCGGCCAGCTCAGCCCCAGGAGTAAACACGGGGCTTCTCCGGCCGAGTGCGCAGTGTGGTGACCGGCGCTCGCCTCGCTGACTGATCGTACCGGAGGGATATTTCGGGAGACTCCTGTGGGTAAGGTCATTTTATCCAGGCAAAAGCCCAGCATTGCTAAACTTGGTGGCGTGTGATGGAAATAGGTACTTTCGGGATTGCTGCATTAGCCTGATGCGAGGGGCTCCAGCCGTTATTGGCAGTTGAGTGGAATAACTGCAGTAGGTCTTCTGGTGAGTGCTTTATGAGATACAAAAAAAAAAAAACCAAGATGATATTACAAACCCCCTCTCTATTCTTGTACCCTCTGGATTTGGGAGAGTACTGTAAAAGCAAGGAGTCTTTCCTGGAGTCTTTCCTTTCCCCCTTTTTTAATTTTTTTTCCCCGGGTTGTAATATTTTTGACTGAAAAGGGTATGTGATACTAAAGAAACTCTCCGTAATGGAATCTATTTAATGAGAGATAGGATCCCATCCCCTGGCTGAAACAAATGTTTCCAACTCTGTGCAGCATTCTGCTGCATTTCATAGCTGCAATGGAGGTAGAGAAATCTTGCTTTTCAAGTTGTTAAACTTCGAGGTGGTGATCGTTATTGATCGTGGTACAGTGCTGTGGTCCTAAGGAGGTTAAATGCCACTGGTAATTTGGGATTACCAAATTACTGAGGGACAGCGAAGAAAATAAACCCATCTCGATAGTAGAGAAATACAATAAATTTCACTAGCCTGAACATCTCTCATCCACCTGCTCTTATAAAATATTCTTTTCACCCAATAACTTGCCTACTGAAATCTCAGACCACGTGTATGGGAGTTGAAGATTTGCAAACAGAGATGCTATCTTCGGTATTTCATACATATATGCATCTGGCTGAGGGACTGTGTGTGAATTAATTCCTCTGTTAGTTGTGGTGTGAAGCGAGACAGGGAGAGAAAAGAGAGAAAAGATCATCTTCTTAAAAGCAGAAGTGAGCAAGGGAACCACTTCAGCCTTTAAAGATTTAAAGGGATCCAAGAAATGTACACTGGAAATCTTTCTCTGCAAAATCACTTTTGATAGAGGGAATAGGGGAAGGTTGAGGGGATCGATAGTGATGACGTTGTGCAGTGCAGTTCACTGCAATGCTAAAGTTATATTGTGTGTGTGAGAATATATACCCTTAACGTACAGCTGGTGGGTTAATGCATAATGGATGGAAGCAGATATGCAGATTTATCTGTAGGAAGATGGATGTATTTGTGCGAAGACGGCGATTATGTAACTTGATTACATCAGTGGCATCAGTTGCCGATAGTGGAATAATATCCTCATGTAGCGTATTGATCGCTTGGGTTAACTTTGTAGTGCTCCCGGCAGCGGGGGATGGAGACCTGGGCAGAGGAGGGGAGATCCTTGCTCAGCTCCTGACGAGGGAGGGGATTGCCTCTTGCAGGCAGCCTTTGCATCAGTGTGCTCCTGGCGGAGTTTCCCCGGGACAGGGAGTTCACGAAGGAGGAGACTGCTTAGTTGCTATTTCAGCCACACCCGCAGAGAGGGCTCCAGAAAAGCCCCTGCAAAGCCCACAATGGTCCCATTGAGAGGATCCGGCTGCGTGCTCTTCTGCAAGGTCACACGACAACCTGGGACTTCAGTGCATGGCAACAGCTGAGGGGAGGAAGAACAGACCAAAATTAAAATTGATTCTCCTCCTCGCTCGCTGTTGCTTATCGCCGAACACCTCGTTCTGCTGACCCTTCTTCCAGAGCTCGAGGCAGAGCTGGTGCCGTTTCTCCCTGAGTGTGTGTGGTGCTTACCATAGTGTTGGCTCTCGGTGTGTGCAGTGCCTGCCTTGCAGCTTTAGCTGCATGCTGCTTTGGTATTTTAGAGTACAGCATGACTGACTTCAGAAAGAAAAAGTATACTGAGATAGAACAGCCTAATCTACCTGTTACATTTACAGGGAACTCAAAAGGTGGTCCATTATCACAAGTATCTCAGAAGTGAGTAGGTGAAGAGCAAGGGTGTGACAGGAGTCCAATCAGTTTAACTCTGATGGCCTATTTTAGCAAATTATTCGCAAAGGTAACAGTATCAGGATATACTTTACTATCCATTTAAGAATCATAAATCATTATTCCTATCTGCTGAGAGGAGAGGGGGAAGAGAACTTGAAGACAGATAAGCTTGCTGCTGAGGCCTCATACCTCTAATAGATGCATTCTCTGAAAAATATAAGCCTGATGAAATCTTAATTCAGATGAAATGAATGATTTTATCATCACTGGCCTGTGTCCTTCTCTGCTTCACCCTGAATTTATTCTAGCAAAATTTTACACTAAAATTGTCTTCTGTTAAGAAGGGGTGAAGGCAGAGTGGGTTTTACATCTCTTGATAAACATGATCATCACACACTGCATTTAATGTGTTGTCAAACTCACAGTAATTTTACCATGGAACCAGCCTGAAAAGTCATTTTCCTTAAAAACATCACTATTCTAAAGCTGGTTCACCATTAATTCATGACTATTTTTGTATTTCTGGAGGATCTGTCTGCACAAGCACTAATAAATCCTGCAAATGTAGTTTAGAGTTTGACATTCATAGAGTATACTGAGTAATCTGGGAAAAAGGATATGAAGTTAACTCTGTTTCCATCCTTCAGGGGTCAGAATAACACTATGGCAACTCCTGTGCGTTGCTACAGCTCTTAGAATTTTCAGAAATGTCCATGGCATGCTCTGTTCCACCACACATAATTACTGGCATGCTCTTTCCATTTAATTCGTTCTTGTGACACACACAGGCTATACACCTGTACCCATCCGTCTTAAAGGAACGCACTGTTGTCAGCAGCAAGCATTGCAGAGCTGGTGCTGTAAAAGAGTAGGCATTGACAATGTGGGAATACATCACATAGTGAATGAAAACTGGCATGCAGCATGCGAGGACTGGCAAATTCAGGGTCATAGAGAATGGCAAACAACCGAGTTTTGTTCATAGATTAATTTCATTGTTGTAGTTAGCAATGCCCAATTGGTAAAAATAGAGGGTTTCAGCTCCTGTGCAATATCCGTTCAGTTTACACCAAATATAGCTCCTTCCAGAGGAAACTTTTCTTGCTGAAGTAAAACTGTAAATCACTCGGACAAATGAAGAGAAAATGTGAAGAAAAATATTTACATAAAACATTCCCAGGCTCCAAATCTCAGACCACTGAAATCAGCGAGAGTTTTTCCACCCACTCCTTGCTAGTGCTGGGAAGCTGACTTAAAGAAAACAGCAGTGCATGAAGAATAATCCCAGTGCCTGCCTTTGAAAGAGAAAGCTTCTGACTCCTTATCACTAAAAACAGTACACATTCTGTACTGCTGATAGGAAGATTTGAAATATTTGGGGCAGATCTTAATGAAGCTTTTTTACTTTTCAGTGGTATTCTTGTAGTGTATTCAGTGTGCTTTCTTTGGCTATTGTGTTGAATCCATGTATTTGGAAACAAAGCAAAAAATGGGTAACAGAGTGATGTGTAGAAGTGTTTAGGTATGCTTCTGCTTCATAACAGCTATGATCTTTAACGACTGGGAATCTTCTTATTTTTATACTGCACACTGTGTGATAATATATAGCAATTGAAACATCCAAGCTCTGATTAAGATGATTAAAAACTAGAAACTTATCTAATTGTGCTGAAGTTGTAAAGTTTGATTGTAATGGCACCATATGCACAACTATGTAGATAAGATTGTCTCAGCATTTCTGTTATAAACCTCTACCTTGTTGCCATCCATTATGTTGGAGTTCCATGAAATAAGAAGAATTGAGAGGAGAGACGATAGTGGTTGTTTTGGGTTACCATCATGGCCTGTCAGGCCAGTATTCCATGCATTAATCTTCAAGTCTTTACATGCACATCTACAGTAACACCAGAACAGCCATTATGCTCTATCGCTTCAAGTGTATGTTTGTTTCATTTTAAAATGTAATTAAATATGCAATAATGGACCACAGTGACTCAGGAGGAATCATTTAACTGCATCATTTCATGCACTTTTATATTGCTTTCATATTCTCAAGATGAAACCAGATGAAATGCAGCAATTAATTTTATTTGTGATAGCTTAAAATCAATGCATATTTGGAAGAAAACTCCTTTGGAGAGGGGAAGAGGAAAGAATGAAGGTGAAAGGTTGTGGGGTTTTAATGTTAATATTCAACCTTACCATGTTCCTCTAAGGCAGTCACATATGAAACTCCATCTACTGCAAAAGGGGAAAGTCCTGTATAGTTTGTCAAAGCTATGTGAGATCAGGGCAAGGAAATCAGGTAGTCCCAGATCTCTCATTTTAGTGTTAAGTGCTCTGTTTTCTAGGTCTCACTGTACCTGTGTATTATAGGCACTCTTAGGTAATTGCACAGTATTAAACAGCATAGTATTTATGCCTCGATAACTAGGCCTGAACAAATGAACCAAGGATATCACTCTTACTGCCTTCTGTGCTTAGAAATACCATATTTATTAGAACAGCACACAGACATGACAGTGGTCCTTCAATGGTCATAGCATCAACTGCAGCAATAACCCACAAAGATTTTTTGATTTGGCTTGAAGGAGAGTGGGAGAAAATGAAAACATTTAGATTTTTGCCAACGTGGTAGATATTATTTTCATCTTATTTTCAGTTTGGGGCATAATATAGAAAATGCTCAGTGTCGGTTCTGAACAGAAACACAGAAGCCTGATTCATGCACTAGGAAGACAGTTACAATCTTCACAAATCTATATATATAGCAGGCAGCCAGGGGTAGTACGACTTGGCGAATGGATGGCTAGTGGTGTCAGAAATTTTTCTGTTCTCTGGTCCTTCACAGCTGTCCTCAATGAATACTCCATTGTAAAAGAGGAAGAAGATGGAGGATAGCAGAATGGGTTAAAAAGGGAGCAGAAGTAAATTTACAGGCAGTGGTGATGCAGCTCCTGTCTCTTCAGAGACGGCTTATATTTCTATATGCCTTTTGTACATTTTTCACTAATGAGACCCAAATGATAAATGCTATTGTAGTTCTTGACTCCTAGTGCTCTACTTTTTGAGGGATTCTTAAACTCTTTTGTGTGAGGGTCACCACCTTTCTGTTTTCCTGTGTGTTTCCAGTTGCACAATGAGTCTGTGATCTCTGTTGAGATAATTTGAAGTGCTTTTCTGTAAAATAATAAATTAGTGTCAGGAACAATGTTTCCTGTTAGCTAACTTAGAAAAGATAGATCATTTACACAGATCAGTTTTACCTCTGACAAAACACAAATCATTGGAATTTCCAGCAAAAGTTTCACAATGCTCTTCCAGGACTGGCTTTTAGGAAGCTAGTGCAACTTCTGTATAAAGCCTCTGTCATCTCAGCTTCACCTGTTAAGTTTCACTTAATTGTGTGCTGGGACTGTCAAGAGCAATTTCAGTAAACTCAGTCCCAGCCAAGAGATTAGACAGTTTGAAGGAAAATGAAGTGATAAAAATGTGTATCAGTATAATGCAAAGGGAAAGGCTTTTTCTGGTGAGGTTATGAGGAAGTTTAACTGGCATTGGTCTGCCTGCATACCCAGACCAGACTGAGAATTACTGTGTCTGAACGGTGTAAGGAACTGGCCCTCATGCTCATCTGTGCCTACGTCCATTTGACAGTGCATCTCTAATGGATTTGACTCTGCATCATACTCCTCAAGGGTAATTTTTACACAAAGATCTGTCGGTATGATGAAAACCTTGGGATGGAGCCACTATGTCTGCTGAGGGATGTTTAGCTAAGATGCTTTGAGGAGGCACTGATCCCCAGCAACAGTTTTAGTCCTGTGTCTGTCAGGTTGCTGTTCGATGTACAGAATTTCAGGATGGCAGCAGAGCACAGCTGTTATTGTATAGCACCTTGGCATTCTTGCATCCTCAACTTCTCTTTAATGCTTTCTGGCAATCTCCTCTCAGAGTTTTTTTTTTCCTTTTGCAGGAAATCTTACCTTTGCTCATTTTAGAGTAACTTAATGGCAAAGGAAGGATATTGAGGTGCTGGAGCATGTCCAGAGAACGACAACAAGGCTGGTGAAGGTCCTGGACCACATGCTTATGAGGAGCATCCGAGGGAGCTGGGGCTGTTTAGCATGGAGAAGAGGTGACTGAGGGGAGACCTCATCGCTCTCTACAACTACCTGAAGGGAGATTAGAGCAAGGAGGGGTCAGTCTCTTCTCCTTGATGACAAGTGACAGTACTAGAAGAAATGGTTGCAATCTGGGCCAGGGGAGATTGAGGGTGGGTACTGGGAAATACTTCTTCATAGAGAGGGTTATCAAACATTGGAGTGGTCTGCCCAGTGCAGTGGTGGAGTCACCATCCCTTGGCGTGCTCAAGCGGAGTGTGGACCTGGCACTTAGGGACATGGTTTAGTGTTGATCCTTCAATGCTGGGTCAAGAGTTGGTCTGGGTGATCCTTGAGGTATCTTTCGACCAGATACATTCTGTGATTCTGTGAAATGCATAGCATTTCCTTTTGGCAAGTTGTATGCATAGTGATGATGTGTGTGTACATCTGTGTATCAATCTATCAATAAGACCTGCATATTTATTATACATGGAGCTTTTATTCTATTGAACCTTTCCTCTTGAAACAGAGAAGGCTTCTCAACTTTCCTGCTAGACATTTCTTTGGTGGGATCTCATAGCTGAAGTTGATGTGCTTATACCAGTGTTAGATTCGATTTACTGACTGGCAATGTCTTTCTGTGCATATACATATATACATATATACATATATATATATATATATATGTATATAGTTATGTGCACACATGTGCACAAATATATCCCTGTGTTGGCATATGAATACATATGCATTTTCTCACATACATACAGAGAAAACTGAATGCAAGCCATAAAGAGAAAGCACTCCAATTACTTCATATGCCAAATGTAGGAAACATTCAAACATGCCATGAGATGGTAGTTGCTTTTGAGGATTGATTTAGTATTAAACTTTTTTTTAGTGATCTGTAAATGCAGCTTATTTGAAGACAACAATTATTTGGAATACTAAAACTAAAACATATTTTGGAGAGACTGGCAAAGAACAGCGGTCTGGGCTATATAGTGTCATCAGTTATTTTATACATAAGCATGGGGACACCTTGGAAGGAATCTGAATGTTTCCTGTCTACTGCTCCAGCAGAACAGCAGATACTATTGTCAATCTCATGTCCATTGCTATGGAAAAACTCGATCAGAGTATTTGCTTAGTTTGTAGCTGAAGAAAACTTGAAATATGGTAAATGGAACAAAAAACTTTGTTAAGTATTTCCTGTGTAATGTTTGCTTTGCCAACTGTTGACTCTCATACTCAGTCTGCATACTGTGTCTGCCTTTCCTTGGTCACTTCCTAGCTAGAAGTCTATTAAAGGAATAAAAAAGGACCAGAAAATGACAGAAAAAAAGAAAACACTTGTAGATTAAAAGATTCCCATCTGAAGAAAGGGATGAAGGTTTACTATTATTCAGAAAAAAGAAGATAAGATATAGGGAGAAGAGACGATGGAGTGGGGAATAATGAAGGCTATTGAAAGCTACTTTGGTTTCTCTTCTGTATTATTTTCCTAACAACCAGTAACATTAAATTGTGACAAAATAAAATGAACTTTGCACAGTTCATTCAGATTTTTCATCTCTTGCTGGCAAGGATACAGTGAAGAAAAAGGTCTAGTAGAATAGAATAGCTTGAGTAAGTCCACAAATAGCACTGAAATTTTTAGATTTTGCTTTGCAACAGATAGATAACATTATCAGCCTGTGTAACAGAGAGTTAAATCAGAAGGTTCTTGTGAACCCCAAGGACCACCTGCTAACTTGCAGTTACAGTGTAATCAATAGATGTGTGCATCTGCGATTTTTGAAGTGTCAAAGGGTGCTCTTCCCAAAGGATTTACAGCTGGCTTCCCTTGGAGTTCTGCTGTCTGACTAGATGGACTCTGAGTGTGTTCCTGTGAGCATAGTTCTTCACTACCTATTCATTTTACAAATACGGCTTTAGTAGCTCTGACTGGGGGACCTAATTTGTCTAAGTCCTTGCTACTGAAGTCTTGATCCAAAACCCACTGAAAGAAACGGAACAGTACTACACTTGGTAGGTTTTGGATCAATTTCCAGCATTATCAATTTCCTCTTTTTTTTTTTTTTTTTTTTTTTTTTTTTTTTTTAGTTTCTGTGAATAAACTTCATGCTGCTTCTTATCTGTAATAGGTTAACATTGACTGTAAACTTCACTAGAGTGCAATAAGTTTCACTATTTTATTGATAGCACAGTCAGTCCCATTAATTTCCATGATTAAAGGATATGCAAGCCTCATATTTTATCTTTTCATAGAAAAGTATGTCTAGATTCTTGAAAGGTTGTTAGGCCATCACTGGTCTCCAGTGCTTGAAATTGTTATGATGGGAAAATTGTAGCCCTTTAAAAATAATCACTAAAAATATATGCAGCATTGGTGTATGTCCTGGTCGAGATCTTAATCAAAGTACAGATATGTTTTAATCTTTAGTTAGATATGCATGTTCTTCTTCCTATTGCCTCTGTAGTGCTTTATAATGTATGGTCTATTAAAGGACAATCACATGGCTCAGTGGACAGGCATTGTATATTTATGGCTCTTCACTTACAAGGGACCTTCCTTAATTAGTGTTTTGTTAATTGTGTCCATTTGTAGTGGCACTTAATTATTCAGCCTTCCATATTAGCTGTGTAATGTATGTCTTATATTTCATTCAGCATCCTAAAATTAGTTTTGCAGGGTCACAACAAAGATAGAAATAATTAGGTTAGGTAGCAAAGGAAGATCAGTTCCTACAAAGACTCACACAGCTTGAGGCCCTCTCTGTGGGAACTGAAGGGACGCTTGCTTCCAGGCGCAACTGAGAGCTGGATGCTAACTTTAGAATCTGCGGTGTTAACTATAAACTTTTTCCCTTTCTGAGTGTTCCTGATGGAGACAAAGAAACAAGTCTTTAACAAAGAGTTTTAAATACTTTAAGATAAATAAAAATCTAATTATTGATGAGTGACATTTAATTCCTGTTACTGCTTTACTGTACTACTTCCCTGTGACTGCTACTTAATAAAATGAATTTGAAGGTCTTTGACCTCCATGGCCTAAGAAATCAGTCCCTTGCACTAGCTGCAAATATTTTTTCTGTGTGAAACTTGACTAAATTTATCTGTGATTCAGAGTTCTGTCCCTAACCTCTGTCAGACAAAAACAACTCCTGCCTTTTTTTGCCTTTTTAAGAGCTTTATCTCTTTATAAAATAAACTCTTCATTTAAGATTTGTGGTGCTGGTTTGAAAAAGAGTTAATGTCAATTTCCTGTCCTTAGCTTGGGGGATGTGTAAATTTCTGCTGACCAATGAGAAGCATGGAAAGTATTTACTTTCCTCCAGACAAAAGATATTTCCATGTTGGTTAGAGTGATTGATTGATTGATTGATTGATTTACTTATTTTATATATTTGAGGTTTGTGGTTACAGGTTGGAGTCGATGATCTTCGAGGTCTCTTCCAACCTTGGTAATACTGTGATACTGTGATATTTAGTACCTAGATTTAGGGAAGACAAAAAGATGACATTTTACACATAAAATTTTAATGAAAACATTTTCTATAGGAAATTAATCACAGAAGATAATTTCAGAGTAGTTAGTGCAAGTTTTTAGCAGAACAAGACTCAGCTATGGTCTTCAGATGCTAAATAGCACACATATGTCAATAGTACTATGAGTCATTATTGCTGGTAGTGGCAGGGTCAGCTTCCTGTTTCCTAAATACTAATCAGTCTTTTTAATTTAAGGTTGTCTTACTCTTCTGGACTTGATGATCTTGGAGGTCTCTTCCAAGCTGGTTGATTCTGTGATTCGGTGATTCATCTTCGTCTTTTTCCATGCATGTAGCTTGAGTTGATTTTATAAAATATGGATGGGCATAAATCAAAAGTAGCTTGTGTTTTTCCTTTTTGACAGGATTCAGGTGTAACCCATCTAGTTAACAGAACAAAAATATTAATAGTAATAGATCTTTGTGGTTTCTATGTTGAACTTTAACCCCATGTTTGTTCCTGTTCATCAAATCTTAATCCAGTGTTGGAGGAGTTGCTGAAGACTGCTGTTGATCTCACTGTTTAGGGAGAATCTGTAGATTTCAGAATCTATATTTAAGCAGAAAGTTTCTGTTATTTCATGCAGGGCATTTGCCTGCCAGTGCAGGGCCATCACCTGCTGTATGCTCATGGTACAGCCTTTGTCAAGAGCAGCTTCTCCAAAGGGAAAGCCAGAGCAGGGCAGTTCCCATTTTGCCTGAAGATAATTCCAGGAGCAAGGGGCTCTCAGGTTTCATTTACAAAACCTCAGCTGTTTGTTTCAAGTCTCGTTAAGAGAAATGACAACCCATGCTCAGTGCCATCCTTTGGGTTAATTCCAGCTGACGGCTGTCACCCGTGGCCAGACTGCAGAGCTCAGCGGTGATGCCGGCAGCGTTTCCCCTGTCACAGCCAGCCACAGGAGTACGGCCGGCCAGCGGGCTCTGCGCCCAGCCTGACCTGTCGCCTGCAGACTCATGGTCTACATAGGCTTTGTTCAATGCAAGACTTTTTTTGTCTGCTCTGAAGATTGTTTATTTGCTGATGGGGAATAATATTAAGTGAAGCAAGGGTAAACCGATTTCACACAGAAACTTCTGTCGGAGCTCTGTGTTCCATCAAGAATAAGCTTAGAGTGACTCCGGTGAAGCTGTTTCACTTGGCTTGCCAGATTGAGTCCAATATGAACTTTCAACATCATTATTATTGCATTAATTTTAATGAATAAATATCACAGACACATTACTTATTTAATTAACATAGCAAAACCCATTGTCAGTAAGCAAAGAAAGTTATATTGTACAGCAGCTCTAATGCAATCACAAGAGTATGCTTTATGGCTGGGAGAATATAATTTTCTTGTTAAAAACCTTTGATGTTTCTTTAAACATATAAAACCACAGGAAACATGTAAATAAGGCTTGCCTGCCATCTCAAATTCTTCATATCAGAATGAATCTTTGAGCTTCAATCTGTGTTTTTATTGGTATCTTTCAAATAATGCTGATATATATATATAAATATATACATATGTGTGTGTGCATATATATGCATAAATAAAAGCAGAAGTATACATGTATACACACATATTTTGTTATCAAATCATAGGTATTAATACTGAAAAATACAGCCATAATGTCAGCTCTCATATGCTGCCTTTACCATTACTTTTACCTTTGTATTTACACAGTTAAAGGACTGTTTTACCACAAGAGTTTTGCTTTTCTTGTGCTTCCCTGCCTGGTCCAACTCACTATTAGACAGAAAAATCTCCTTTAGTTTGTCCTCATGAGATTAAACAGCACTAAATTGGACACATCAATACTTGACCAAGACCCACTAGCCTGCATAAGACCCACACCTACATGTGTTTTTCCATCAGAGCTCCTTCATGCATTACCACATCAGCTGGTTCAAAGTTGCTGAAAGTCAAGGAGTCAAGAGGCCACCAGTCAGCTGAGTGACACTATCTTGACATGTGCAAAGAAAGGCTTCTGGTTCTGTGTTAGTCCTGAATTCATAACTCAGAGGGAGTTGATATTTTGTAAAATAGGGGAAGCAGTGGGCAGCATATCTCATAGATTGGCAGAAGCTGCTCACTGTGTAGATGGGTTTAGATTACAGTAGGAGTCAATGTTTCAACACATATTTTGGTTTGCTTAATGCCACACTGACACAGACTATGAAAACCTTTGCTTGAAACCTATATATATATATAGAGAGAGAGTTAGTCTGTGGTTTACCTAATAAAACCTGAAACCATGAATGAAAATATAAATATAATGTAGTCCAGAGTGCATTGATGCCAACTGAAACAGGGAAATAAGCACATTTATTGTTTGTCAGGAACTATGGCTCTGTAATCCTTGCTTTTATTATTGGTTTTGATTCTGTGATTTTTAACTCTGCAGAATGCTTTCAGATACAATTTTAAGCTTATGCTTTATTGTGATGAGTGAGGGTGGCTGAATTTTCAACCCAAGACAGTTTCCAGTAGTATTATCCTGTATTTTTTTTCTACCAAAATCAGCATGGCATTGTTATCTTAAATAGGAAACCTTGTTTTATTTTTTTCATCTTTCTCTGCAGATGTATAGTCTAAGAGTTATTGCAGGACAAAGGATAATAGTAGAGTAAGACTTACACCCACAAATTTGATTTCATTGTAAGGATTGTCTAGTAAGACTGAAAGAAAAGAATAAACCAACCAACCAACAACAACCCCCTCAAAAAAAACCACACAAAAAAAGGCCTGAAGATAAGAGAAGGGAGCATGCTAGAAAAAAAGATGAGTTTCTGTAACTAGATTTGAAATTAAATTTAGATATGCATTTCTTTAAGTCCATAACTTTTCTAAGTGCAAATTGTCTTCCTGCTTATCTTAGAGGGCAGACCGTGCCTCTTACTATTCAAAGCTTATTTTTAAAAGGTGCCCAATTTCTCCTCAGTCCTTATCAAGAAATACAATTAAACAAAATGTGCTGTCCAGCAACATGCATTTTCCTTTAGATGGCCAGAAATAGTTAAAATACAAAAGGGGGTGCCATCACTAATTTTAGTATAGAAATAGTACATATACTTCTATAGGGTTCCATATAATTTAGTAAATTGATTATAATTTTGTACGTTTTGTAATATGCAGAGTTGTTGGTATTTAACATATGGAATCACTGATTTCAGCAGGAGCTTGTGTTTTGTTGGTATCTGGAGCTTCAGTCCAGTTTTTCTGTTGTATGATGTGTACGGTGTTCTAGCTTTTAAGGCAACTATGGTCTGTAATGCATGCATGAAACAAAAACTGTTTTACCTGTTTCCAAGAGCAGATGGGCACTTTGTTTTTTACTCAACACTGAATTTTACTTGAAAACTAAGCCATCCTATATTTTCCTTGAAAACAGCAATCCTATATTTTATATGATGTGATATACATTGATTATCTTCACCAGTGTGGAATTTAACTATCGGTTGAGACATTCTGAATGTCGCCAGTTACTGACAGTGATTGTGGCTCGTTCACTTCTGCACACATCCCTTGCATTATGTGATGACACCATATTTATGTAGTATGTTGTTCCTGAGATTTGATAATCTGGGTTGACAATTAGCTGTATACCTGCCAGGTAAACTAATGGGAGCTCTGCAATTAGCTCATGTGACTGGTTTTAACAAAGCTCAACTTTTTTCTACAGCCAAATCATAGACTGGCAAGTGCCTGGTTGACATGGAGTGCATTGAGTGCCCCAGAGGGGTAGACACAGGCTCCAGAGGTGATGCAGGGCACTTGGAAAGCTGCAGCAGTGGTCAGCAGAGAACTGCCTCCCCATCTTGTTCAGCCTTGTAGTTACCACATGCTATGTAAAAGCTGGCAGTCGTGGGGAAGGCAGCTCTAGGATGAATATTAAAGAAAGTCTATTAGTAATTAAGAAGCTGGGGGATCCTAGGTGTTGGTCAGTGGTATGACTTTGAGTCGATCGCATAATCTCTTCTGTTGCACACATCATCCCCAGGGAGAGCTCCCAGCCTCCTAAGCCAATATCAAGTCTCAACAACAGCTCCCAGGCAAAGGAGGGGGAGGGATTCTGTCCCTCCACAGCCACTCTCTGGAGCCAGATGGCCAGGTGCTGAGAAGGAAAACACCATGGTCCAGGCTGTGAGAGCCAGGTGGTGGAGAGCAGTTCATAGCCACAGCCCAGTGCCCTTCTCAAGCAGGTTGGCCAGGACTGCAGTGTTTATCATTTGGCCATGGGTCTCTTCTCAGCCACCTGTTGTTGTCCCATCCCTTACTTTGTGCTATTACTGTTGCTGTTTTCTGCAGATTTTGTGTTGGTTTTGTTTAGTTTTGTTTTGATTGTGAGGTGCAACCCCTCCCCAGTATGATATTTCATGCACAGAACTGGTAGTAGAAACTGTGTGTCCTAGACTGCATGCAGGAATAAGTACAGGGATGGGACAGGGTGAGAGAATATTTCCATAGAGACTGAGCCAAGCCCCATCACCTTGGTTTTAGAGGTGGTCCTTGGAATCAGCTGCTTCCCTCATGTGTTGACTCCAGACACCGGCAATGAATTAACATTGTGCAGTGTATGTAGTCTGGAAACAGTGTAAGGAAGTTTACTTAAGGGCCTCCTTACTTGATAATGCAGGCATATTGCCTGACTTCAGTTCCCAGGAGCAGAATGGGGTGATAACACTTCACCTTACTGCTCACTGAGGGAATAGATACATTAGAGGCTTTGAGATGTTTAGATACAGTGAGATACAGCTCTGTGTGGAGAGCATAAAAGACAGACTCCTGTCTGAGAAGATGGATGGGTTTCCTTCAGTAAGGCTTAATGCATGCTGTATTCTTCCTCTGAAAGGTGAACTAATACAGGCTCTGCAGTTGTTTGTGGGGATTTTGCTATGCAGATAGTACTTTCTAGTTATTGCATTGTAGAACTCATGTTCATGTGAAGGGGAAGAGTGAAATGGAGAAAGGTAATGTGACTAAATTTGAAAAGCATATTTATAAATTGATCATTTTTATTTTCCTGAGAATTAATTAGCTCACTCTTGGCGTCATGCTTTGGAACTCTGGCTATTTTTGTAAGTTGCCTATGTCTCTTTATTGCTTTCTGAAAAGCCTCAAAATCCTGGTTCCCATCACTAACATGGTGTCCAGACCAGTGCAGAGCTGTGCGCCTTTTCCCCTGCCTGTTTAGCCCCTGCCAGGACAGATAGGTGTGCACCAGCTTCTCTCCAAGGGACGGCAAATAATTCTCCAGTGTAAGGTCCCACTGTCCCATTTAGGGTGTCACTTTGTAGCACAGCTGCTCTTTAGAAGTAGCAAGCTACAAAACTTCTTGGTCTTGTACATTCCTTTACTGAAACTGTCCTGTCAAAAAAGGGATAGTGAAACAAAGGCTTGGTGAAATGATTCCGTTGCAAATGGAATTGACAGAATTTAACAGAGCCATATTTCCCTTCTGCAGGAGAACTGAAATGCACCCAGCACTCCAGCAGATGTTTGTTCAGCAGATTTCTTTTAAGGGTGTTATTGCTTTTAAAGGACAAGCTGGACGTTTTCCACAGCAGATTTTTCCTTTTCTTTTCTTTTCCCTCCATACATAACTCCATATAATGACTTTATACAGTCAAAATGTGCATTTGCCTATATCTTAGAAGCTTTTATTGTTAAGTTGTGGGAAAAAATCCTTTTACCTTGCCCTACCTTGGCAATAGTGTATGCTGTGGGAAGAAGCAGGCATTGTGGTTAGGGTTTGGATGGGAATAGGAATTTACGTGTTGGTGGAGGAATTATTATTATTTCTTTCCATTACAAGATTTCTCATAATCATTTCCCTCTGTTGTGCAGTCAGAACCTGTTCCATACAGCTTACAAGGGATAGAAATTGTATGGGGGCAGCTGGCGAGCACAAGGTAATAACAAAACCATATTGGCAACACTATTGAGAGTAGCTGTCAGCTACCACTTCCTTCTCAGTTTTTCATAAGCATCACAGTAGAGAAGGGATTTGGAGGAACAGAGGTTGGAGTTCACTGTCTTTTAGTCTGCTTGAATGATTGAGGAAGGCTATAAAAAGCCATCTCAGGCTTAATTTCATAGCAGGCAATTCTTAGACAGGGTGAGGTGTGTCTGTAGGAAGAGCACCAAGATTCTATGATACCAGACCACCTGAGAAAAAAAAAACAAACAATCCATGGCCCAGTTTTTATCGGACTATTAAGGCAATTAACTTGCTCAAAATCCTGTTGAATCTGTAAGGTGATTTTACCTGTGGAAGAACATTTCTTCATAGATTTCTGTGAGCCTTTCGGAACTCTGTTGCATAAATCTTTTACTCCCAGCAGTGAAATCCCAGCATTTTGAATTTAGAAAACAAAACTAAACTATCACTGAGGGGAAGTAAACATAATTTCATATTACATAGTATTCAGGAGTATTTAAATAAAATATTGGGGCTTTTAGTTTGACTTTAGACTTATGACCTCTTATGAATAAGTTTTAATGTCTTTGAATCTATGTCTTTGATCTAGTTGTTTGGGTGGGTTGGATTGGTTGATAGGTTGGACGCGATGATCTTGAAGGTCTCTTCCAACCTGTTTTTATTTATTATTATTATTATTATTATTATTATTATTATTATTATTATTATTATTATTATTATTGAATGTGAAGGGTATGTAACTTTAAATTAAGACTTTGTGGCACTTTCTTTATCATCAGGAGGTCACACGATCTAGTGGAGGGTCTCCCTCCTGACTGCAGGGAGGTAGGACTAGATGATCTCTGGAAGTCCCTTCTGTCCTGGACCATTCTGCGATTCTATGATACCAAATGAAACACCTTATGACAGTCTAAATTGAGTGTATCATTATTATTACCTTTATGAGCCAGAAAGAATTAACTGAATTGTGAATATTGCTCATAGATCATGATGTCTGCTTCTGAAAAAAATGCATTGACCTATAAATTGTCCACCAATAGCCATCCTCAGACTAGACGGGAGTTACTAAAAGAAATTTGTAGCGAGATGTCTTCTGAATGATGGGTATTTGCATAGCAAAGCTGAGTAAGCAGGCTATTCTAAGTCCCTTTCTAAAGCTGGGATTTTTTTTTTTAGATCTTTTTTAAATAATGCAGTTTTCTATTTCTAGTATGAATTAGCATAATTCACATATGAGATATATTTAATTTCTTTTTTTCTGTCCAGTTATTTCCACGTAAGACAGGACACTGGTGGAACATGTACTAACCACCACGTGAATTTATAGATGCATGTTCCTAGTGCCACATTAATTTTAACCCAAATGCAATAAAACTGCTCAGCAGATGAATGATTCCTGGAACACGTTATCTTTGTATTTGTATTTTAAGATTTATTTTGCCATGATTCATAAAATTTAATTGCAAATTGTTTTATAAACCCTATCATTTTCTACTGAGGATATAGTCCAGTTCTGAATATATGTACCCATTCTTAGGAACAGAGGACAGCCGTATTGTTAAGCAGTCCCTACTCTCTCTTAAAACATAGAATCATAGAATCATAGAATCAGTCAGGGTTGGAAGGGACCACAAGGATCATCCAGTTCCAACCCCCTGCCATGGGCAGGGACACCCTACACTAGATCACGCTGGCCAGAGCCTCGTCCAGCCTGGTCTTAAACACCTCCAGGGACTGGGCCTCAACCACCTCCCTGGACAACCCATTCCAGGGCTTCACCACTCTCATGGTAAAGAACTTCTTCCTCACATCTAGCCTGAATCTCCCCATTTCCAGCTTCATTCCATTCCCCCTAGTCCTATCACTACCTGAGATCCTGAGAAGTCCCTCCCCAGCCTTCCTACAGCTTTCTTTCGGGTTCATCCTACTCTGGTTTCTGTTTCCAAGGCCAAAATAATTGCTGGACAGCCCAGATTTAGTGTGCTTTAATTGACATAGCTTTTCTTCCAAATCAAGTGTATTCCCTGATGGTATACAGAAGGAGGTTCTCTGTGTGACCTGGTATAGGTGATCCTTCTCTGGCAGGGGAATTGGACTAGATGATCTTTCAAGGTCCCTTCCAGCCCCTAACATTCTGTGATTCTGTGATATTTATCACAATAAACAAGCCAAAATCATCTATTTTAGTAATACTTGTTTCCTTTATGTCCTTTATGTCTTTGTACTTGCAATCTGAATTCATCTTTTGGAGAATGCTGGTCAGAAAACTCTGCATTATGCCAGAATAGGTCTCGTTGGTGCTGTATGCAGTAGCTCTCCCACATAACTGTCTTAAAATACATTATCTAAATTTGCAGCTATTCAGCGATCTGTCATTTTGATTTGTCATTTAAAAGATTGTACTTGCCCCATACAGTTTCTCTGACATCCAGCATGTAGCCGTGTTCTGCTTTACTGGGAGTCTGTGGCAACCCCAGCCAGTCTGTAGAGCTTTACCACTCACACTTAAGTATTTGTCTCATGAAGAAAATCAGCCTAGAGTCTGAGCAGTAGCCAAGAAAGTATTGTGCTCTCTAGTCTTGTATGCATTGTTAACAGTGGTCTTCTGGCAGTGTGGGAAGTGGCATTAGTTTTTGATAGCTTTAAGCCTTGCTTAAAATTCATCCTGGTACTAGAAGGTTTGCCTATTTCAGTGCTGTTTCATAGGTACATTATGCAGGATGTCATGGTAGCTAATGGTATGTAGGTATGTGTCATGGTAGGGGCAAATGGGCCCAGCACAAACCCAGACAGGTCCTGCTATGTCTAGACATGGTCCCACTCTTCCCATTCCCTCCTGCAGGAGTCGGGTAATGCAGGAAAAGGGACAAAGGGACAGGACCTAAGGTGTCTGGTAAACAAGTCTAGTTCTGGGGTAAGAGCATGTGTACTGGCCACTGCTTCTCCCCAACCAGGCCTACGTTTCTACCTTTTACAGCCACAGCCTGGCAGAGTCCCTTTTCATTGTGTAACTGTTTGCTGGCTTCAGTTGCCCCATTGGCCTAATAGAATCTCGGGCAAGGTATATATACAGGCTGCTTTGTAGTCGTCTCGCCTTGCCTGTTCACCTTTCCTGCTTGGGCCTGCCTTGCTTGAAGATGCCTTGCCTCAAGTTGCCTGGTCCAGAGCCTGGGGTGGAAGCCATGAGCCTACTCACTGCAAGCTAGAGAAGCCACGAACTTCGGAGCTGGAGCCTTGCTTCCCCTTGCAACTAGAATTCGAGCCATGCCTCAGTTTACCCAGGACAAAGCAAGAGCCTGTCACAGTAAAAGCATTGTAAGCAGCCTGCCATCCTGCTGAAGCCAGATCAGCCCCAAGACCATGTGGCCTTCCTGCCAGCAACCAGCCCTGCCTGGCGCACGAGAGCACCCTAAAAAGCCTCAATGGCTAACACACAGCAGCAGCATTCCCCTATTTGGGGTAGAACTCCTTGTGAGTAATTAATTCATTGCTTCATGTATTTATGGTTCTTGTTGAGTCCCAGAAACAGAGAATCACAGAATTTCAGGGGCTGGAAGGGACCTCGAAAGATCATCCAGTCCAACTCTCTGCCAGAGCAGGATCGCCTACACCAGATTACACAGGAATGCATCCAGGTGAATTTGGAATATCTCCAGAGAGGGAGACTCCACAACCTCCCTGGGCAGCCTGTTCCAGTGCTCTGTCACCCTCACAGTGAAAAAAATTTCCCTTATATTTACATGAAACTTCCTATGCCTCAACTTCCACCCATTGCCCCTTGTCCTGTCATTGGGCACCACCAAGCTCCATCCTCTCGGGACTCACCCTTTACATATTTATAAACATGTAAAGGGTGAGTCGAGTACCATTTTGTGCTGGGGAATTCTGTCTTTCTATTATTCCTCCTGGTTTGCTTAAAATTGTTTAAGTCATTATATTTGCCTAAATATTGTACATTCCCACTGTAAATCATAGAATCATAGAATCAGTCTGGGTTGGAAGGGACCACAAGGATCATCTAGTTCCAACCCCTCTGCCATGGGCAGGGACACCTCACACTAGATCAGGCTGTCCAGAGCCTCATCCAACCTGGTCTTAAACACCTCCAGGCAAAATTTCGTATTCTTAAGAATTTATTAATATTTTTATTGATATTCATATTTTCTATATTGTTAGTTATAAATTCCTAACAGTATGTAAGCCTGAACAGGTCAGTTTTACTCACAGCATATGAACCCATTCACTGAATCACTAGAAATAGTGATCTACATGAGGCAGAGACCTTGTAGAATATGTCATATCATACCATAACAAAACACTGTGTTTCTCATTTGTTTCTATAGTTATCAGATACTATTTAAAAATCCCCTCCTCTCAGCTGTAAAACCATGCCAGCAGATCTGGCATTTCCATGCAAGCCACAAATGCAGCTACGAAAAAGCATACAATCATAGCTTCACTTGTGGCTGCTAAGAAAAATCATAGAATCTATGATTTGTGTTGCCTTTGTGTTGATTTTTTTTGGTTTTGATTTTTCATTTCAAACTTACAGAAACTTCACATGGTGTAGCTTTAGGACAGACAACACTCAGGTATCTCATTATTAAAAAGTAAAGAAATAGCAGAATAATGCACCTGGCATAGTAAGGGTAATAGATTCCAAAAGAAAGGATTCTGGAAAAGCCATATAATGCTAAAGTCTTATGCCAGCATGATTTTAAGTATAAAAATCCCCAAACTGTAACCTAAAATTTAGTAGGAATAATGTAAATTAGTTTTTATAGCATATTTGTGGCAAACACTGTCTGGTATCATAAGTATTTCATGGTCTCATCATGTTCCAAGTCCCTGGTAAAAGCCTCTCTATCTTACATACAATTAAGCTTTACTGAGGCTGTAAAATTACAGTCTAGCCAGTGTGAGTTAGGATTATCAATGACAGTGACATCTGTCAGATATAGGAATAAAACTGCTTTAAGAATCTTCATCCTTGATTGTATCATCTCAAATTTGCATAACCAGTGATAAATGATCCAGTTATGTTAGGCATTTAGTGTTTCAGGATGGCCTTTAAGTGTAGGCGTGAGACTGGGAGGGTGTATCAGATAATTTGATATTGTAGGATTAATATGCTAGAAATCCATCTAGAGAAGTGGCTGTGAGTAAAGCAGAGCTGTGGACCATTCCCTGGCCCTAAGGCTAAGTGACTAGGCCAGGCTTTATTTATGCTTTCTAATTTTTGGACCAAAGAGATAATCCTGTGAGGATGACTCTGGTTGCCTAAGAATCGTGTTGCTACAACGACAGGCTGATTGAGCTGGGGCTGTTCATCCTGGAGAAGAGAAGACTTGGGGAAAACCAAATAACAGCCTTCCAGTACCTGAAAGGGGCCTACAAGAAGGATGGAGAGAGACTGTTTACAAATGTCTGTAGTGATAGGATGAGGAGCAATGGTTTTAAACTAGAGAAGGGTAGATTTAGATTGGATGTTAGGAACAAGTTCCATCCCTGAGATATGAGGCTTGACGGGGCTCTGGGCAACCTGATCTGGTTGAGGATGGCCCTGCAGAGGGGGTTGGACTAGATGACCTTTGAGGGTCCCTTCCAACCCAGACCATTCTATGATTCTATGATATTTTTTTGATTTTGTGAGTTTGTTGTGGTTTTTTGTTTGCTTGCTTGCTTTTTTTCCAGTTGAAGATGGTGGGCATGATGTGGGGGTATTGTTGCAGCCTGCCAGACTGACATATCCTTAACATAAATGGAAGAATTGTGTTGTGTGACAGGACAACATTCAGGGACATTTATGTACCAAACCTTGCAGGGTGTTGGTCAGGGAACCTGTAGGACAGAGGAACTCTTGCTCTGACTGCAATTCACCTGCCGCTAACCCCTTCATCCTGCCTGCACATTGTGGCAGGGAACAGTGATTCACCCAGCCCAAAGCCACACCAGGCTAGCAAGGAAAGCAGTGGGGACAGCAGCAGATCCAGTGCTTGAGCTTTCATTCTGTCTTTGTTTCATTTAGCACTGGTGTAGCCAGGGAGTCTGACTGCAAAAGTACCATACACAGTTTAAAAAGGACTGCAGAGCACCAACCCCACACCACTTATACCTGACAAGCTCCAAGCTAACTCCCAACATCCTGTAATTAATTAGAAATTTTTTAAAAGCCTCAGAAATTAAAATGTGCCACAGAAAGGGCAGGAGAAATCAAGGGCATTAGTGGTGTCCTAATATATATATATAATATATATGGTGCAGCAGTGAGAATGCTGATGTAACATGCTTTATTAAAGTAAATGAAGAAGTTTTAAAGAAGAAATTACTAAAGATGTAATATAGGAACAAGTCCCACATTGCATTAAAAATGGTGTAATTTTTCTTGGTTAATGTGAAAAATGGAAAAGGACAGATAGGAAAAAGCAATCCAGAAACAGTGTGTTCTTAACTACATCATATGGAGGAGAGCCAAATGAGACACCTCGAGATGAGAAGCACCTTCACAATCCCTTCTGCCACACTGTCGGGCACATAGCAAAAATTGCTTTTCTTACTAATCTTAGGTATATTTAATCATCCAGGCAAAGGTGTATCCATCTTGCAAGAAGATGTAGTAATTGCCCAAGGAAGCAGCAGTGGAAGGAAGGATTGCTTAAAGGCTTCTGCTGAACTGTGGAGGAGCTAGCCAGGGGTGAAATAGTATTTCCAGAAGGGGAAGGCCAGTAATTTTTCAGGCTTATGTCTTCTCCCCTTCCCCTTAGGTAAAACTGGTTTCTTTCACTTGCTAGTAGCAATACCAGCATGCCAAATTAGTCTCCCCAGACACCACCTGAAGGAAAGATTACAGGAAAAATAATACAGAGATGTAGGTGTTTGTTAAATGTTATTTTACTTTCCACTGCAGAAATTAATATTTTGCATTTGGTTCATAAATGCAAGGTCTTCACAGCATTTACACATAATTTTCAATATCTTCAAGGTAAACAACATCCACATTTCCATATCACGAGAGGAAGCAAACTACATGGAGAATACAGGGAATGAATATGTTTCCCTGAGTAGCAGTTTCACAGTATTTCTTTTCCCCTTTTGCAAAGATGAGAGACGATTTATATTGTTCAATGAAGTAAATTTTTAACCACTCTCATATAGAAGGAAAAATGAATTGGTACAGTGTAGATGAAGTATGATTCCTTCTCTACATGAGATTCTAAAGAGAATTAATGACATTCAAAAATCCATGAAAACAAAGAACAGAGCACACTGAAGAGCAACTAAGAATAAAAGCCAGCAACAAACCAACCTGCCTGTTTTCATGCAGGGTCAGAGTGAATGTTGCTAGGGGCAGAATGCTAATTAAATGGAATGGTACAAAAAAATCTGTTACATCTCATACACTGGGCTGTTATCTACTTTGGTTTGATGCAGTAGCACAATCCTGAAACAAATCCCTTGGCTGTTCCCACTTCCTGCACATCAGTTCAGTTTCTGGGCCAGTTTTTGGGGCAGGTAAGGCTGGTTGCCTTGGGAGACAGAGCCCCTCCGGCAGCTCCCTTTACCTCTGCACCTTGGGCATGTGTGGATCAAAATCCCTGACTGGATATTCAAACAGGCTTGAGCTGCCTTCAAGGACTGGATGAAATCGATTCTGAAATGCCACCTGATATGATCTAATTATTATTTCACTCTTATTGCCATAGTAGAGGAGTTGAAGTTGTTTTGAGTTTTTATTGTGAAAAGGGGGAAAAGCCCAATGATATGAAACCAGAATAAGTGAAAGGATGGCATTTTATAGGGATACTAATAAATGAAGGATGGTAAAATGCATGTGGGCTGCTAATAAATGCGTGAAGGGTGGTGAGATGCATGTGGGCTGGGAAAATACAGTGTGTTGAATGAAGAATCACCTTTACCTTCATGGACAAAATTAGCTTCCTAGTGAAAAAATGAAAAGGAATAATGATTACTGAGTGCTTTAATCCTGTAAAAGCATCTATCAACAAATTAAATAAAAATCTAACCAAGTTCTGCCATGTGGGCTCGTGGTTTTTTGTTTCTAGAGCTTCCAGTGCTCCTGTTAATATAAGATACAGACTCTGACCCAAATGAGTTATGCCTCAAACACTGTGAGGCAGTAGCCTTGGAGTCAGGGCAAATGTGCTCTGCAGTCAAGACAAGGAACAAAATATGAAAGCTCAGGAGGGTTTGAATGCAGAATACAGAATTAACCAGGCTGGAAAAGACTTTGAGATCATAGGGACCAACCTATCACCCAACACCATCTAATCAACTGAACCATGGCACTGAGTGCCTCATCCAGTCACTTTTTAAACACTTCCAGTGATAGTGACTCCACCACCTCCCTGGGCAGCACATTCCAATGGCCAGTCACTCTAGATCGTCAACTATGTGCATGTGTGGTCCAGCCTCCTGGCCTCCTAGTTTAGAGGGAGGTTCCCCATCCTCAGCTGGTTTGTAAATCTGAAACCCAAACATTTTAAAGCAGAATCTGGTTACTGAATTTGACCCAGTTTTGCAGGTAATTTTAAAACAGCGGAGAACACTTTGGCACAAGAAGAAAGACATCAAGAAGAAAAAAAATAAGAGAATATTGACGCCTCTCATAGCACTATTTTGTCAGATTTTGTAAGAAATTTGTTACATAATACGCCCTTTTAATCCGTAACAAGATTAAAAAGACTTATTTTCTCATTTTCTGCTTTCCTCTGAGGCTGGTTTAATACATATCTTACTGTTTGTGTAGTCTTCCATGAGTTAAGTAAAATCCTCAGCTATTGAACAGCTGTTTGCTGGTTTTGACCTGCAACAGAGGAATAACAGTGCTACAAACACTGCTGATTTTTTCAGCTGTAAACTGTGTACAGCTGAACTGTGATCTTTACAATTAATATGCTGCTTCTGAAATTGCATCTGCTGGTTTTCATTTCTCACTTTTCTTTCTTTATTTTACATTCCCCCCCCCAAGTAGCACCACTTACAAGAATCTACAAAGACCTAAGAAATTTTGGAGATCTGTTTGCAGTTATATACTAAGTTTGCATATTTTTACATGATATGTTTCATGTAAAACATTTCGTGAGTGCAACCCTCAGCAAGTTTGCTGACAGCACCGAGTTGTGTGGTGCAGCAGGCACACTGGAGGGAAGGGATGGCATCCACAGGGACCCGGACAGGCTGGAGAGATGGGCCTATGACAACCTCATGAGATTCAACAAGAGCAAGGTCCTGCATGTGCATAAGGGCAATTCCAAGCACCCATATAGGTGGTCAGCGACTGGCTTGAGAGCAGCTCTGAAGAAAAGGACTTGGGGGTGCTGGTGGATGAGAAGCTCAACATGAGCCAGCAGTGTGCATTTGCAGCCCAGAAAGCAAATTGCATCCTGGGCTGCATCAAGAGAAGCATAGCCAGCAGGTCAAGGGAGGTGATTCTCTCCCTTGGCTCCGCTCTGGTGAGACCCCACCTGGAGTACTGTGTCCAGTTCTGGATCCCTTATTACAGGAAGGATCCGGAGGTGCTGGAGCATGTCCAGAGAAGGGCCATGAGGATGATTAGAGGGCTGGAGTGCCTCTCCTATGAGGACAGACTGAGAAAGTTGGGGCTATACAGTCTGGAGAAGGGAAGGCTCTGAGTACACCTTATTGTGATTTCCAGTATCTTAAGGGGGCCTACAGGAAAGCTGGGGAGCGACTTTTTAGGGTGTCAGGTAATGATAGGACTAGGGGGAATGGAAAACAAACAAACAACTAGAAATGGGTAGATTCAGATTGGATGTTAGGAAGAAGTTTTTTACCATGAGGGTGTTGAGACACTGGAACAGGTTGCCTAGGGAGGTGGTGGAAGCCCCATCCCTGGAGGTTTCTAAGGCCAGGCTGGATGTGTCTCTGAGCAACCTGATCTAGTGTGAGGTGTCCCTGCCCATGGCAGGGGTTGAAACTAGATGCTCCTTGAGGTCCCTTCCAACCCTAATAATTCTATGCTTCTATGTCCAAATTTCAGTTTGGATTCTTAAATTGATCTGTAGGTTAGATCCATATGAATTTCAGAGTTAATCAATCTTGGTGGCAAAAGATGTCATAACAGTAAAAGTACAAAGCATGCATTACATGCCAACTTTTCTCCAGTAAACAAATATTGCATTAATATAGTTCCCCCTCCCCTCCCCCCAAATGGCAATTATCCCTATTATTTTAATTGCAGTAACTGCTTTATTGGATGTTATAATGTAGAGTGTACATTATTTTAATGGTGTTTTATGCACAAGAATTTATTGACATAAATTCTGTTTGCTACATAACTCTAAAATGCCATTTGTCCTAATAAGGTTAGTTGACGGTCATTCCTTTACTGAGGGGGAAGCTGGGGGAAGAGATATTAGAGTAGGAACTGGAAGACAGCGACTTGAGGAGACTTCGCCAGCTGCATAGACAAACAAGGCTTACTTTATTATTGCCTTAATAAAAGCTATTGAGCCCTGAGCACATAGTAGTTTCTTGGCACCACGTATCCTGTGTGCGTGGAACATCCGACTCTCCCCTTAAGTGGTCTGTTCAGTTGCACTCCTTTTCTCTGGCCCTTTTTTTTGTTGTTGCTTTCCAGCCATGCTGTAATCACACCAGCTAAATTCCTAAGCAGCTACTATAAAACTCTTCTGGAGTTTTTTTTTATAGTTTCTGGAAAAAGGAAAAATATCCATAAGGTGGGTGCTGGTACCCAGGAGTAATCAGAATTCCTGTGCAGCCCAGCAGGCAAGGGATTCATCTACCACATTGTGGGAACATGCAGGAGCCTCTCTCAGCAGGCCTGGGTTTAGCACTGCCCCACTGCTTATTGCTGGAAACCAAATCTGCACACATCTGGGATAGCTCCAGGAGCTAAAAAGTCTTTAGGTCTGATTCCCTGTGCATTACTTCTATGTGGTTTTGAAAGAAAATTTTGCATTAGCTGAAGTGTATTTACATTGGTCAAAAATATGTAACTTTACCTGTGGTATCAGCTCTTCAGCCTTTTTGTATTGTCTTAGTGCATGGCTTATTACTCTTGGGGTCTTAAGACCTCCATATGATACATTTCCAACTAGGAAACTTACCCATGGCAACCATTTTACTATGTTAAAGAATGCTAGTTCATGGTAACAAACAAACACAAAACCAAAACATTTGTTTTAAAAGTAATATTTAAGACAAACTGACTCAAGACTAAATAGGAAAAAAAATTTCTTGTGAAATTTGTGTAGTGTAAAAATGAAAATGTACTTCAGTATTGCACAAAATATTCAAAATGCTCCTCATGACTACTTTCTTTGGTCTAATTCTCACATGAATAGTACAGAATCTGTGCTTACCTATTTAATAGCCATTCGGAGAAAGCTATGCCATACTTGATCAATATTCTTGAAGAAGGTTAATGAATATTCCTTATTCTTGAAAATGACTGATCTAGTAAGAGGTGAGGAATAGGTCACAGTCCTGAAACAACAGATAATACTGTAGCACTCTGAACTAAGCCAACATGTTTTGGTTAATAATTCCTAGTTAACTCTTCATTTTTGAACTGTAACTGAGGTTAATTGTAACTACTGAGTGGAACAGGAGACTTTATTGTTGCTCTTACATTTGAAAGAATGATTCTACAGGTCCCCAGGTGCTCTAGCTTTCATGTCACAAAGCACATGCTCAAGTCATTGCATGGCTTTATCAAGTCCAATGGAGAGCTGAAAGGATAATTAAGGGACTGGAGCATGTGCCCTGTGAGGAGAGGCTGAGACCTGGGACTGTTCAGTCTGGAGAGGAGAAGACTGAGAGGGGATTTAACAAATGTTTATAAATATCTGAGGGCTGGGGGTCAAGAGGGAGGGGACAGGCTCTGCTCAGTTGCACCCTGTGATAGAACAAGGGGCAATGGATGTAAACTACAGCACACGAGATTCCACGTCAACATGAGGAGGAACTTATCCACCATGAGGGTCACAGAGCACTGGAACAGGCTGCCCAGAGAGGTTGTGGAGTCTCCTTCTCTGGTGACTTTCAAGACCATCTGGATGTGTTCCTGTGTGACCTGTGATGGATTCTATGGTCCTGCTCTGGCAGGGGGTTGGGCTTGATGATTTTCTTTGAAGGTAACTTCCAAACCCTAACATCCTATGATTCTTTGTGGTTAGATGTAAGCTGATGACCTTCGTGTAGATAATGGATGATGAATATGTGTATCACCTTTGATGAAATGTGAAAATTAGTAGAGACATGTTCTGCAGAACTACAGTTTATTTTAAATTTTATTTACAAAACTCAGAAGGTGACAATTTTGCTGATTTAAGCTGCTATAACTTCTTTTTTAAGTGCATTGAAATACCTGTTACAAAGTAACATGGAGAAAGAAAATATAATTCACCTTAAAGTGAATTAGGATTGAAAGTAAATTTTGAATAATAGGCTCAAAAGAAATAATCATATATTTCAGGATTTGCCTTTGGAAACTGGAATCAGTGACTGGTTTTGTGGCTGATGGGTTCACAAGCCACAGGTTTATGTATTTATAGAGCGTGATAACTTTTTCAATCATTTTTAAAGACCAATTTTAACATTTAAAAAAAAATTTAATTGGACACTGAAACAGTTGAGGTGGTAAAGAAACTGAACAACTAATATTATATTCGAGACACTTGAACGTGTCCAGAGAAGGGCAACAAGGCTGGTGAGAGGCCTTGAGCACAAGCCCTATGAGGAGAGGCTGAGGGTGCTGGGAATGTTTAGCCTGGAGAAGAGGAGGCTCAGGGGAGACCTCATTGATCTCTACAACTACCTGAAAGGTGGTTGCAGCCAGGAAGGGGTTGGTCTCTTCTCCCGGGCAACCAGCACCAGAACAAGAGGACACAGTCTCAAGCTGCACCAGGGGAAGTTTAGGCTCGAGGTGGGGAAAAAGTTCTTCACTGAGAGAGTCATTAGCCTTTGGAATGTGCTGCCCGGGGAGGTGGTGGAGTCACTGTCCCTGGAGGTGTTCAAGAGGGGATTGGACGTGGCACTTGGTGCCATGGTCTAGTCATGAGGTCTGTGGTGACAGGTTGGACTTGATGATCTTTGAGGTCTCTTCCAACCTTGGTGATACTGTGGCACTGTGAAAGTGTGATCCGTAGTGTCATGATTACTTAATACTGTACGAAATGATAATGTGAGATATGTGTCAGGTAATGATAGGACTGAGGGGAATGGGAAAAAAAAATAGAAATGGGTAGATTCAGATTGGATGTTAGGAAGAAGTTCTTCACCACGAGGGTGTTGAGACACTAGAAAGGGTTGCCCAGGGAGGTGGTAGAAGCCCCATCCCTGGAGGTTTTTAAGGCAAGGCTGGATGTGGCTCTTAGCAACCTGTTCTAGTGTGAGGTGTCCCTGCCCATGGCAGGGGGGTTGAAACTAGATGATCCTTGAGGTCACTTCCAACCCTAACAATTCTATGATACATTTTATGACATAATTTCCCTTCATGCAAACTGCAGATGAAGTGTTTTAGATGGGAAAGAGGACCTGGGCTTGCTTCTTTTGCTCATTTATGTGTCTGAGTATACCATGATCTTTTGCACAGTAGTGAAGGGCAATGCTAATTAGGAACTAGCAAACAGTTTTACTTCATTTGAAAGTTTCACAATTGTGTATAACCCATGTGTTATCTTACAGATGAGGAACCTTTGGCCTGTTAAAAAGCCTGGTTGTCTCTATGACCTTTAAGACATGCCTTTATTTAAATGGCTCTGATGGTTCTATTTTTAATTACTTACTGTTATAGGATTATTTTTTTCACTTGTATATCTTGTTATTGCAATACCTAAGGATGCTTGCTATTAGCTCTTCATGCTGGTTTAGCATCCCTGCACTGCAACACGACTTTCCATACATGGATTTCTTACAGACGTATGTAGATTTGCTACTGCATTTTCAATGCAGACGCATCTTTTTCCAGAGAGCTAGTGAGACAGTGAATCAAGGTAGTGGAAGGCAAAATGAGTGGTGAAGAAGCAACAACTATGCTGTGTGTGTCTTCTTCACCTCATTTGACAGCATGACAAGAGGAAGGGCTAAGGGCAAACAGTGCTGTGCTCTGAGCTGGAAGACCAGTCTCACTCCTCCTCCCACTCCAGAAAGAGCATCACTAGGAACTCCTTGAAGCTCACTCTCAGTGTGACAGATGATGTGGGGAGAAAAAAAAAAGAGAGAGAGAGAGAGGAAATTTAGACTGGAGATGAGGAAGAAATTCTTCCCAGTGAGGGTGATGAGACACTGGAACAGATTGCCCAGGGAGGTTGTGGATGCCCCCTCCCTTGAGGTGCTCAAGGCCAGGTTGGATGATGCCTTGAGTAACCTGGGTTAGTGGGAGGTGACCCTGCCCATATCAGGAGGGTTGGAACTAGATGGTCCTTGAGGTCCCTTCCAAACCAAACCATTCTATGGTTCTGTGGTATTCTAATTAAAACAAAACCTGGTGTCTGTTATGTTTCATCTATTTGTAGATTAGGTAAATATGTTCATAATTTCATTTGATGTCTCTGAATAGCAATGAGAGTCATTACTATTAACATATGAATATCAGCTTGGCTTTCATGTGTTGACTCAGAGGCAGTTTTATGAATTTTTAATGATGTTGCCAAATTCATCAGATTCTCTCACGTAACTGAGATTATTCATGCAGGCAAGTGGTTATACAGGGCCAAGGCAAACACCTAAGGCCTTCCAGAAGAGGTTTAATGGCGTGACTCACAGACACACTTCCTCCAGTCTAAGTGCTTTAACAGTTACCTATGTAGCTGATGATATTTGACGATATATAGTAAGGGATAAATTGATTCTTATTTTCATGCAGTACAAGTCACAGAGAGAACAATATTCAGGTTTTGTGTTCAGTCAGCTTCTGTTTAGTTTCCGTCAATAGTTAAAGAGAAAAATAAAAATATCTTTCTTTCAATATTTTAACTGGGCTGCAGACATTAGTATGGAAGAGAATTCTACAAGCTTTTTCTTTTCTCTTTTCTTTTCTTCTTGTTTAGTTTAGTTTCATTTTGTTTCATTTAGTTTAGTTTCTTTTTGTATTGAAGACTGGGTCCCCAAAACAGCTTAATTGAAATTCACTGGAAGTTAGGCTTCTTTTATTTAGGCCTAAGCCGTTGATGCTAGAAGTGCAAGGTATCTGAGGACAAACTCTTTGTATAGAGGCCGCGATCGTGGGGAAGAATATTATGCACTAACAATGCATAATAGTGTTTTTTATGTATGTTTTTATGCAATTGTTTTGTTATCAGCATTTTTTAAAAATGGGAAAAATAATGTAAAAAATGAAACCCCTTTAATTGAGATGCTCAAGCACTGAAATACACTCATTAGACATTTCAAACATAGGGAAAGGGGTGTTGGACTGGAGGATCTCCAGAGGTCCCTTCCAACTCCTAACATCCTGCAAAATGGAAGGGATCTTAACAAGGATTTCCACAGACTTTTCATTCTATAGCATATTGTGGTGGGTTGAAATTTCCCTCCCTCCACATTAACTTTGCCAGACCAGACCAGTTGGAAGCAAATGAAAGCTGTATTTACAAGCAGAACTACAATCTACAATGGAATGCAATGAATACATACAAAATATACAGGATTTACAATATTTATAGATATTTACAATTAACAAACAGCACAAGAGTCGAAGACCAGGGGAAGCTACTAGCTCCCTGTTCAAAAGGGAGAAGTGATAGAAGCAGAAAAAGTTAATACCAAAACAATGCAGGCAAGATCAAGCAGAAGCAAGTTAGCATCTCTCAAGAGCGAAGAAGCAAGGAGAGAAGAAGGAATTGTTTTGGTACAACCAGTTTAAGTTCCTTATCTCTCCAATCAAATAGTTTAGAATTATCTTTATTTTCCTTTTTATACCCAATAGTGACTCATTTACATTTTACTACTTTTCTGCTCAAGATCTGTGAAAAAATTGTAAAGGCTTAGCCTAAAACTACCACACATGTGCTTACAGCTGTGTTGTCAAGGAAAATATACAGCAATAAGAGCAGAATGGATCAAGATATCTCTGCTCTAGCAGAGAAATTATAGCAATGTACATTAAAATAATAATGAAGCATGATGCTTCATTGATTCCAACTTTATTATGATGCTGCTTAGCAGTGTTTCCTGTCCAGAAATATGAATATTTATCCTATCTTAAGTACACATTCATATAAAAGATGATCACTGTTTAGCAACTGTTTAAAACATCTACAGTGTTTAATGGACAACATTTCGCTTCAGGCTTACTTTTCTTAATATAGCATGCAGTCACGTAATTTTTAAAAGGTACTTTATAAATGCTATTAAAGCATTCCATCTCATAATCTTTTCCTAAATGTTTATTGATTTTAAGAGAAATCTCTCTATTATTCACGTACTTGGATATTTATGCTATTTTTATCAAAGCATCCAATGCGAAGCATTGCAGGCTAGAGTCTTTCACAGGTTTTGCTGTAAGAATATAAAGCAAAGTGAAGAATATATACAGAGGCACAGTATGATGAAATTGATCATATTGATGATGTAAAGCTCTGGAAAGAGAGCAGCTCTGGAAAGAGAGAGGGACCTGGGGGTGCTGATTGACAGCCGTCTGAACATGAGCCAGCAGTGTGCTCAGGTGGCCAAGAAGGCCAATGGCATCCTGGCATGCATCAAGAATAGTGTGGCCAGCAGGAGCAGGGAAGTCATTGTGCCCCTGTATTCAGCACTGGTTAGGCCACACCTTGAGTACTGTGTCCAGTTCTGGGCCCCTCAGGTTAGGAAGGACATCGAGACACTTGAATGTGTCCAGAGAAGGGCAACAAGGCTGGTGAGAGGCCTTGAGCACAAGCCCTATGAGGAGAGGCTGAGGGAGCTGGGGTTGTTTAGCCTGGAGAAGAGGAGGCTCAGGGAGACCTTGTTGCTCTCTACAACTACCTGAAGGGTGGTTGCAGCCAGGAAGGGGTTGGTCTCTTCTCTCTAGCAACCAGCACCAGAACAAGAGGACACAGTCTTAAACTGCACCAGGGGAAGTTTAGTCTCGAGGTAAGGAGAAAGTTCTTCACTGAGAGAGTCATTAGCCTTTGGAATGTGCTGCCCAGGGAAGTGGTAGAGTCACCGTCCCTGGAGGTGTTCAAGAGGGGATTGGACGTGGCACTTGGTGCCATGGTTTAGTCATAATGTCTGTGGTGTCAGGTTGGACTTGATGATCTTTGAGGTCTCTTCCAGCCTTGGTGATTCTGTGATTCTGCGATTCTGTCTTGTTAATGACACATGTTCTAGAGCAGAACTTTACCTGGGGCGTATGACATACAGTTTATTGGGAAGTGTGTAATCTCCTGTTCTATGACCACTATATATATATTGAATAGATGTCAGAGGACAAAGAGATTGTCGGATGTCTTCCTAGAAAATGCCAAAAGAATATAGATAGCACTCCTAGGTACTGATACATAGTAATTTCGTAGAATAGTGCAAATAATAGAAGCAGGGAAATTAGGAAGAAGTTCTTCCCCATGTGGTGGTGAGGCACTGGAACATGTTGCCCAGGGAAGTTGTGGAGGCTCCAAGCCTGGAAGTGTTGAAAGCCAGGTTGGATGGCACCTTGAGCAAGCTGGTGTAGCAGGAGGTGCCCCTGCCCATTGCAGTGGGATCTGAATTAAATGATCTTTTAAGGTCTCTTCCAACCCAAACGAGTCTGTGATTCTATGACTTGTTCCCCACGTTAGTGAGATTATACCTTCCACCAGCATTCAGGAATTTTAGAAAGGAAGGTGAATTCTCCAACCGCTCTGGGTTACACAAATTGCATCAAAACCAAAAGAAAACAAAAATGCTGAGATCCTTTTCCTAGTGCTAAGCACCAATAGTTACAGCATGATTTTCCAGAGATGCTTAGATAAAGTGGGAATTAGCCTCCCCATATGTATGCATTTATAGAGTGATTTTCCAGGAGATAATGCAACTTTATTCTTTGCATACATGTTATGCATGCATTACTTGAGTTTTGCTCTTCGTTTCCCTCTCTTTGACCCTTTTAAAATCAGCTGGCAATTTATTTTGAGCTTTATAACTATTTCCTTTGTGAAAAATATGCACCTTTACATACTAGAACATGCCGGTTTCAAATATTAGACTATCTTCCATTAGATAAAGCTTACATCTCAGCAATCATTACATTTTCCTGACTGGCATACTATGGCTAATATTGGTTAAAATATCATAAATTGCCCTACTTGATGTTGTTTTATGCAGAGCAACATCAAGTTTTTCATGCAATTTCTGTAGCCTGCATTAAGGAATATGACAACAAAAATATCTCAGACTCAAGCATCCTGTGTGCAAAAGAGCCAGTGGACAACACAATTCCATACAGTTCTCCAAGGATAGGAACCCCATAGCTTGGTAAACATCTCAGAGGATCCTTTTCTTCAGTCACAGCTCTCATCTTTATGGCCATTAGGGCTTGAACCTGTAAGTATGAAATATAACAACTGTAGTTAGGATCTCCTCTTGGAGAGCTGGCAAGGGTAACATTTTTGACCTGTATTGATCAAAGAATTCCTTTAGCAGAAAGGCTTACTGTCTTGTAGCCATCTAAAGGGGTTATGACTAGGATACAGCAAAGTGTATGCTAAATTTTCTTTGCATTCTGAATCAACATTAGTATATATGTGAAGAGAAATGTGGGTGTATGTAGATGCTAAAACTTAAAAGTATATAAAAATCAGTGTATACACATAATGTTTGCAAAGGTAATATTTAGGGAGAAGAGAAAATCCTGATAAAGGCAACTTTATCAGATAACCCTTGGTTTCAGTTGGAAGGGACCTTCAAAGATTGCCTAAACAAAATCCCCTGCTCCTGGCAGAGACACTTCCCACTAGACCATGTTGCTTAAAACCCTGTCCAGCCTCACTGAACTCTTCCAGAGATGAGCACCCACAGATTGTGCAATCTATTCCAGTGTCTCATTGCCACCATCACAAAAAAAATCATTCTTACATTCAATCTAAATCTACCCTCTTTCAGTTTTAGTTTAAATCTATTGCCCCTTTCTCTTGTTCCAAGTAGCAGTATTTGTTGTCCTTGTACAGGTAAGTTAGAGGATCAGAAAACAAATGACTCTGAGTAAGCCAGGCTCATGCTTAGAACTGCATCAAACTTGTTCTTGTTGCTTATTGACTGCTCTGGCTTGGACTTTCTGTTGTAAGGAGTGACTGCTTAGATAGTAGGGGAATTTCAGTAATGTGTAGCCTTTCCAGACATCTTTAAGCCAAATTATTTGGTTTTACAGTTGAATGTTGGATCAATCAGGTTTTGTTGTGCAAGCTTAAAATTTTCTGTATGCATGCATTCACTTCCTAATCATCACAGTACTAAAAATACCATGCTGATGTGGACTTAGACAGTAGCTATAGTATTTTATTCTAATAAGTGATTTATTTGGTTTTGTTTGTTAGGTTTTTTGTTTGTTTGTTTGTTTGTCTGTTTTTTTCCCTGAGAACATCCATGTTCTCAAAAAAAATAAAAAGAGATAAAAAGATGGGTATCCAGAAGGGTAAGAGTGATGGAGCACTGGGACAGGCTGACCAGAGAGGTTGTGGATCTCTAGAGCCTTTCAAAGCCCACCTGGGTTCCTGTGCAGCCTGCCCTACATGATCCTTCTTCATTGGGGGTTGGACTTGGTGATCTCTGGAGGTCCCTTCCAAACCCTAACATTCTGTAATCCATGTTATGCTTCTCTTTCATCAGGAAACTTTTCTTTCTAGGGAAGTATTTTAATCTTTCTTAGACAGATAGTGTACATAAAGTGAATCTTCTGGAACAGGCCTGTTCTTTGTGTTTGTGTCTGTCACCTGTGCTGATCTTGCTAAAATACTTTTGCTAAAAAAATCTTGTGCTAAAATACTTTTGACTAATTTTCACTTTTACTAGCACTATAGATTCAATATTGTTCAGGCAAGAGCACAAGATTCTATTCTAGGCCACTGAAGTTAACTTGTGGATAGCATACTTTTGCACAACCTGCAGAAATAGGTAAGGAAAGGGAAAAAAAGTAGGCTAAGGAGATGTGGAGGAGAGGAACAGTCTGACTCTCAGATTCAGGGATGCATGTGCAAGGCTAGCAATTAAAAAGAAAAAGAAGCTGTATTTCTAGTTTAAATCCAAGAGTTTTGATCTGGAAATGATTGTTAAGACAATTACAATTATATTACAGCATTTTAATGACTTTTAAATGAGAGGTATATTTAAATTGCAAATGCAAGCAGCTGTTACTTAGTTACACTAATTAGAAAAAAAGGTAAACTCCATCTAATCTGATAAGGATGTTCATATAATCTCACAGTGGTTTTCCATACAGCAATCCAAGTTTTGGGCAAATGGTGACTTATCTGATTTCTGGCCTACATTCATTTATTTTTCCATTCATTTGCTTATTTTTAAAACAAGTAAAACTCATCTTTTCAGTTTTCCATCAGCAGGAATAGTTGTGAAGATATCAGTTACTCCCTCTTTCAAAGTTATTTAAATGTTTCTTTATATACACTTGCTAGCTAGGGTTCCAATATTCTTTACCATGATGGTAGTGGAACACTGGAACATGTCTACAGAGGTAGTTGAGCTCTCATCCCTGAAGATATTCAAGGTGAGGCTCAACAGGGCTCTGGGCAACCTGATGTAGTTGAGGATGCCCCTACTTAATGCAGAAGGGGTTGGACTAGATGACCTCTGGAGGTCCCTTCCAACCCAGACCATTCTATGATTTAATTGTCATGTCTCACTTGACTTAAGAGAGAGGAAGGAAAAGGGAGTGTCTGAGATTTGATGATTCACTTGGGTTGAATGAAGGAAACTTATATCACAGGTCCATACAAAAGGAGTGTTAACTGGCTTTTTATATCTCTCTCTGTGTGTGTGTGTGTGTCTAAGAGCAAGTGAGGGAGAGAGGACACAAGAAGTAAAGATATGGATCATCACCTGTGGTTCCTGCTCTGTCTTTCCTGGTGTGTTCCTTGGGTCTTTGGTGGTGGGTGCACACCTACCGGTGTGTTCAAGTCCTTTTTGTTCTCTGCCAAAAGTGGTATTGCTTTGTGGCTTCTTGATGTATCCCCTAATTTGCATGGGAAGTGCTGGAATGTGAGGCCTCTCAATGTATAAATTTGTGAGTGGGGTAGGGCTGTTAACCCTTTCCACCAACTGAGGCATGGGTCCTGGAGACCCTGTATTTTATTACCCTTTGCACAGTGTGCAGCAAATTTCTTATCTCAGTGGAACAAATGGAAACTTGGCAAGGGGGTGTCCTCCAATGCCTGGAGAAGAGGAGGCTCAGGGAGACCTTATGGCCATCTACAACTACCTGAAGGGTGGTTGTAGCCAGGTAGGGGTTGGTCTCTTATCCCAGGCAACCTGTGACAGAACAAGAGGACACAGTCTCAAGCTGCACCAGGGGAGGTTTAGGCTGGATGTTAGGAAGAAATTCTTCACAGAGTGATTGGCTGTTGGAATGAGCTGCCCCGGGAGGTGGTGGAGTCACCATGACTGGAAGTGTTTAAAAAGAGCCTGGATGAGGCACTTAGTGCCATGGTTTAGTTGATTAGATGGTGTTGGGTGATAGGTTGAACTTGATGATCTCAAAGGTCTTTTCCAGCCTGGTTAATTCTGTATTCTGCATTCCAAACCCTCCTGAGCTGGCATATTTTGTTCCTTGTCTTGATTGCAGAGCACATTTGCCCTAACTCCAAGGCTACTGCCTCACACAGCGACTGAAGCATAACTCATTTGGGTCAGAGACTGACAGTAACATTTACCCTGAATTGAATAAAATACACATTTTGGGTGTACAAATTATCTTTGCATCCTCAGGTACTTCCTGCAGTAATTTCCATTGATTGGAGTGCATGTGCTTATGAGAACAGGGATGATCAACTGTACCGAGTCAACAAGACACTCATTATTCTACCAGATGCTTTCATTTTCACATAGCAAGAGGATCTTTATGGACCATTGTCTTATTTTTCTCCCAGAAGGATTTTTCAGTTTACTTAGAATTCCTGAAATGAATGCTCTGTTACATGTTTAAAGAAATTCTTGGCAAGACCTTAAGAAACACAGACTCTGCTACACAAATACTATGTATGAGTGTACAGAACTTTCAGCATTTGCTTTAAAGAGGTAATTCTGGGGAAAAACAACAGCAACAACCAACAAAAACTACCAGGCAACACCCCTTCTTCTGCTTTTCTCTCATGATAAAAAGTGTATTACCTGATTGTTGTGTTTTATTCCTGAAAGAGATGATAAAACAGAGTTTTGTATCTCTCACTTTATGGACACAAATCACAACAGCAATCTAAGTATCAACCCAGAGAGGTTATTTCTGGACTATTTTTTTATGTTTACAAACAAAGTGTATTGTTTTTCCTCACATGTACATTATTTTCTTTCTCTAAGTGCTTGCTACCACTTGACTGTTAATAAATCATGTACCTGTAATGGGTGTCACATATATCAGATACAGTGGAACTTCTAAAGGTTGTATGTATTCATTCATGTCTTTGGGAAGCCCATTGCCAAAGCGTATCAAAAGCCTTTCAGACTTGCCAATTGGCATGGGAGTATCACCAGATTACTAATGCACTCTGCTTCTATTGGTCTGCTTAGCAAATGAGAAATGCACATCTCTGGTATTTTGTACTTTTGGTTGAAGCTAAAGCAAGAAGGACAGAATTAGCATGTTCTAAAAAGCAGACTGTGTCCTGGTGAATGCTCAAAGCAAACGTACATGGATTGAAAAGGTATTGTTTGAATCAAGAGATCCATTTTTCATTTTTCCATTCAACAGGATGTTATTTACTGTGTCACACACAAAATTCTACACATTTACCCATCATTATCCTGGATTAAATTCACTTTTCTTAGTCCAGATATAAGAAATTCCATCACATTAAACTAAAGAAGACAGGAAGAGGGCTAGATTTGCACATCTGATAGCGAATTTATAGAAGTCATTAGAGATAGAATAATGTATAATTAGATAGTACTGACTGCAGTCAGAATCAAGACTAGTAAATGCTGGTACACCAACAGCATTCTCCACTTGCCAAGGGGGTGGCGAGTGAAAAAATTATGTAGTCTTTTTTTAGGTTATTCTGAGCAAACTGCTCAGCCAGCCATGGATGAGTGGAATGACAGAGGAATGCATAAAAGCTCCCTTTTTTCAGATAAAAATTTGTCTGTGTCATCACTTAGCTGGTAAGCAAAGTGAGTGTGATTTTTCTGGTATTTGATAGAAATGGAAACCAATTCAAAATACAAGCATGAAAAATACTTCTCAGGTTGTTTGATGAGGAAACGGAAAGTAGTCCTGCCTTCATGACCTGTAAAAAGAATGCCTTGGATTTCTGTACTTAGTCTCTTCCACAGAAGTAAAGGGCATATTTATCTCACACTCCTGTGTTGCTTGGAACACTTCAGAGGGAGCTTAGACTGGCTGCTTGTGAGAGATGAGAAAATAGCCAGTTATTTTCTGTCAATGTGAGCCTGAGCTTAATATTGCAGATACATACATGAAGCAGTGCCTAGCAGCAGAGCAGTGATTGCATAGCACCACACAGAGGGCAAGTATATTACCATTTCTTTCTCATGCACCACTTAGCGCTTGATGCATTGATTTTGCAGATAATTTAAGTAACTAAAGTGTACAGAGATGAAGGAAGAAAGAAAAATAAAGGAGATGAAGAAAGAGAAAGAAGGGAAAACAAGAAATGAAAGCTGAGAAGCTTCAGCAATCCAAGCAACTGTTAGAACATCAAGCAGCAAGGACCTTACCACTTTCCTGCACTCATATCATGTGTCCTCAAGTTTCAGATGTAATTTTTGTGTTTTGTGATGCAAAGGGAGTAAAAACAACAGCATGTGATTACATTCAATTCTTAGTAATTCCAGCTTCTGCAAGTCAACTTGCATGGGATAGCATTGCTGAGACAGTGAAAAGCTAAATGTAGGAAGGATGACAGTCAGGTCTGCAGCAGCCTTTCACAGCCCTAGAAATGCCCAGCGCTTTCACTGCCTCAAGAACGGCCAAAGCCAAAGTGAATCTATTCCTTGCAGCAGTCTGGCAGGAAAAGTAATTTTAAATCCCCAGTGTAACTTTAAGGTATTTTCTAATAGAGAAATTACTCTGCTGTGCCATCGTTAGCACTGTCTTCTGTCACCAAACACAAATCACTTTTGGACTGGGAAGGTTAGAGCTGAGTATCAAGAAATATAATGAGGGGATTGTTACTTTGATCACTGCAATATGTTTCATGGTCATTGTGTTTTGGTTTGCATCTCAGAAAGAACACTTGAAGGAAAAAAACATTTATCTGACCTCCATCTGGCCCTTTTATACTTCCTTATGTGTACTTTGGTTGTGTAGACTCAGGTCTAACAAATATTTCCCTTTATCGTTCATTTTGGGATAAATCCACTACAAACTCTACAGATGATAGTTACATTAAATCCCTTAGTGCAACATTGCATATTTCTAAGATTTTTCAGAAGATTAACCCAGTGGTGGTAATTTGAAAGCATCATGATAGTTTGGGAGTAATAAAAAGATATTGAAACATATTCCTGCCATTGAGGCCCAGTGGCAGAATTCCAAAAATTTGCATTCCACTTCACCCAAACTGTAGGGAAGGAAAATTCAGTAGTAATGAATCACAGAACATTGATTTTGGAAGGGACCTCAAGCAAGGTGAGCTGGAGCCGTGTCCATGTGACTTTTGAATATATCCAAGGACAGAGACTCAATAAGCTCCTTGTGCAACCTGTGCCAGGGCTCAGTCACCCTCACCGTAAAAAGTGTTTCCTGATGTTCAAAGAAAACCTTCTATGTTTCAGTTTGTTCCTGTTGTGTGCCCCTTAAGGGGAGCATGACTTACTCAGAAACAGATATTCAGATGCAGATGATGAATTTTTTTGTGTTATGCTTCAGGTGCACATATAGAGGAGGCTTAGGGGAGACCTCATTGCTCTCTACAACTACCTGAAGGGCGGTTGTAGCCAGGAGAGAGTTGGTCTCTTCTCCCAAGCAACCAGTACCAGAACAAGAGGACACAGTCTCAAGCTGCGCCAGGGGAAGTTTAGGCTCGAGGTGAGGAGAAGGTTCTTCACTGAGAGAGTCATTTGCCATTTGAATAGGCTGCCCAGGGAGGTGGTGGAGTCACCATCCCTGGAGATCTTCAAGAGGGGATTGGATGTGGCACTTGGTGCCATGGTCTAGTCATGAGGTCTGCATTGACAGGTTGGACTCAATTATCTTTGAGGTCTCTTCCAACCTTGGTGATACTGTGATATGATCATACTTTTTTTGTTGTTGTTATTGTTTGTTAATGTTGGTGGGTTGTTTTTTTTTCATAAAATCTATGGCCTTTCACCATAGTTGTTGGAGTGAATCATATGTTGGTCTACTTATGTAAAAGTATGTAGGATCTATCAGTTAATGGAACAGCGTTATTTTTCTGCAAGGACAAATTTTGAGGACACCTGATATATATGGTACATAAGACTTTTCAGATTGAGCAACATATGTTGTTATGACAGTGAATGTACACTGATATGCTAGGCTTTTGAAAAGGTTTGACTAAGTCTAGTGATCTTCATGGTGACTAAGAGGTTGCCAGTCAAACCCCTTCCCTTTCCTTCCTGACACCTCCGCCTCCACAAGCATAAAAACCGGTAAAAGCCAACTAAAGAAAAGACAATAGGAATAAGATTCAACTCCAGACTTATATAGGCTGAAAACTTCCAGTGGTTTCAGAAGATACCTAGTCAACACAGTGCCAGTTGGTGCTTGGATGGAAGTGTCTACATCTAGATGAGCTGAACATTTCCACAGCTTGCCTGGACTTCAAGAGCTGTTTGTAAAGTGAGCTATGGAATAAAGTGACTGATGAGAAAACTTTTTTTTTTTTTTTTAATTTATTTTATTTTATTTGCTCCCAGAATATTTCACAGAATATTTCTGATGCAGGAATCACTAAATAATTCTCTACAACTTAATACATGCTACCTGATCAGGAATCTGGAGAAAGTGGGTCTTGGTAATACAGTTTTGTATTAACAAAGCTACATTAGAATCATAGACTTGTTAGGGTTGGAAGGGACCTGAAGGATCATATAGTTCCAAGCCCACTGCCATGGGCAGGGCTACTTCACACTAGATCAGGCTGCTCAGAGCCACGTCCAGCCTGGCCTTAAAAACTTCCAGGGATGAGGCTTCTACCAGCTCCCTGGGCAACCTGTTCCAGTGTCTCACCACCCTCATGGGGAAGAACTTCTTCCTAATATCCAATCTAAATCTACCCATTTCTAGTTGTTTGTTTTCCTTTCCCCCTAGTCCTATCATTACCTGACACCCTAAAAAGCTCCTCCCCAGCTTTCTTGTAGGCCCCCTTAAGATACATTAATGTGCCTCAGTTTAAAATCAGTGTATTCTACAATATATGGGCCTAAGTTGAAACGTAGAGGATGTCTTTTTGTGTAGAAACATAACTCAAACTGAAAAAAACTTGCAAGTCAATTTCTATCACAATACGCAAAAAGTTCCCTTTTTTTCTGCCATGTTTTCAAAACTTTTTTGGTGGACCAGGCTTCTCTGGGGGAAAGGGCTTTAAGGGAAAGCTCCTCCAGCCTCTAAACAAAGTGAATTATTTATAATAAAAGATATTTAGGCTATATTGGCAAAATGTTATCTGTGAAGTATTAACAGATTATTAAATCACAATTTTGATGCAAGTGGATTTCTTCATTCCATGTACATCATTCTTCTACATGATACTTATTTCAGAGCTACTGAGTCCCAAGGTCTTGCTCTTAGTGATTCCTTGTGGAGAGATAAGTAGAACATCATAATATCTACATGTTTGTTTGATTGCCTCATAATATCTTCTGGCTTTCACTGTCTCTGAAGGCATAATTTCCAGGAACAGATCACTTGGAGGATATTCTTGGATTGTCAGAATCAGCTCTTAACTATCAGATCATATCTCTCAAATGATACATTTATTGTTCTGTTTACCCTGATTATATTCTCCACAGTAATCACTGAAAGGGGCATTATAATTCAAAATTCTTGCCTAATTATCTTGTCTATTATCAGAAATGTTGCTAGACCATCGCTGATTCTACATATCATGTGGAGGGTTGACCTCTGTGGTCATCCAGCATTATTCATAATTGCACCTTTCTTTGAGCATACTGGTTACCATTTCTTTGCCTTATTGTGGCCTTCAGTGTCTTAAGGGGGCCTACAAGAAAGCTTGGGAGGGACCTTTAGGGTGTCAGGTAGTGATGGGACTAAGGGGATAGGAAAAAAACTAGAAATGGGTAGATTCAGATTGGATGTTAGGAAGAAGTTCTTCACCATGAGGGTGGTGAGACACTAGAACAGGTTGCCCAGGGAGGTGGTAGAAGCCCCATCCCTGGAGGTTTTTAAGGGCAGGCTGGATGTGGCTCTGAGCAACCTTCTGTAGTGTGAGGTGTCCCTGCCCATGGCAGGGTTGGTGAAACTAGATGATCCTTGAGGTCTCTTCCAACTTGATGGGGTGCTTGGTTGCACAGTTTAGTTGATTAGATGGTGTTGGATGATGGGTTGGATGTGATGATCTTGAAGGTCTCTTCCAACCTGGTCTGGTCTATTCTATTCTATTCTATTCTATTCTATTCTATTCTATTCTATTCTATTCTATTCTATTCTATTCTATTCGAAAGGCAACAAGGCTGGTGAGAGGCCTTGAGCACAAGCCCTATAAGGAGAGGCTGAGGGAGCTGGGGTTGTTTAGCCTGGAGAAGAGGAGGCTCAGGGGCGACCTCATTGCTCTCTACAACTACCTGAAAGGTGGTTGTAGCCAGGAAGGGGTTGGCCTCTTCTCTCTAGCAACCAGCAGCAGAACAAGGGGACACAATCTCAAGCTGCGCCAGGGGAAGTTTAGGCTGGAGGTGAGGAGAAAGTTCTTCACCAAGAGATTGATTCGTCATTGGAATGGGCTGCCCGGGAGGTGGTTGAGTCGCCGTCCCTGGAGGCGTTCAAGAGGGGACTGGATGTGGCACTTGGTGCCATGGTCTAGTTGTGAGGTTTGTGGTTACAGGTTGGACTTGATGATCTTCGAGGTCTCTTCCAACCTTGGTAATACTGTGATACTGTGATACTGTGATATTATATTCTGTTCTATGATTCCATGATTTAATATTTTGAAGAGAAACTTATCATAATCACATGTGTGAGTATTGTTTTATTAGATCTATTAATGAGATGCAGTCTTCATAGAAAAAGATGATAGTTTTTATTCAGTGTAAACATTGTCCCATATAGTGTGTGTTTAAGTAAAGGAGCTATGCCTAGATGACAAGCATGAATGCAAAGATGAACAGCAAGCTAGTAAAAAAAGAAGAATGTTAGTTATACGTCAGTTATGGAATCTACTCTGTGGTCATGATAGAATCATAGATGAGCCTGGTGGGAAAAGACTTTAAGATCACCAAGTCCCACCATAAGCTAACATCTCCATGTACATATTCTAATTAATTTCTGTAGAGCAAACTGGAGAAAATGTGAGTACAAAAGAACTATTTAATTTGCTCTCACGGAAGGCAGTGCTTTAAATTATTTAATTTGACCCAAGTTGTCTAGGCATTAGTACAAACAAATGAAAGATACTAAGAAAAGCTTCATAATGTTTCAGTTTAGATTATACAGGAAAAGAAAGATTTACTTCTTCCTTTAAATATGGATGAATCAGAGTGGAATATAGGGAGTGGAAACTAGAAGGCTGCATTATAAATTTGTTGGGATAAATCCTGTCTTTTCCCTGAAAATGTTTTTGTAGAGTTCAATGGGAAACATTTTCAAACAATTTTAAAGATTCTTGATTCTGTGTTAGATAATCAATAAATTACTGTAATTTGTGGAGATTGGATATTTTTGTATATCCACCTGAGGGCTAACAGACTGAAAGAAAAACTTTCCCTGATTTGAGAGGTGGAAGTATATTTACTCAACTCAGTAACAGCCTTGGATGATATCTATAACTGAATCCTGAGAAATAAGCAGTAATCATACATTCAGCTATGTAACTAGTAAAATAGCCTCTGCCTTAAAATTCATTGTTGAAAGAGGGCTGTTTCCAGTTCATGTGATGAAGCTCAAGTCAGTGTCATTTGTCTTCTCAGAATTATGCCTTTTATTTTGTTCTTCAGTTTAAAACCTAACTGAAAGTTTTCATGGAATCATAGACTCATAGGATGGTCTGGGTTGGAAGGGATCTAGTCCAACCCCCTGCAATGAGCATGGGCATCCCCAACTAGATCAAGTTGCCCAGAGCCCTGTTGAGCCTCACCTTGAACAGCCCCAGGGATGGGGTCTCAACCACCTCTCTGGACAGCCTGTTCCAGTGCTCAACCACCCCCATGGTAAAGAACTTTTTCCTAACATCCAATCTAAATTGCCTCTAATTTCAAACCATTGCCCCTTGTCCTATCTGTGCAGGCCTTCACAAATAGTCCTTCTCCAGCCTTCATGAAGGCCCCCTTCAGCTACTGGAAGGTTGCAATTGGGTCTCCTGGAGCCTTCTGTAGATTTGGAGTCTTGTCGAACACCTTCCAAACATACTGTGTATTTTGTACTTTCAGTTTTAATCTACTTTGATAAGCACTATTTATGGAATATCAAAAGCCAGTGTTGCATGTTTGTTTTTCTCCTGATAACCTAACTGTTGTCTTTACTGCTGAGGAGCCACGATGTAAGAATTTGTTTTGGAACTGTGGGGTTTTACTTAAAGTACGTAAGGTAAAGAATAAGCCAAACTATTATTTGAAAGGTGGTTTTGGGCTAATTTTGAAAACTAAATCAAGGAAAACAAATGCAGATGCTAAATGGGTTATTTTAGAAGTGATATTTGAAGTTACTAGAGAAGTGCTATGGTTTTGGAAGTCTTTTTTAGCTTTGTATGACTAAAAGTATGTATGTTTAGCACAGAATGTATCTACATCCTGAAGTAGTATTTTTTTAAACACAACAACTGATTTAAAAACAAGGTCACATGTCCAGTATTTAATTTTGGACTCTTTATAAAAGTTTCTATACAAGACAAGTAAATCAGTTCTTTATTTTTCCTTTCGGTGATGGTGTTATCCTGCCCAATGAATAGGTTTAGCAAAGAAAAGTTTGGACTTTCCAGTGCTTACAGGATATGGGAAATGTTCCCAGAACGTAGAGGAATAGGAACAGAAAGATTCAGTAGGTGGCAGTCTTTCCTTTGAGTATTTTTAGCACCAAAATCTCTTAAGTTGCTTCTGAAAGCTGATGTCTTTTAAAAGGACTTTAAAAGAAAGAGGTGCCCTCAAGTGGTTATTATAGAAAGTATGGTATGCTTCAGAAGAATAGTACTTGCCCTAACCAATTACTGTGTCAGAAAATTATATTCTATTGACTTTATTTCCTCAGTTAGGTCAGTTGGGTATGACTTCTTTTCCAAAGTCTGGAGAAATGTTGTTCTCTTTGAAACAATGGCATTATCTCTCAATGCAGTTATTGCAATGAATTTGGGAAAATGCAGGTCCTTGCAACACTGTAATATTGAGACTGCATAGTGGCTGTTTTTAGGGTCGCAGGATAATGAGCAGATTATAAAAGCATGATGTTTTTGTCAGGATAAAAGTTGTACAACCTTGATTCACCTTTTCTTAGGGAAAAAGAAAAAAAAAAAGAGAAAAAGAAAAAAAAGAAGACTGTTTACCTCAGAGTAATCAAAGTAATTTGACGTTTTAAGTGATCAGAAGAAACACTTCTTTTAACAGAAATTTAGGTCTATTTCACAGACCAGAAAGTTTGTAGTCCTTTTATATTCTTATTTAACTAAACAAGAAGTGAAAGACAATATGAGCCCCACCCCTGGAGGTTTTTAAGGCCAGGCTGGGTGTGGCTCTGAGCAACCTGTTCTAGTGTGAGGGGTCCCTGGCCATGGCAAGGGGGTTGGAACTAGATGATCCTTGAGGTCCCTTCCAACCCTAACAATTCTATGATTCTATCAGTATAAACAAAAGACACCTGCAAGTAGCCAAATGAGACACAAAAAACATGAGTGGAATCAGTATTAGCTGATGCATGATCATAGAAGTGAAGGTACATTTGCACACAGGCAACTTTAAAACATCATCTGTTGCATTTTGTTTACTTGCCTGCTCATCTTCATGAGTTTGCATTTCACATGTTTACCAGTTATAAAACAAACAAGAATTGCAGTTTCCTGCAGCTGTGCACACTGGAATAAGGTGTGACCCAGTGGAGTGCTCTAGGAGGAGTGCAGAAAAAGATTAAGAGGTACAGGAAATGTCCCTATGAAGCACAATGATGGTTCCAGCATTGCTCTTGTGTGCTTCTCAGTCTAGCTCTTCTGGTAGTTGGCAGTACTCAAATACTAAATGTGACTATTGGACATGCTCATCCATGACAGAAGCTTTTGCCTATGTGCCATACCATTTCCTTACGAAGTTCATATTGCAGCTTTCTCAAATTACTATTCCTATACTATCAGTGCTAAAAGAATGAGATTCATTGCAAACTCACTTATGCTCCTATAATCATTGACATAATTTGTCTATTGAAGAGCACTTTTTCTCTAAAATTCATGTTGTAAAGCTGCCTTCAATTTTCAGTCCTATAATTTTCTTTCAAGGACAAATACACTTCTTATATTTTTTAATGCTAATTTTCCAGAGATGTTCCAAGTGATATATTATTTCTTTTCTTACACGATTACTGTTATATTAGCTAAATTTCCAAACTAAGATTTATTTTTTTTTCCTTTCATATGCACATTTAGCAGAAGAGGATTACATTTAATTGAATAAATGTAGGACCTGAGTTAGTCTGTTTCCACTCTTAGCTCTGTTCATAGAATCATAGAATCACAGACTCATAGACTCAGAATCATAGAATCATAGAATGGTCTGGGCTGGAAGTGACCTCCAAAGGTCATGTGGTCTATCCCCCTCCATAGTAAGCAGGGGCATCCTCAACTAGATCAGGTTGCCCAAAATACTGTTGAGCCTCACCCTGAATGTCTCCAGGGATGGGGCAGGGATGTTCAAGCAGGTGAGGACACTGCTTGAACTTCTGACCACAGTTTGTTTGTGTAAGAACCAGACTGGTTCAAAACAGTTGATTAATGATCTGTGAGGTATTGAGGGAAAATAGCTGGTTTTGTATTGCAAGAATTGTGTGGAATACACTTGTAGCACAGCTCTCTTGTCTTTGTACAAAGTAATTAGATAACATCTTGGCGCTGCCAGAGAAATAGAACTAGTTGAGAATACAGAAGGCCACAGCTTGTAAGGTCTACTGCATATAATGTCATGTAGCTTTCACTAACTACTGATTAGATTGTGGATAGAAGTTTAAGATACCAGTCTGGACCTATGGATGCCTGTATGGTTCAGGGTCAGGTTTCAGGGCTAGCAAGGTCATGCATTCACAGCTGAAATTAGTTCCACTGCCTAGGAAAGGATAAGTTTGTGGCAGGGTGTCTCTTTTAAAATTCATTATTATTTAAGTGTAAGGAGGAAAGACCTGCTTTCTAAGGAATTTGCTGCCTGGATCTCTTGGAGCCTATTATCTGTTGATAAGTAGGACTCATCAGTACCTTTTCCTTTTTCCCCCCCTCCAACATTTTGAGAAAGAAGAGGAATTACAGTACCTTGTTTGATAAAGATGCTGGTTTCACTGAGTGAACAAGTGTGAGGCTTTATTATCATGGGAAATATTAATTTATTTTGAAGGAAAACTGTGATTCAGCAAGGATTTAGAATATGTAATATGGTTCCTATTCCTGAATGGGAAAATATTGACTAAGGACACAGAAAAAACCCAACATCTTGTGGTTGATCCTGTATTTTTGTTTATTCTAAAATTTGAGGGAGTAGCTGTCCTATGATGCTGTTGTTCTGACCTGGGAAAGTAAAATGCTACGTAGCTGCCCCGTAAGAGGGATTTTTATATTGAGTGAACTCAAGAAAATATTTGTATTATGATTCAGATTTTTCCCTATCTTTATGATGACTAATACTGATAGACTTGACATTCATAACATCCATTTTCCTTTCTCAAAGTCTTCCTTTCTAGGCTCACTTTTGCCACGAAATGTTGGACAAGATATCTGTTGAGATTCTTTCTCACCTGGGCTGTTCTGTGCTTTTGTGATTCTGTGTCTGAAGAACTACAATAACTAGGGCAAGAAATTTGGCAGACAGTGCCAGTACCTGAAGTTCAGCTGCAGTATTTGACAGAATCTAGGGGAGAACAGAAAGCTGGCTGGCTGCCGTTGGAGGACAAGGTGAAAGGGGATTCATAGGCACTAATCAACTGACTTTTTGGACCTACAAAGGAATTCCATTGGCTGGAGTGTTAGACCTCAAGTTAACAGTATGAAAACAGACTGAGCAAGATACTGAATCAGGAGATGACCACAGAGAAGAAAGTGGGTCCAGAAGGAGTAGGATTTCAGTGTGGCATAGTCAAAAGAAAAGGATGGCAGGAAGAGGCTGATTTAGCAATACCATTCCAGGAGAATGTATGTTTATAAGGTTGATGCTGGAGTTATCTGATGTTGTTAATTGGCCATTTTGTGGTCATAGGGGACTTACTTGTATTCAAATACCCGAAGTAATTTTCACTCTCAGCAGTTATTCCTAGCACTCTGTGGAGAAGCTGGAAGATGAGGAGATGTAGCTAGATATCTTATGACTTCTGCTGTTTGGGTGCTTGCCTGCCCACTCCTTTCACAAGCATTTCCCTGTGGCAAGCAGCTCCCTGAAAGCTGGTAAGAGGCTTTGAACTGTTCTACAAAATGCAGTTGGCAGAGGAAAAGTGCTTTCCATCAAGAAAGCTGGAGCACAGTGTTACCCCAGCTGCTCTGAGGCACCATATGTTTGCTGCATGGCTACTAATGCTACTCCTTATTTCTTCAGGAGACTTTACAGACATAACCCTCTGGAGTGATACTTGCATGAGGATAAACAAACTGCTGGTATGTAGCAGTATTTCACTGCAGTTAATGCTGCGGTCAGCCCTGTCAAAGCAGCTGACACAAGGTGCCTCGAGGAATATGGAGATCAAGACAAGTCTCGTTTGACACTGTCAGACCTTGGGAGCAAGACTCACAAATCTTTTTGACTTGATCAGCAGAGCATCTGCAGTTCAGCTGACCAGGATACTAGAAAGGTGTTCTTCCAATTGCATTCCAGATGCAATCAGTGCAGTTTCCATTAACTGCAGAATTTAGGCAGTAAAACTGCATGGTGTATAACCAAACAAATGTGCCTCTATGCTCCCAGACCTTTGCTGGGACAGCTATTTTTCAGCAATCAAACCATTCCTTCTAAGAGTGGGAAGATACCCTTTTCTGCCCCAACTAGCAGTCTGGACAACATAAAGGAAGTCAAAACACCAGGTGGGGAATAAGGTGCTGTGCAAATGCAGGTAGGGCTCAGCTTCAGAGATCTTTCTGAGGACTGGCAGGGTGACAATCCCCAGGAAGAGAAATGGTGAACAGCTGAGCCATGTGGGAGAGTTGGAGTGAATGTCAGTTGCCTAGGGTTTGGGAGGGATAACATCCAGCAGAATATAAGAGAAAGCCAGTGAAGGAAGGAGCTTTGACAAAAGTCTCTTAAAAATATGCCATCCAAACCAGATACACAAATCTTCTCCCTGCTGGCAGGGTTTGAGACAGTTTTATATAGTGTAACATTAAGAGGTCATTCATGACATTGTGACTAGAGGTTTGCAGAGGATGGAGGGGACACTGTAAGGGTATGACAAAAGGGTTCTTTGGGAAGGGATATTAGTCAAGGTTCTAAAATTACAAGGCTCTGGTTTCCAGAATTACTCTGCCAGGGGAGCCCATGTCCATTTCTCACCTCTACAGATATTCAGTAAATGATAGCATTGATTCACAACTGCTTAAGTTTATTACTGGCTTGGCTGCAGTTACAGTAAGGAATTGGGGCCCTGGTGAAGTGCAGCACTGAGACTCTGAACTGCTTCCTAAAGAATTCAAATGCAGTTCTGGGTTTCATTATGTTTAGATGCCAGACCTCCAGTTAGCATCCTAGGACAAGGGCTGGTCTTGGTGCAATCAAAGCCCTTCTGGAGGATGAGGAAGAAAAGCAGACAAAAGAGATGACAATTTGAAGAGCCAGCACAGAGGCAAATATGCAGGAACAGGCTTGCAGAGAACACCAGATAAAGCCCACCTCCTTCATGATGCAAATGTACCAACTGATTTTCAAGGCAGAAAACAATTACAAAAGGAAAGTATTACCCAGGGCATTTGCCGGGTAGTGTCACCTCACCAAGACAGATTACTGACTACAGCTGCTGCACAGGGACACATTAGCATCTTGCTGTGACCAGAGCTTTGAAAGATGACAAGGAAGCCTGGAGTTCCTCCTGAGTCAATATAATAGTGTTGTCATTATCATACAGTGCAAGTTTATGTAATAAAAGTAATGGTCAGTTTTTGGTGAGGATAGGGTCAGTTTTTGGTGAGGATAGGGAAACATGAAAATGATCAGGAACTAGAACACCTGTGCTACGAGGACAGGCTGAGGAGTCTGGGGTTGTACAGCCTGGAGAAGAGAAGGCTGCGGTCTTCCAGTGCCTGAAGGAGGCTACAAGAAGGCTGGAGAGGGACTGTTTACAAAGACCTGTGGTGATAGGATGAGGGACAGTGGTTTGAAATTAGAGAAGAGTAGATTTCGATTGTGTGTTGAAGAGTAGATTTAGATTTGGTGTTAGGAAGAAGTTCTTTATGGTGAGGGTGGTGGAACACCTGAACACGTTGTCCAGGGAGGTAGTTGAGGCCTCATCCCTGGAGATCTTCAAGGTCAAGCTTGACAAGTCTCTGAGCAAGCTGGTCTAGTGGAGGATGTCCCTGCTTATTATAGGGTTTGGACTAGATGACCTTTGGAGGTTGCTTTGAACCCCAAAACATTCTATGATTCTGATTCTTGAAATTCATCTACTAGATGATTTTTTGTACATCCTGTGCCTTTATGTATCAACCTACAAAGGCTCTTGATCACATATTACATGAAGTATCTGCATGCTTTTTTACAGTGCAGTAGTAGGATCACAATGTAAAGAATAGTACAGAACCTAAAACACCCCTGTACTGCTGCTGAAACAATCTACCTAATTTCTGTCTAGTGCCTTAGGACTTCCAGCTGCTGAGTCAGCATAGTGAACCTACTTACTGAATGCTGTTGCACTGGGCTTTTCAGAATACAGAATTAACCAGGTTGGAAAAGACCTTCGAGATCATCAAGTCCAACCTATCACCCAACACCATCTAATCAACTAAACCATGGCACTAAGCACCTCACCCAGCCTCTTTTTAAACACTTCCAGTGATGGTGACTCCACCACCTCCCTGGGCAGCACATTCCAATGGCCAATCACTCTTTCTGTGAAGAATTTCTTTCTAACATCCAGCCTAAATCTCTCCTGGCACAGCTTGAGACTGTGCCCTCTTGTTCTGTCACAGGTTGCCTGGGAGAAGAGACCAACCCCCACCTGGCTATAACCTCCCTTCAGGTTGTTTTTGACTGCTACCTCTCTTGTCTGAAAACGTGTTTTTCAAATTTTACTCAGTTCATCTGCTTCCCACTTTTCTAAAGCAGAATCTTATGTTTTACATGTCTTATTCTTGATTTAGTTATGCACCTTAATAATTCTGAAAAACTAAAATAGTGCTAACCATAACAACAGTTGAAATGCAGAGATCAGAAAAAAGAAAGATCTTACTGAAGGATCTTTGTGTGACAACCTTTTATTTACCAAAGGTAATTAGGTTGAAAGTGTATTTTGATACAAGAATCTGCAGATTGCAGGTACATCCATATAACTTGTGCTTCCAAAGAACTCTGCAATAAGAGTTTTGCATGGTTTAGTTGTTTAGGTGGGTTGGATTGGTTGATGGGTTGGATGTGATGATCTTGAAGGTCTCTTTCAACCTGGTGTATTGTATTGTATTGTATTGTATTGTATAATTACAGTATAAAATGAACATCATACAGAACAATTAGTTTCAATTAAATTAAAATGTTAGTGAAATTCTAACACATACTCAGATCCTAAAAACCGTCCTTCAACCAACCATGAAAAGATACAAACCCAGCCCATAGAAAACCATAAAAAAATTAGCACAGCCTGTTGGTGAGCACTGTCACATCACTTAGGTACTTGCCCTTTGAAATACTAGTCCAGTGGAATGCATGTGTCTTCTGTTCATCACACAGGTGTGGCCTCACTTCACCTCTTTAGGCCTTATTACATACTTTCTTCTACGTTAAATCAATTTTCTTCCACTATAGAGACCAAGAGGTGAGAAAAGCACGAGGAGAAGCTTTTTCATAACCACTCTGACAGCAATAGTTGCCTTAAATCAGGCTGGCAATCATGTAAGTGGGGGAAAAAAAAAATGATAACCCTAATCCCTGAGCTGTGAATATAAATTAAAGCTAAAGAGGACAAGATTGTTTCTATTTTCACATCCTTTTCTTCTTTCTTTTATGCTTAGGAGATTCATTTTAGAAATAGGCCTCCACAGACTTTATTTGCAAACTACAAGTCTGTGGTTTTTAAGGATATTATAACTTGTTAAACAGGTAAGGTAAGACTCATGATGATCTTGAAGGTCTCTTCCAACCTGGTTCTGTTCTATTCTATTCTATTCTATTCTATTCTATTCTATTCTATTCTATTCTATTCTATTCTATTCATTTCCTTTGAGCTCAAAGTCCTGCTTAGAGGGATCTTTGCAAAAATTCTCCATTTCCACATGAGCAGTTTGTGGTTGGTACTTTTCTGACAGGCATAATTTGTAGAAGGTAGTTCCCTGTTGCATTCTGTTTGCATGAGCTTAAGCCTTGGTGGTTTCAGGATGTTTAAAATGCTGGCAAAGTTTATACAGTTTGGAACAGCTGAAGTTTTAAGTGTTTCCCTGAAACTCATTCCACACTCCACATTGCCTGAAGGATATTTCCAAGTCCAAATTTATTAAGCTTTAATGTTAAAACAGTTCCTACTCCTATTCTGCCTTCCCCTAAACTGACTTAAAAGATAATTTGCATATAAAGATTTTATAGACTATACAGTAAGGTTTTCATCTTTGTAAGAGGTATTTACTTGTAGTAGTGCTCAAGATGTTTGCCATATTCTAGGGTTTTCTATATAAGTGTTCAATATACATTTATAAGTTGGTATTTGTATTTCAGTGCTTTGGTCTTGTGTGGTTACAATGGAAAACCATGATTTGCATATTGAGTGTTAGCTTTTGAAGAATAAGCAAAGCTGAAGATCCTAATTGCTTCAGAATTGTGACAGAGTCTTTCTGGTAGGCATATGTCTCGGTCTGGAAGATGAGAGACAGAGTATGTTCTTTGTAAAATATTCCCATGTGTGAAATTAAGGCACAAGTGAGGCCAAATATCAAGCGAGCCTATTTATTAAAGAATAAATGAAACAGGGGAAGGGAGACAAGAGAGAGAGAGGGAGGGGAAATGGAGAAAGAGAGAGAGAGCAATAAAGGAACCATATTATCACCCCCAAGACACTTTGGCTGGAGGACGAGAGGTAAAGAGAAATATCCCAGGGTCCAAGTCCTTTTTGGTTTGTATGGAGAGGTCTGAGCATCCATGATGTTCTTCCCTTCTCTGAGCAGTCTTTTCTGGAGACTTTCAAGACCCATCTGGATGTGTTCCTTTGTGACCTGTGCTAGATTCTATGGTCCTACTTTGGCAGGCAGGTTGGACTTGATGATTTTGGAGGTCCCTTCCAAACCCTGACATCCTGTAATCCTGTGATATCATTGGCTTACGTTGCTAGATGCAATTTGACCTACTCCTAGGCTTAAAAACCCAGTTAACAACAGAAATGATACATTTGACTAGTGAAGTGTTGAAGCAATAAGCTGCAGAAAGTCTTTTACACTCTAAACTGGAACATAGGCTAAGGGTTAATGATTACAGGAATATTTGGAATTGGGCCATAAAAGGGCCATTAAGCAAATAGAAATATCACTTTAATTACTGGGACAATATATGAGTAGGAAAAGGAATGAACTTTTCCCTGATGAAAGGAAAGCAATAGCTCTTACTGCAAGCAGACAGGCACACTAATGCTTGTGGTGCTCCACCAGCGTACATCAGCCCTGACCTGCAAATATCTTAACGCTGAACCTCCGTTGAGTAGATACTGCCAAAAGAGTCAAGCTGAGTCACATTATGTTCCAGTCTTCTGAAAGTGAGTACACAGGAAGGAAGCAGAGATAAAATGGCCCAAATTAAAAGCTGAGTCTGTGTTTTCCAAAGTGAAAACAGTATGTGCTAATATTTTTTTTTTACCTTTCAAATCAACTGACTAAAGATACTCAGAGATTACAAGGATTAATTAAAAAGAATAATAAGCACCCTTTCCTATCAAATATTGCATCTGGAATAGTTTGGCACTTACTGCACAGTACCTCAGTTCATAAAAGCTAGAATAATTAATTCTTTCGTGTAGTTATGTTGAAAATTCTGAATTTAAATTAGGTAAGAGTCTTTTGTTTTAAGTAATTTTTAGTTCCTTGAATAAGCAGCTGCAAAAAGGGAAATCTTAGATTGCTCTTTCTGTGAAGAACTTCTTTCCAAGATCAAGCCTAAACTTCCCCTGCACAGCTTGAGACTATGTCCTCTGGTTCTGTTGCTTGGTCACTTCCAACCTGTGGTGGGTTGAAAATTCCACTCCCAGCATTAAATTTGCCAGACCAGCTCAACTGGAAGCAAATGAATGCTGTATTTATAAGCAAAACTGCAATCTACAATGGAATGCAATGAATGTGTACAAAATATACAGTATTTACAATATTTACAGGTATTTACAATTAATGAATAGCACCCCTTGTCCTCCCCCCCCCCCCCCCATACATAAAAGGGTCAAGAGAAGGGAGCAGAGAGATATTTTGTTAGATCTAGCCAAAACACCACAGCCAAGGTCAAGCAGAAGCCAGTTAGTATCTCCCAGAGCAAAGAGGTGAGAAGAGAGAGAAATTATTTACCAAACTAATTCTTATGGTAGGCAACTCTCCAATGGGATTGTTTAGAACTATCATCATTTTCCTTTATACACACAGTAGTGATTTATTTACATATTACTACTTTCTGTGGAAGACCTGTGAATAATTTTAAAGGCATAGCCTAAAACTACCACACAACCCAAACCAGTCTATGATTCTGTAATATATGTTAAAAATTATGGAGTTAAGTAAATACAATCAGAATTTTAATATGCTTAAAATGAGTATGTAAACACTGTATGCATTTAAACGTGGGAAGCATGCTGCTGTTTCAGTTATAATTTCAGCCTGTTATTACTTGTGATCTGCCTAGCCTGATGTAACATCTCCTATTATTTTTTGCTGGTGAAACAGAATCTTTGAGAATAGCAGCAAGAGGAGTATTTATGAGAACAGAAAGCTCTGGTGCAAAACTCATTTCTCACTAGGCTGCTTTCGAATTCAACCCTTGATCCTATATGACTAAATCATCTATAGGAATATTCAGTCATTGGACATTCTCTTAAGTAACACAGAAGGGAAATAATTTGTTGTTGGGTTGTTGTTTTTTTTTTCTGAAATAATATAAATATGTTTTTTGCCAATCTTTATTACTTTCAAAACTAATAGTTCAGTGCTAATCAACATGTCAACCTACCTGCTTTAGCTGCTGATCAAGTAAGAAAGGTTTGTAACATAGCCAAATGAGTAATTTCCAAATTATTAGATAAGCAGTTGGGTGTATCTCCTCCATCTCTACATATCAAGATTGTAATAAATGCTTAATATGCACTTTACACATCCTGTGGCTGTAATTTAATTGTCAAAACATTGATCTATGTAATTGGTTGCATAGAATCTTTATAACATCTGCTGTATAGACTTCTAGAAAACAGAAGTGCTCCCTTCAAAGGAGTCAGTGTTCAACATAAATTCTTTAAGATGTTCAAGTATAGTAATACAGAACTATTCAAATTCTATAGATTATCTTATTGCAACAAGTCAGTGGGATTCCTGACAGAAATAATATTCAGGGCTCATACAGACTAAGGTGGAAAAGGCTAGTTGTTCCACACTACTGGACATCTCCAGGCAAATATCAAAGAAGGTCCTAGTCACACTGTTAATTACATTAAAACTTGCTAAATTATCACAGAATCACAGAATCACCAAGGTTGGAAGAGACCTCAAAGATCAACAAGTCCAACCTGTCACCACAGACCTCATGACTAAACCATGGTCCAATCCCCTCTTGAACACCTCCAGGGATGGTGACTCCACCACCTCCCTGGGAAGTCCATTCCAATGGCAAGTGACTCTCTCAGTGAAGAACTTTCTCCTCACCTTGAGCCTAAACTTCCCCTGGTGCAGCTTGAGACTGTGTCCTCTTGTTCTGGTGCTGGTTGCCTGGGAGAAGAGGCCAACCTGGCTACAGCCACCCTAGTTTCAAGTATTTAGTGCATTTTTCTCTGTGTAACTTGACAAAGTTAGTGTTTCCTGTGTTCCTTACAACATAGATCATCTAAGTTCCACTGATTCAGGAAAATTCCATTAAACTAAAATAAAAAAAAAAAACAACCAAAGCCACTACAAAATTTTCATTCCCATTTTCAATTTTCAAACATCCTCAGAAAAGTAAGAATTCTGAGATTTAACTTCAGTTGTTATACTTGTGGATTAAATGTGTTTCATGTGGGTCTTGATTCAGGAAGGAGCTTAAAATGAAGCATGTGAAGCTAGCATAGCAGTTCTATTCTGCATGCAAGACGGAAAGAACAGGAGACAAAACAAGTGCCTTAGGCAGACAAGAGTGAGCATGTTGCTATATAGGGATTGTGTCATAGAGGAAAGGTCATGACTGATGCAATGATCTTCACTGATTGCATTGAGTTGGAAGGGACCCTGAAAGGACATCTTGTCAAACCCCCTTGCAGTGAGAAGAAACACTTGCAACTAGATCAGGCTGCCCAGGGTCACACTTAGTCTGATCTTGAACGTTTCCAGGGGCAGGACCTCAATCACATCCCTGGGCGACCTGTTCCAGTGTTCCATTACCCTCATGGTAAAGAACTTGTTCCTAACATGGCAGCAAAGGGATACCAGAGATGTATGAATTTAAATGCTCAAGAATAATTAATATAACAAGTAAGTCTGCATGGGGAGAGAAAGTGAGAGAACTGTCCTGAAGAACACATTTCCACAGGAAGATGGACTGCAGTGTTTCTAAGCATAGAAGTTAGTTTCCAATGAAAGCTACAGTTGTTAGTTTGGTTTATGTTTGGGGTTCTTTAAATGCAAATTAAACATAAATATAATCAAGATTTATAGAAAAATGTTGCTGTAGAAAAGAAAAAAATAATAAGCCTGAAGCTGATAAATCTCCCATTAGAGGAGAAATTAGACAAGAAATTGACACATAGGATATAAAAAGCCCATTAGTAGCTACATGTAACTCACAAGATACAAGACAAACCCAAACAAGTCTAACATGAGTTGTAATTAATTCCCTGATATGTTGGCTTCAGCTCATGGCACTCAGCACCTTGATGATTCCATTTATGAAATCAGATACAGCATTATTAAAAGATTTTGACATTCATGTAAAATCATAAAGCATCACATGCAAATGCTCTGTTTAATGCAGAAATGGAATAGTAATGGATTTGGGTTTGCAGCTTACTTCTCAGCCCAAATTTTCCCAATCTTTCTAAAGCTTTCAAGAGGTTCTAGGCATTCAGTACATACAGTAAGCCCAGTCAAGAGAGAAAAGAGCTCAGTATGATCAGGATTTCACAGAATCACAGAGAACAGCTGTTACATATGCCTACAATCACAGAAAACATCTGGTTGGAAGACAGCTCAAAGATCATCCAGTCCAACCCTCAACCCAGCACTGAAGGGTCAATACTAAACCATGTTCCTACATGCAGTCTACACACTTCTTAAACACCTCTTGGGATGGTGACTCCATCACTGCCCTGGACAGACAATGTTTGACAGCCCTTTCAGTGAGGAAATATTTCCTAACATCCAGCCTAAACCTCCCCTGGTACAGCTTGTAACCATTTCCTCTAATCCTGGTGTTTGTCACCAAGAAGTGGCTGGCCCCCTCCTCACTCCAACCTCTTATCAGGTAGCTGTGGAGAGTGATGAGGTCTCCTCTCAGTCTCCTCTTCTCCAGACTGAACAACCCCAGCTGCCTCAGATGTTTCTCATATACCATGTGCTCCAGACCCTTCAGCAGCCTCATTGCCCTTCTCTGGACATGCTCCAGCACCTCAATGTCCTTCTTGTGTTGAGGGGCCCAGAACTGAACACAATATTCAAGGTGTGGCCTCGCCAGTGCAGAGTGCAGGGGGATGATCACCTCCCTTTTCCTGCTGACCACAGCGTTTCTAATACAAGGCAGGATGCCACTGGCTTTCTTGGCCACCTGGGCAGTCTGCTGACTCATATTTATCTGACTGTCAACCAGTACTCTCCGGTACCTCTCTGGGCTGGTGCTTTCCATGTCATGGTTTGCGTTTCAAAAATCAAAGACGGGCCAGGCATCCAAGGATATCTTTTTATCATTATTTTCTTTTCTCCATAGCAACAGGGAGTAATATTCCATCATTGATTCACCTTCATGTCCAGACTTAAAGACACAGAAGTGTCTATAAGAAATATTAATTAATTTGTTCTGCCTCTGAAGAATTTCTCTGTGTGTGCTATATACCGATAACAATACTCAAGTCATTATCATTATCTCTGAGAAAGTGTTTTCAGACATTTGATATCTTTTAATAAGTGAAGCATAGAACATCCTGTATGAAAGACCTGGCAAGATTCAGGTGTTATTGTTACAGAAAGTATTGGGGATTGAAAATCAAGATAAACAAAAAGGAGACATTCCATGCATAAAGGAAGCTCCCTTCTGGATAGCTTTATTTGTTAATAAATATCATAATGTTCTCTAGAGATGTTTACCCATTCAAATGTGGTATCACTGAGGGTAGAACATTTCAGTTCATTAATTTTGTTAGCAGAATACATCTGAATTTATTAGAGTACTAATTAGGTGTATAAATCCTCGGCTGATATTAAAAAAGCATAATAGAGGACCTAGAACTTTATCACATAAGAGGAAGCATTCAAATGCATTTTGTCTGAGGCAAGGTTGTTTTCCATTTTCCATGTGTCTTTCTTGGCCACAGTTAAGTTAAGGTTAGGATTCTTATCTTTTTCCTCTCCCTCTTTGAAGATATTCTGGAACTATTAAAGTAGTCAAAGAAAGGTTCCACCACTAGTTAGTGACAGATGTCTTACTACTCCCTCTCTGGAGATATTCAAAAGTTGCCTGGATGCATTCCTGTGTAATCTGCTGTAGGTGATCCTGCTCTGGCAGCGGGGCTGGTCTGGATGATCTTTCGAGGTCCCTTCCTGACCCTGAAATTCTGGGATTCTGTGATGCTAAGTAGGTTATAAATTTGAGTTCAGTTTCACATACATAAAGTGTTTTGATCATTTAGACAATTAGAACTTACTGTGCACATAGGAGAAGGTTACAATGGTTGGGTTTCTTTCCTTTCACATAAAGAATATTAAACTGATTCAAAAAGAGAGCAATTCCTACATTCTTATAGAGAGAATAATTGGATCTGTCATAGCAATTAATGAAATGCAAAACCCAAGAAATTATGCTTACCTCTTACTTTGCATAAAGTATGTATTTTGGTTACACTTTTTATGACTTCATAATTTTTAATTGAAGTATTTGAAGTAGTAATTTTAAAGCCACCATTATATAAAAGTTAAATTTTTTTGCCCCCTCAATTTTTTTAATACAGAATGGTTCATACATGGTCAAATAAAAAGAAAGTAAATAAGAATAAAAATAAAATAATAATGATAAATAGAATAGAATAGAATAGAATAGAATAGAATAGAATAGAATAGAATAGAATAGAATAGACCAGGTTGGAAGAGACCTTCAAGATCATTGCGTCCAACCTATCAACCAATCCAACCTACCTAATCAACTAAACCATGGCACCAAGCACCCCATCAAGTCTCCTCCTGAACACCTCCAGTGATGGTAGTCCACCACCTCCCCGGGCAGCCCATTCCAATGGGCAATCACTCTAATGATGATGATGATGTTGATGATGATAAAAGCAAATAAACCAAGATAAAATCAAATAAAGTAAAACAAAATAAAATAAGTAAATAAAAAACAAAACCATCATTCTTTCCCAGTAGCGTTCCAGCTTTTCTGTACACCTGAGCTGAGCTCTGTTGAATTACATGACCAACACCTTATGGCCAGTTATAAATAGCCTGAAGACGACTAGACCTGTGAAGTTTGCCTAGAGCAACATAATCTGATGGGTTTGACCCTGGGGTGATGAGTCATAAATTCTCATCTTCTTCTGTTGTTTTGCTGCATGTAACTTGCTTGTGCTCCTAAACCACTCAGAGTTAAAATAAAACAATAATTTAAAAGAAAAACAATCTGCAGCAACTCTGTCTACAAGGTAGAACAGTAGTGACCACTCTCACAGGGGTGCTACAGAGATTCAGTAGTGAACTGTAGTTACTTGGTGGATGTAACTGTGAAAGTTCACAGAGTGGAACATGGCAATGAATTAGCAGAATACTCAATTCAGTGAATAATTGGAAAGCACCATTTTTAACTTGTTTTCTTTACAATAAGACTGTAACTACTTATCTTTAATTACTTCATTTTCACTTGTGGCATAATTGTTTAACACTCCAACTGCAAAAATGATTAATGAACCTGCAACTAATTCATGTAGTGGTAGAAAATACTAATGTATAAAATAGTATGAAAAACTTTCTTGTAGCTTTTTCCACAGACGTGCTTTCCTGGGAAAAAATTTACAGTATGTATTAACTGCCTGATCACTGAGAATTAATTATGAATCAATTTTTCTTCTTTTGCCCTTTACTAAATCAGCGAGAACAATAAATTTGCTGATACAGAGCTGTGATTTGGAATGATATAAAGGAGTGCAACAGATTTCTGATTGCTCTTTTTCTCCAAAACTATATCTGAAATAGTTGCAACTTCATTAGAACCAAAAAATAGTTGATCATATCTTACCTATCTGTAATCAGGACCACAGTGAACATTTCCTATCATTAACAAAAAATGAGTGATTTTTTTTTGGTGCTAAACTACTACTGCAGTAAGATGGAGCAAAACTAAAAGTGCTTAGATTCAGATTGAATGTTGGGAACAAGTTCTTCCCCATGAGGGTGTTGAGACCCTGGAGCAGCTTGCCCAGGGAGGGGGTGGAAGCCTCATCCCTGGAGGTTTTTAAGGTCAGGCTGGATGTGGCTCTGAATAACCTGATCCAATGTGAAGTGTCCCTGCCCATGGCAGGGGGCTTGGAACTAGGTGATCTTTGAGGTCCCTTCCAACCCTGACAATGATTCTATGATAAAGGTCTATTATTCTCAATCACTCAAATGAAAAGAGTGACATTGTACAACGGGAAGATGCAAAAGAAGAAATGGTTTTAATAAAGTCTTATATGTAAAAATATATGTAAGAATTAAGCTTGGAAATCCAGCCAGGTATGTGCAAGCAGTTACACAAGTAATTAAAGAGAGGAAAAAGCCTCATGGGAAGCTTTGTGGCTGGCCTTAGCCTTTTTTGTTGTTGTTGTCAGTGATGGGCATGGAAAACTGGAATAGGCTTCAGGCTTCTTTACTAAAAAACAACCAGATTTTTAGTGTAAAGAAAGCGTTGAATTAACAGCAAAAATAGGGAGACAATGGGAAAAAGAGATGGCTAGGAAGTTGTCAGTGTCTGAGAAAGATCAGGAATGCTGATGGACCTGGGAAAAAGGCATTACTTGTACATCACTCCCACAATCAAGAATAAGAAAGTGGAGGAAAGGTTAAAGATGGTCTAAACGTGATTGTGGAGCTCACTGAGTTAGCTTCAGTTACACCTCTGACTCTTGAAATGCTGTAAGGCACTGAAGGAAGGAAATCATTATGAGGAGATCAGCCATCATCCTCAAAAGGACAAGATTTGTAAAACTTAAATAGCAGCCAAGCTATGTTTGCACAAATCTGACAACAGTTCTTCAGCTATAAGAAAAAAAAAACTAATTGTGTTCATTCCTTTGCTTTTCAATAAACTCATCTTTAAAGCAAGAACAATCTATGTGAGGATGACTTGTTACGCAGGAAACAAATCTTGTATATATATGAACTTTATTTTATGTGTATGTGATTTAAACTACTTCTGTTTCCGTCAACCACTGCAGGTTGATGTTCTCAGGTTTCATATGTTGAGCTGTATCATGAAATATGCAAGACAAAATTCTTAGGGCACACGTGGCTCTGCCAGCAGCATATAAAAAGTTGTTTTCCTTCCAGGAATCGAGTGAAATCACAATATTTTTTATGGCTTAGATCTCTCTGTTGCTGCTAATCCTTATATTAAAAGAGATGAAACTATATAGAGTTACTGCATATTCAAAGATTAAGTTTAGAAACCAAGAACAATAGAAAACATCAAGGAATCATTGCTGCTGCTTTTTTGTCACTTCTGCTTGGTGCAACCTTTGTCTCCATTTTATGCTAGTCATATATGAAAGCCTGGATAGAAGCTGTTATAAAATTACTGATTTTTATACTATCTTGATAATGAAATTCACCTTTAGTAAGGCTATGCAACACTCTACTTTAAAAAATACCCAGAACATATGTTTTTATATGTTCTAGTATCTCCATGCTTTAGAATAGGAATCTGGAATTTGAGAAGTATGGTTTCCTCATATAAAGCATGTCCTGTGTGAAAATGTCTATTATATTTGATCAGTCTGCATATACTATACAGATACACAGACTTCTGGCATTCAGAGTATCTGAAAAATCTACTGATGCTTCCTATTTATTGAGCATTTCTATGCTGACCTCACATAGCTTATGACTATTTGAACAGCAGTTCTTTGCAGTTGTTCCTCCTAGACGGTACTGAATAGCTTTATAATCTAAGCAAAGCTATCGCTGGTCACATAGCTTGTGCTGTGGGAGAAGGAAGGGAGGAAATATGGTTGATAGTTAATGGTTGGACTTGATGATCTTAAAGGTCTTTTCCAACCTAAATGATTCTATGGTTCTATGAAACTGCAGTATGTGTACAGTCACCCACGTTCCAAGGAGAGCAAAAACCTGTGCTGTTCGGGGAAGTGGTAGAGTCACCATACCTGTAGGGGTTTAAAATCTGTGTAGTTGTGCTGAGGGACATGGTTTAAAGGTGACCTCTCAGTGCTGGCTTATTGGTTGGACTTGATGATCTTAAAGGTCTTTTCCAACCTAAATGATTCTATGATTCTAAATATCAACAGTATGGCAGATGGAGACAGAAATAAGATCAGTAACAAGCGTTTCTGGGAATATGGACAGAAGTACAGAAGACTGAAAAGTACAGATAACAGGAGCTATAGATGTCAGAAAAGGTTAAGGGACAAAGAAACTATTTTATAAATGAGAAGCACCAATATAGGCAGGTCACGGAAACATGGAGCTGGGAACGGCTCTCTTAAAGAGCTGTCATATATATTGGTAAAACTCTTGTTGCCATTCCAGTAAATTTCAAAGAATGAAGTTGGCAATTTACACCACTGAGGAGAGAATGCAAATTGTTAAAAACAAACAAACAAATAACCCAGGCAAATTTAATTTCTCAAAAGATAGGGAAAAAATAAGAATTTGGGGAAAACACTGGACAAGATGAGAGCTCTACCCTAATGGATGCTAGCTTTTTATTCTGGTTTTTCTGTCTGACTATATCAATTCTTCCCTTTCAGCTTTCTGTACACTCATCTTGTATTGCTCTTTCAAGGTGGGGAGTTTCCTTTCTGTTGAATGCTATATAATTTTTCCCAGGTGCTAATTTATTCCATGCTAGAGGGACACAATACTTTTAGTTTAACATTCATTGAAAATCTTTTGCTTTGCTATCAAGCCTAATCTGAAAGCAGAGAAGAATCAATGTACACAGAAAATTAAATGATTTTCTCAATGCTCTCTCAGTGATTTCAATCTCATAAAGATTCATAACACATGAAGCAGATATATGTCTATTTCCCTCTCCTAATTGCTTTAGTAAACTTTATTGCCATCTCCTTGAGAGTATCATTCCATGCCTACCAAATGCAGAAAGAAAATATTTTGCGCTGGTTTATGCTCAGGAACTTGAATATACACAAGTCTATGGGACCTGGTGAGATGCATCCCAGAGGCCTGAGGGAACTGGCTGGTGGAGTTGCGATGAAAATCTCTATGCTACTTGAAAAGTCCTGGCAGTCAGGTGAAGTCCTGGTGACTGGAAGAAGGGAAACCAGTCCTGGTGACTGGAAGAAGGGAAGTGTTGGGGGCCTTTAGGTGTGCTGTAAGGGACTCTGTATGTTTTGTGATATCTTTGCCACTATGCTTTGCAATTTCTGTAAAACACCAATTGCTTTTCCGTTTAAACTTTCCATCACTCTCCAATCCGTTTGTGTGAGTGTCATTCTTCCCTCTGCCTGGGAAGATCATGGAACAGATCCTACAAGAAGCTCTGATAAGGCACATAGGTGGCAGGGAGGTGATTCGAAACAGCCATCATAGCTTCACTAAGGACACGTCCTGCCTGACTGACCTAGTGACTCCCTTCAATGAAGTGATTGTATCAGTGGACAAAGAAAGACCAATGGATGTTATCTATCTGGATTTTGACACTGTCCCCCCAACATCATTCTAAGTTGAAGAGATACGGATTTTACTGTGAGGGTAGTGGAACACTGGAACAGGTTTCCCAGGAAGGTAGTGGATGCCACATCCCAGAAGACATTCAAACTCAGGTTGAATGGGACTGAGCAACCCAATCTAGTTGGGAATGTCCCTTCTTACTGAGGGGGTGGAGGAAGTGCAGAGCAAGATGACCTTTAAAGGTCCCTTTCAACCCAATGCATTCTATGATTCCGTGATTTGTATCCTCTGCAAGCTCATTGAAATAGAAATCTGGAGAACATATACCAGTACTTAATTTATCCCAGTAACTTTTGTAGCAGTAGAGTCATAGCAAATATTTTTAAGATGTTTGAAAAAAATCTCTGTGGTACAGATTCTTAAAACATCATTAATTTAATGTAAAATTACTGTGTTTAGCCTATCTTCAATGCCGCAAAATAGAAACCTATAGTATGCTGCCGCATGCAAGAGAAGTGTTCCCCATTCTAGTCTGAAAATGTATACATTTCAAAGAATGCACATGCTGGGACTGACTTAATAATGCTTATTCACTTGTATAATCTTTACTTGCAGAAGCAATCCTGTTGAAGTTAAAACTCCCAGATACAATGCAATTACTCACACGCTTTAAGGTTGTATGGATCTTGACAACTGTATTCTGCCCCCCAGCTAAAGCTTCAGCTTCGGCTTCATCTGATAAAACCTTCCAGCTGAATGCTTCCCTGCTGTGAATATGTACTTTGAAAGCTATCAACTATATGGCTTAAGAAGTAGAGAGCCAATTATAAACTGGCCAACATTTTTTATTGAAAAGCAAATCTAGCTTGCTTTTAATATTATAACATTCTTTTCAACATTTAGAATATTGCCATTTACCTCACTCTATAGCATTTATTCTCAACAAAGGCATAGCTGATTATGGATTTCTTGTTGATGGTAGGAAAGAGAATTAGGGAAAAAAAGTGAGCATTGTCTATACTAGCCTTAACAACGATCTTCCTTGTTGGGGCAAGAACTGAGGTCATGTTTGGCACTTAGCCGCAGACTGTTCTGCAACAGTGCTCTGTCCCAGCATAGAGTTTACCAAAGAGTTCTGCTCTCAGAACTACAGACAGCTGTTTGCCACAGCAGTGCCAAAGCTACATTTTCTTTTCTCTCAAGGCTGGCTGCATTCTGTGTTTAGTTATGCCATGACTTCTGGCTACCTACTGTACATATTCCTACTGAGTGTATGGATGTAATATATCTTCTTTATGATACGACCAATGATTAAGCTGTGAAAATGAATGGTTCACAATCTATTGCATTAAATTGGCTTGGCTTTGCTAAAATAGCTGCCATAAATTCCTTTTACATGTCAATAGTGGCTATTAGCTAATTATATAATCTGGCTTATTGATGTGCTTCACATGCAGCCTTACTTTTAGACAAAGCTGCCAAGCGAAGAGGAAATGGAGTCTCCTTTTTATTTTTCTTTCTTTCTCATTTCAATTACTTACCTACATACCCATATCCTTATCTTCTACTGAATGTAATTAAATGATTCTTAGAAAATTATTAAGTCAGGAAGTCTATGGAACACAGTAATGATTATGAGTGAGCGGATGAGTGCACGTGACAGGAGTGAAGCTGGGAGTGGGGATATCACCCATGTTATTTGAGCAAACTGAACTAAGAAGTAGTTTCCTGAATAGATTGAACTCAACAAGCCAAACATACAAAGCATTTCCTCTCAGAATATTATTGTAATAAACATCATCTTTTGGGAACTCCAAATCTCCAAGCTGAATTTCTCTCCACAATACAGTGGGATTTTTGGCAGGAGCTAGCAAGTAGCATATGGGATCTGGGTGTTAGGTTGAGATATACTGCTGACAGAGGAAAGTATTGTGCCCTTACTTTGAATGGATATTTTGTGATGCATGGGAATTACCCTGAGGTATCTAAACACCATTCCCAATTTGGTCAGTTCCAAAGGTATGATACTGAAACACATCAGACAAACTTTTAAGGAAATGGGTTTCATTAAATGTTTTACTATCTATTTATATTCTCTAAAGTCAGTTTAGAGAGCATCTGTTGTCTTCACATAGCTGTTTGAATCAAATTTGCTTCACTGCAAAATGAGCATGTACCTTGGCTCACACTCTAGCTTACAGAAATTTCCCCAGCTCCATGCAAGTCAGCAAAACAGTGCACATTTATACCAGTAACACTATGACCCAAATATTTGTTAAGCTAGTGCATGTTGGCTCATTAGGTGTACACTTTCTGCTGTGGGTTTTTAATATCACTGACTGCAGCATGTTTTCTGCTCTTTAGCCCATATATCTGTTTAGCAAGCTATATAATAACTGCTATATGTCTCAAGAGTGTTCTAAGGTGGTAATGTCTTGTTGCCCTACTCCATTTTCCTCCTGTGTAAAAAAACAAACCAAAACCAAAACCCCCAAGTCTGGAGGTTTTCATGAATTTCATAGTCATAGAATCACAGAATCACAGAATCAACCAGGTTGGAAGAGACCTCCAAGACCTCATTGTGATCCTTGATTTGTGTTATTCAGGCACAAAACTTTTTACCCATCATCATTTATTTTTTTTATCATTGTCTATGCTAGTCTAATTGTGGCTACTGACCTACTGAGTTTTGTTAAATTAGCTTTTCTTTCTCTGTGTGTGTGTATGTGTGTGTGAATCATAGAATCCTTTCAGTTGGAAGAGACCTTTGAAATCATTGAGTCCAACCAGTATTGAACTCTACCAAGTGCTAAACACCGAAGCTTGTGTCACACCTCATGCTGATACCCATCAAGAACAACCTTCCTAAGGTGGAATTGCCATTCTACAAGTAAAGGCAATGCTTCAAAAATGCACCCTCCTGCTCCATGTCACATGTAACACTATCACCCTTCTCTTCTAGTTTCCTGTTCTACTCACAAAACTTAGTCTCCTTATTGTGATAAAGGCCATCTGAATTTAAATGTACTGCTCTCTGTAATTCAGAAACATGGGGTTTACTGTTTTAAGCACTTTTAAAGAACTTGGTGGTTCAATGAAAAGCTTCTAGCTGTTTATTTGCTTCATGAAGAATTTATTGTAATAGAAAATTACCTATAACATTGGTAAGAAATACTGTACAGGGAGAGTTGAAATACATTGTTTACACACATGAGGTCTCATTCACTTGGAATTATTTTTTGTTTGTTCAATACAAGTCCTTTATGTGCATTAAAAACCATTTGATATAGTTGGTTTTTGTTTTTTTTTTTTTTTTTTTCTGGCTCATCTGCACTAGGCAGCTTGTAAAATGTAATTTGCAGAGCTCTGTGACCAGCAGAACTGCTTAGCATAGATATTTTTTTAAATAAATGCCAGCCACCTAGTCTCACCTGAATAATACTCTTATCTTTTTAACGGTTGTGATATTGAGCTCTAATTGTCTTTAAAGCTTCAGTAAATATCACAGGCCTGTAAGAATCATTCAAGAAAGATCATTTCCCCTGCTCCCACTGCTCTAAGGGGCTAAGTAGGATTCTTCCAGTACCCAGAGGCCCACAAGAAAGCTAGGGAGGAACTTTTTAGAATGCCTTGTAGTGACAGGATGAGGGAGAGTGGCTTTTAAGATGACGAGGGTGGGTTTAGACTGGATGTTAGGAAAAAATTCTTTTCAGTGAAGGTGGTGAGACACTGGAACAGGTTGCCCAGGCAAGCTGTGGATGCCCCCTCCCTGGAAGTGTTCAAGGCTAGGCTGGACAGGGCCTAGAGCAACCTGATCTAGGGGAATCCCTGCCCATGGTAGGGATGTCGGAACTTGAGGATCTTTAAGGTTACTTCCAACCCAAACCATTCTATGATTAGTTCTATGATTAAACTATATAGAAGGTAGGACAGTAGATAAAAGGTGATAATTTCAAACCATACAAAGCATTTGTAGGGTAAGAAGTATAAGCGAACAAAGCTTTCAGGAATGTTTAGTAAAGGATATTTTTTTTTTTTCTTTCAGAAATATAGTTTTGGGGAACATTTTTTTAAGGCACAATTGAACTGAAAAGTTTTCTGAAGCTATCTGTTCTTCCAATGCAAAAAAAGTCAGGAAATAAAATACATTAACAGTCCTCAACCTTTTTCTTTGCAGTAGTTGTCATGGGCCAACATCAATCTCAAACTGGGGAATTTAATTTATTATAATTTGATTTAATTTGATTTATTGCCAGTTACCATAAACCAATTATGGTATTAATAAGTAGAAAAACAATTAAATGTTTAGAGAATAATACCTCAGCTTCACTCCAGACACTCCTCTTCCCTGCTCCCTGGTCTCCAAACCCTTCACTGCATTTCATACTCTATCCCCTCTGAGGCTACAGATAGTGCAGGAGGTGGAAGTCAGTGATTTGTGCTTCTTTTGCTTTTTGCTATTCCACATTTTATCACTTAACTCCCCCAGCATATTTTTGTCCATAAATTTCAGTCCCTTTTTGAGCTCTATTAGCTCAGATTTCTTCTGCTGTATCTCCACTTGTTTATCCCAGAGCACTGGAACAGGCTCCCCAGAGAGGTTGTGGACTCTCCTTTGGAGGCTTTCAAGACCCATCTGGATGTGTTCCTGTGACACCTGTGCTGGATTCTATGGTCCTCCTGGGCATGATGATCTTTGGAGATCACTTCCAACCTCTAACATCCTGTGATCCTGTGATCCTCCTAATATGTTCTTTTGATCCGCAACTAGACCACTGTGATTTTCTGGTCTGAACTGTGGTGCCAAAGCTTGGTGTCTGTTCTCTCAGTGCTTGAAGGGGGAACAGATAGAAAAAAATAAAGGAAGTATTCTGAGAATGTAGTTTTGCAGGTTTCTCCTGAGAAAAAATGAGCATCAAAATATAAATCTTAGCATATCAGCCTATTGTGTGAGAAGTCAATGAAAGACAATTTTATATTATGTAGACTGGACTCTTACATGTGCAGGATGTTGAACAACATGCAGATATATAATGTAGTACAGAGACACGTGGCACTGGGCAAAGGGCTGAAGGAGCTTAAATACTTTGAACTGTTTCCTGATGTAGCTTTTCTTATCTATACATCAGTTAAATATGATTTACAAGGTACATCTATGATGCTTATATCCAATTTGACAGGATTTTACTCTTTTGGTCCACTTCAACTTCATCACTATTTTATGATGCAGTATGATTACTTTGTACTAATACATAGAACACATACAAACAGGGATATCAGTCTGGGAACCTGGGGAAGACAGGAACAATTGTATTCTATATAAACAACTTACAAGTAAGATAGCCAGAAGGCAGAAACACAACTGCTAGTGCAGGAGCTGGGAAGCAGCTCTTCATTTTCAAAAATATAACAGAAAGGTGTGCAGTTTATTCCTCAAGGTCAGGAACCAATTAAATTATTGGAGAATCCATACCTTCAAAAAAACCCAACTCCCATCAAAAAGTTTCATTTTTTTTAACAGGAAGGCTGAGAGGTTTGACAGTTTCAACACTATTTCATTTTCTTGTCTCCTGGGCACAATATACAGAGCAGAAAATATCTTTCTGGTCAAATTCCCATGTAAATGACAAAAGGGAAATGCACTCAAGTGACTTACTCTGTGGTTTTCTGTAGAGGAATATATTGTGAATTGTACTTATTCCAAGAGAATGTACTATCCAAAAGTCACCAGGGAAGTGTTTGTCCCGAAGGGTCAAACCCCAAAACATGCCCTAACCCAGACAATGGGTTAAGCACCTGTGAATGTTCAAACCTACACACTTCCTGGGGTCCAGGTGGCACATGTAATTAGCTTTGTAACACACCTGTGAACTGTGTGTGCCCCTGGCCATGTTTGGATATGCCACATCCTACAGATTCAGTTATCAGGTTTCTTTGTTACCAAAAGGGCGTTAATTGTCATTGAACAGTATTTAAACCAGCTGAGAAGGTAGGCAGTTTGCCTTGCTCTCACCAAGCAAGCAACAAGTGCCAAACGCTGCCAGAGTTGCAGCTGAAGAGCCTGCCCTAGCAGGCAACAAACTGCACCTGGGCCTTGCATTTGGACCAAGGCAGAAAGGGGAAAGATCCAAGAGAACTGAATCCCAGAAGGGCCATGGAAGAGCTACAGCGCAGCAATTTAGCACACAAGAGAGAGAGACCCCCTTAGCCCTCTTTGAGCCAAGGAAAAGCTCAAGACCATGAACTGGATGCAAGGGAGAGAGGCCTCTTAACCCTTTCTGAGCCAAGAGCTGCTTGGATTATAGATACAGCATCTGGGAAGATACTGGGCAGAGGAGCAGGCCATGAGTACCTGGCTAATTTGCTACAGAATCCCCCTTGTGGGAAATGGCAGATTGTGGCACCTTTATTTCCAATTTAAATCACTGTCTTGGAAATTCTTAGATCTGTGCTTAAATCATTTAAGTGTCTTCATATGTGAAATGTATCACGCACAACTGAATAACAGACCCTGTAAATATACTTTGTAGATAAGCTACAACAGTGTTTAGAGATACCACTGCTCCAAACATGAAATAGTAAAATATATAAACATAGGTATTTTATTACAGTGTTGTCAGTGGAACATCTCAACTGCTCCGTCAGACCATTATCTGGCTTTGCTCCTTTACACCTACTTCAGTATATGCAGTGTGTGGTTTTTACTACTTTCATTCTGCTGCAGCAATTAAAGGTGCAATGATCTTGTTGGGAAAAAGGAACAAACAAAGCCAGATTGGTTTAGAAATTATATAGAAAGAAAAGCATTTTCTGGATTAAAAAAAAAAAAAGTCTATGGAATATCATGATTCCAACTGATCTCCCTTGTTCTGTTGCTAGATCAGATTTTTCTGGTCTCATTCTTCTGCTGTAGCCATTGAATCAGTATACAGCTGCTAGCATAAAAGTTAGACATGTTCTATGTTAGAAGATTATTCTCTGCTCTTATGAGAAATTGTGTATCTTTAAACATTAGAAACCTGCTACCAAGAACAGTTCACAGCACAAAGAAAAATGAAGCCATTAAACTAGAAAGCCTTCTAATGATTGCTGGCTATTCAGTGGGGTTAGCAATTTAAAGTAATTTTTCCTTATTAAAAAAAAATAATAAAAAAATCACTGCAGTTATTCAAAGATCTAAGCACAGCACTCATTTCAAGATAATGTGGTAACATGCTTTTATAAAGTGGGTCATTGGTGATTTTCTGAAAGCTTATTCTGGTCATTTTTTATTCTTTTTATTGCTGTGTACAAGAGGTACAAAGCGCGATATGGGTTGACAAAATGGCATGAAATTATTTCAGTTTAGCAGCAGCTGTCTAGGAATAAGGCATGCTACAGAAGTCAATCTTTCCCATGAGGGCAGCTGCTGTGACTTGAGGAATACAGACTTTGCCAGCCCACTGTCTTGCCCTTTGTAATGGTTAAGGAGCAGATTAAAAGGACACAGCCTTTCTGTTGCATCAAGATAACCCTGACTGCTGAGATTTTCTGTTCTGTTTCTACTATTGATGATGGCTTTTTTTTCACTGAGTATAAGCAAAACAGAGAGTGCTATCTCATGTACTTTACACCCATATGTAGTAAATGTTTTCTATTTAAATGATGAGAATGTAAGTACTTTGTAATTGGAGAAATGTTCAATAAATCTGAAAACACAGAAGACTTTTTAAGGACATGGAGAAACGTTGAGGGAAACACTCAATGCTCAAAGTAATAACTGCTGGGTGCATGTGTACGACTTAACCAAAAATTAAAACTAAATACTTCTGTGATCCTAAACATCAAACTGAGTTCAACATCTACTTATTGTCATTTAAACAAGCAGGAACTGAAAGCAAAAAGTGTGAAAAGAAACTTGCTTTTTAATTGTTAAATTTATAAAACGTAGAACATCTTTCCTAAAGTCAGGTCAGATTTTGGCAATTGAAGATGAATCTAAAAATCCTCTTCCATTTGTAGAGGAGAACACGTACTCAGAACTATGCTAAGTATAAAAGTTCAGAGTGCACTCTTGCAGATGCCGTAGCACAGCTTGCTGGGGATGATGCGCTATAATGGAGTTTCCCTGCAAGGCTCAGCACGTCCCTCCCCTTAGGTTAGACAGATGACATCCTTTTGTTACTTAATTTCTTTTCCTTCCACACACCCTTACTGCATTTCTAAAATCTAAGCAAGAATGGGTAATTGAATTCTTTGTTTTGTAATCATTAATTTATCAAAATGCTGCTACAATCTCAAAACACATTAGCATTTAATTAAAAGTCTGGAGAATTTGTTCACTCTCTTGTCCACCCACAATTTATTAGCTCGGTATTAAACACCAGAATCGTGTTTACTCCAGCACTTCCTAAAAATATGGATGCAATTATAAAAGAAACATTCACACCTTCATAAATAATTGATTTGGTTGAAAGGTTAGGGGTTGTTACAAACCAGCCATTAGAGCAGAATTACTCAGGAATGTCTGAGTTTTCTCTCTTAGAAGTCATATACCCAAACACTGAAACCGTCTGACAGCCTGTACAGGTTTATTACTCTGATCTTTTCCAATGCAGACTCCTGAATGACTCCATATTTTTACACTTAAAAGTAAATAATGTTGGGCAAATATACATTTCTGTGAAAACTGGCTCTCTGAGTGGGTTTTCAGAGAAGTCTGGACTCTTTGAATGTTTACCTAACTATAAAAAGCTAAAATAGAATTGAGAGCACATGAAGGATACAATATATTCGAGCACTGTGTACATCATCTCTGAAGGTTAATTATGAAGTTTTACTAAATCCTTTCAGTCCCTCACATGGGCTGTCACTTGAAATAGACTCAAATAAGCTTTGCTTTTATTTTCCAACCTTTGAACATGTGTGAAGGTGGCAAATATTGTTGTTCAGGGTGGGTTTTTTACTTGCTTGTTGGTTTGTTTGGTTTGTTTTTTTTTTAATTTATCATTTTTGTCTTAGCTATCAGAGAATATTGCCATGCTCTTTTCAAGTCTGCCCTTTGTGTTCTGAAATAAAAGTTATTATTTATAATAAAGAAGGTGCACAATCCATACAGATCTGAATCTTGGTTTTCAGTCATAAAGAACATAGATGTATTTATTGGATGTATTATTCAGCAGAACTATGAGCTAGTGGTTTGATGGTACATCTTTAGGTATAGGTGAACTATACTGAGTGAAGGAAATGTCTACATTTTCAGAAAAAAAAAACCCATCAGTGCATACCTTTGGTATTTACGTATCAGATTCCTGTTTTAAATTACAGTAGGGAAGAGATGCCGTCCAGTGGGACTTTCACAGCTTGGAGAGGTGGGCCCATGATAAACTCATGAGGTTCGACAAGACCAAGGACGCGGTCCTGCAGCTGGGACAGGACAATCCCAAGCAGCAATATAGGCTGGGCAGTGACTGGCTTGAGAGCAGCCCTGAAGAAAAGGACTTGGGGGTGCTGGTGGATGAGATACTCAACATGAGCCAGCAGTGTGCACTTGCAGCCCAAAAAGCCAATCACATCCTGGGCTTCACAGAAAGAGACTGGCCATTGGAATGGGCTCCCCAGGGAGGTGGTAGAGTCACCATGGCTGGAAGTGTTTAAAAAGAGACGGGATGAGGCACTTGGTGCCATTGTTTAGTTGATTACATGATATTGGGTCAAAGGTTGGATTTGATGATCTTGAAGGTTGTTTCCAACCTGGTTAATTCTATTCTATTCTATTCTATTCTATTCTATTCTATTCTATTCTATTCTATTCTATTCTATTCTATTCTATTCTGCATTTGAGAACATTTTCATTCAAAAGATGTGATCATGACAAGAAAATCAATTGTGAGTAAGTGCTTGAGAGTTTTTGTATGCTGCCAAAGTGGGTGAATATTTTCTGATGGGGTTTATGTAGATGGTTGTTTTCAGTGACTGTGGTAAACATGCCCGTTATAGGAATAAAACAGGAGTGCGCATCTTCCTGGAGAGAGGAAAAAAAGAACAACAGAATTAAAAAAAAAAAACAAAACAAAACAAAACAAAACAAAACTTTAAAAAGGATAAGAGAAAGCAAAAGTGAGATCTGTTAATCCTAAATCTTGTCCCTTATATTCTAAGAAGTGACAAGTGGAGTCCCTCAGGGATCCATCCTGGGACCTGTCTTGTTCAACATCTTTGTGGGTGACATGGACAGTGGCATTGAGTGCACCCTCAGCAAGTTTGCTGATGACACCAAGCTGTGTGGTGCAGTGGACACGCTGCAGGGAAGGGATGCCATCCAGAGGGACCTGGACAGGCTGGAGAGGTGGGCACAAGCCAACCTCATGAGCTTCAACAAGACCAAGTGCAGGGTCCTGCATCTGGGTCGAGGCAATCCCAGGCACAAATCCAGGCTGGGCAGTGACTGGCTGGAGAGCAGCCCTGAGGAGAGAGACTTGGGGGTGCTGGTGGACGAGAAGCTCAACATGAGCTCTCAATATGCACTTGCAGCCCGGAAAGCCAATCAGATCCTGGGCTGCATCAAGAGGAGTGTGGCCAGCAGGTCAAGGGAGGTGCTTCTCCCCCTCTACTCAGCCCTGGTGAGACCCCACCTGGAGTACTGCATCCAGTTCTGGAGCCCCTATTACAAGAGGGATATGGATGTGCTGGAACGTGTCCAGAGAAGAGCCACGAGGATGATCAGAGAGCTGGAGCACCTCTCCTGTGAGGACAGACTGAAGGAGTTGGGGCTGTTCAGTCTGGAGAAGAGAAGGCTCAGAGGTGACCTAATTGTGGCCTTCCAGTATCTGAAGGGGGCCTACAGGAAGGCTGGGGAGGGACTTCTCAGGATCTCAGGTAGTGATAGGACTAGGGGGAATGGAATGAAGCTGGAGATGGGGAGATTCAGGCTGGACGTGAGGAGGAAGTTCTTCACTATGAGAGTGGTGAAGCCCTGGAATGGGTTGTCCAGGGAGGTGGTTGAGGCCCTGTCCCTGGAGGTGTTTAAGCCCAGGCTGGATGAGGCTCTGGCCAGCCTGATCTAGTGTGGGTGTCCCTGCCCATGGCAGGGGGTTGGAACTAGATGATCCTTGTGGTCCCTTCCAACCCTGACTGATACTATGATACTATGATAACCTGAGGTAAAATCTTCTGAGTAACAATCACATTTCTGGGGGGAAGTTGTGGTGAGAGAGGGACACTTTCAAGTAATCTGGCTCCTTTTGCTGCGTGTTTTGGTAATAAAGCTGTGCTGAGAGTAAGATTACAAACTGAAACCCTTTTGTTTCAGACAATATTACTCAAGCATCATCTGTTGTTAGGGAGATAGTCATCTAGGGAACAGTCATTGAAAGCTAGCATGATGTCTTTATCAAATTCAAGACTGTAAAAACTGATCTGTTGAAAACAGAATGGTCCCTTCCCATTTTAATTTAAGCCACAGCAGCAGCTGCTGTGATACATGGAACAGCTAAATACTTTCATAACAACATTAATTAATTTCAATGAGAGCTTCCCCAGTCCCAAACTTTCAACCAACTGGGGTGAGCAGAGACTACGATTTGAGGCAAGTCATCCCACTGACAATTAGACACCTTCACAAAGAAAGGAGAACTAACCTCATTGAGAACATTGTAAAATAATTTTTAACTAGCAACAGAGGAAAGACATTCCTGTAATAGTGATATTTTAAGAGGGAGAAGATTGTTAGTAAATTGGTGTGAATGCTAAGCCAGACTATGGACATTGTCACAGGATGTTAGGGGTTGGAAGAGACCTCTGAAGATTGAGTCCAATTCCCCTGCCAGAGCAGGACCATAGTGCATGTTGCATTGGAACACATCCAGATGGGTCTTGAAAGTCTCCAGAGAAGGAGACTCCACAACCTCCCTGGGCAGCCTGCTCCAGTGCTCTGTGACCCTTACGGTAAGTTCCTCCTCATGTTGAGGTGGAACTTCCTGTGCTGTAGTTTACATCCATTGACCCTTGTCCTATCACAGGGCATAAGTGCAGCAGAGGCTTTCCCTTCCGTCTTGATACCTAGTCCTCAGGTATTTATAGACATTTATTAGATTCCCCTCTCAGTCTTCTCCTTTCCAGACTAAACTGCCCCAGGTCTCATCCTTTTTTTAACTCTCGTTGGTAAAGCCAGAACTAACCTTTACTGATGACAGGCTTACAGTGGCAGAAAACTCCCAGGAGAAATTATTCAACCCCAAATCTTAGGTAATCTTTAATAGACAGATTTAACTGAGTGTCCTTAACATACAAGTTGCATATATGCATTACACTTCACATATGCAAAGCATTAATTTAATGTGCAGGTGGGTTGGATTGGTTGATGGGTTGGACGCGATGATCTTGAAGGTCTCTTCCAACCTGGTTTATTGTATTGTATTGTATTGTACAGAGGGAGAGATGCACAATACATTCCAGCTCAGGTAAACCATACACAATGAAAAGCTTGTATGTTTTAATCCTAATATGCATATTTAATACTTCAGTAGCAATCATTCCAGTAGGAAAAATCTTCCATTAAATTATTCCATTGAAGTTTTTTGTAGCTTATTTGCACTGCAGAAGACTGTGCAGTATTCTTACAATGCTTTAGATTGTCACTTTAGATACATGTCACTATTTTTTCCACCATCTAAATGCATGTTTACAGTAATAAGCAATGGATTGTTAAATGTCTTACTCAAATTCTGTGTCTTATTGAAGTGAAGATATTCAATAAAGAACTCTGAGAAGTATTTTGATTGGTGATTCATGCCATGATAAATTTTTTCAAGTCACATCTATTAAAAAATACTTTGTCACATCTAGCTAAAAAGTGTGAAGACTGCAGTGTAGTCAAAGTATTTGTTTAGTAATGGCCTAATCAACCACACCTTTAAATCCATGCTAAAATGCTTTGCTCAGTCAGTCCAAATGAGGTCTTTTCATTTCAGAAACTGCACTTCACAAACATATCCTGGATGTTTAGGGAGAGCTCTTTCTTATGCAGGTGTTGTGGGCCTCTCAGCAAGCTGAATACATAATTCTGTTCCAGGGTGACCATTTTGTGTGAGGCTAACTTCATGTTTGTGATCTATACAGACAGTTCATTGCTGCCTGATTTCACAACATATTCATCCAGAATTAACAAATGCATTGCACGCTAACCTTACTTGTTTTGCTGATGCAAAGCTACACTCAGACATGGTAGTAAGTTAGGTTGGTCAGCCAGATAAAAAGGTGGCATCACGAACTTTGTAAGCAAATTAAGACAGGGGTTTAGTGACAGCCTAGGCAGACCTAAGTGCTGACAGCTGTACCTGTGCTACCTACTTCCATTTCCACTAGTCACAGCATCCAACCCTTCATTGAAGATTCTTTGCTCACAGCAACAGCAAATAGCATGCTTACACAGCTCCGTGAAATGTGTGCTAAATGCTGGCCCAAAGGAGGGTGGGGATTAAAAGGGAAGTAAAACTGCTAAGTAGATATTTTTTAACTGTAGAATCAAATGAGGGAAAAAAAAAAAAAGAATAAAATCAATGTAAGCTTTGGGTCCCATCAATAATGTGCTTGAAAGATGAATGTCTAACAAAATAAGCATTGAGATGTGCCTACACTACAATCATGATGTTGTATCTGACTTGTTTTACTCTAACAAATCAATCTTTTAATCTAGCTGTGACAATGTGTGTGAAATTTCCTTTGGTGGACACCTGTCAAACTGCTGAGAAGTTTTATCATATTAAATCTCTGTGCTTCAAACTTTATGAGTCTGAGTGGCATCTTGCGTTGGCTTCTGTCGTGCCTTCTGTGACATGTGATGTTAATTAGCCACTTTGTTTGAAGTGTGATCATGTAACCTGACTTTCCTGCCTTCAATCATCTCTTTAGACCTCTCTGCAAAGCTTCCTAATTGCATACCACACTACCACATTTATTCTTGTATCTGGTGGAGACATTTCATGTTTGTGGGAATGCACCAGAATGCTGGCATCATTAGAGTTCTTTCTCTTAGTCTTCACAAGTCCTGTGATTCTTGGGGGAAGGAGAAATGTTTCGTTTTGTTTGTTGGCTTTTTTTCCCTTTTTTTTGGGGGGGGGGGAATATTTTGTTGTTGTTGTTGTTGTTTTTGTTTCCTTCAAAAGAGCATTGCTTAATTCTGCTTGTCTAAATCTACAACTTCAAAGATTAAATTCTTCTTATGGCAGCTTAATGTCATTTAAATAACGTTCTTTTAAATATTACAGGCTGTATGAATTTAAATACTGCATGTCCTGAGAAGATTCTGAATAAAATAAAAAGTTGCAGTGACTGACAGCATCAGGTACAGAAAACTAAGTACACAAGAGAATGCCAAACAGTTATCACATCCCCCACTTTGAAAGTAGGAAAGTAGGGATGCATCAAGAGAAGAGTAGCCAGCAGGTAGAGGGAGGTGATTCTCCCCCTCTACTCCACTCTGGTGAGACCCCACCTGGAGTACTGTGTCCAGTTCTGGAGCCTCTATTGCAAGAAAGATATTGTCGTGCTGGAACATGTCCAGAGAAGGGCCACAAGGATGATCAGAAGGCTGGCGCTCCTCTGCTATGGAGACAGACTGAGAGAGTTGGGGCTGTGCAGTCTGGACAGGAGAAGGCTTTGAGGAGACCTTATTGTGACCTTCCAATATCTTATGGGGGACTACAGGAAAGCTGATGAGGGACTTACGATGTCAGGTAGTGATAGGACTAGGGGGAATGGAGCAAAACTAGAAGTGGATAGATTCAGATTGGATGTTAGGAAGAAGTTCTTTACCATAAGGGTAGTGAGACTCTGGAACACGTTGCCCAGGGAGGTGGTAGGAGCCTCATCCCTGGAGGTTTTTAAGGCCAGGCTGGATGTGGCTCTGAGCAAACTGATCTAGTGTGAGGTGTCCCTGGCCGTGGCAGCAGGATTTGAGCTAGATAATCCTTGAGGTCACTGCCAACCTTAACAATTCTATGATTCTGAATACATTTATGCTCAGTTTTGAATTCTGTGCAAACTACATACATTGCTTGTGAGCTTTTAAAACTTCCTGGGGGCTTTCACAATAGGAACTGATAAAGTTTTATGGAATGCTCTACCTTATTTATTTATTTAGTTAGTTATTTACTTACTGTGACCGGTTTCGGCTGTGCCTTTAAGAAAGAGACACTTTCTGAACACTCTAGCCGAATGTTTTGATATTAGAATGAAAACAATGATATGCTAATTCAATTTCATTGGTGGAACCCGGCTGTAAATTTTTGTTTAGTCTTTCAGTCGGGGGAGTCAGTCAGCAGTCATCTTCTTCTTCCCCCTGTGCTGGAAGCTGGCTCGTTTCTCTCTACGATTCTTGCTAACCAGATAAGAAAACCAACTTTGCATTCGCTTTGAGCTTTAACAAAGTTTTCCCCTTTTAATTACCTTCCTTTCTCTCTCTCTCTCTAACCCTTTTGGGAAAAGGGGTGGTAGGGAGGGAGAAGGGAGCGGCAGGCCAAACCCCTGGCCACAGGGGGGTTGGGGAAAGGTTTCCTGTATTACATACCTTGCTGTATATTTCTGTATATATTGTAAATATTGTATATTTTTGTACATATTCATTGCATTCCATATCTGCTTGTAAAATACAGCTTTCATCTGCTTCTCCGGCTGAGTTAGCTGTGGAATTCTTTTGTGTGTGTGGGGGAACCTTCCTACTCCACCACACTTACATATTTATTTATTTATTTATATGTTTAATGAATATGAAGAGAATCATTCCACCCTGGATAATAGGGTAGAAATGAACTGAATTGTTTTGAATGAGCTACCCATAAACATTCGCTGCATTTATTTTACACGATAACATTTTACAGGGCAGAAACTACTCCTTTGAAAGCACACAATGAGTATGTGTGTTATGGAGTTACAGCACATGCTCAGGAAATGAGAACATTATTCTGAAGTCTCTTTGAAGGACTTGAGCCCACATTTCCCAAATGCCTCATCCGATTATTTTGATGACAGCAATCTCTATAATTTCTGGGAAAAACAAGGTGCTGTGGGCTGTGCATACTAAATTGAGAGGCCAGGAAAAAGAAGGAAAAGGAGACAAATTTGAGCTTAATAGTTTTAGCAGTTCTGTAGGAAAGGAGGAGTCCCAGGATTCCAGTCTTTTCTGTTTTTTCTGTTATGTATCTCATCCATTTTAAGAAAAAAACTTTGAATAAGAAGCTTGGAATCCCAGGTCTGATCTATCACATCTGAAACCTGAGGGTTTTTCAGTTTTCTCCTGACCCATAAGTGTTTAAAAGCACAGTTTTGAAAGGGTAGATGAGCACCTGTCATGGGGGCAGCTATATGGTGGTCCCCCCGAGCCTTCTCTTCTCCAGGCTGAATGACCCATCACCCTCATCCTGCCCTCATAGCAAAGGTATTCCAGCCCTTAGATCATCCTTGTGTCCCTCCTCTCAACTCACTCCAACAGTTCTATGTCCTTCTTATGATGGGGACACCAGATCTGGACACAGTACATGATCATGTTCCAGCTAGCTTTCTTAAACATTGCTGCTGAACCCGAGCAGCTCACTGCCTCCTCCCATTCCACCCACAGCAGCACATTGTCCTATGAAGCTGTCTGTGCCCTCAGCTTTCTGGCTGAAGGGGCTGTGAGCAAATGCAGGACAGTGCATCCCCTGTATGAGCTGGTTCTCTGGCAGCCCTGCCATGAGCCCAACAGTTACTCCAAGGTCTGCAGAGCCTTCTCCTTGCCCAAGCTTGAGTGCTGGCTGTGCTCTTGCCTGACTGCAAACCCCTTTGGAATGAGCGACTGCCTCAGGGCTGGGCAGAAACTGGCGTGGGTACAGCAAGGTAGCTGCAGGCCTTGTCTTTCCCTTTTAGACCCTATTGCTCTCTACAACTCCCTGAAAGGAGGGCTGGAGAACAGGACTGATGAGGAGCAGCTGATCGAACTGGGGTTGTTTAATCTGGAGGACAGGAGCTTGAGGGGAGACCTTATTGCTGTCCTCAACTCCCTGAAAGGAGGTTGGAGTGAGGTGAAGGTTGGTCTCTTCTCCCTAGTCTCAGGTGATACAAGGAGAGGAGATGGCCTGAAATTGTGCCAGGGGAGGTTTAGATTGGAGATGAGGAAAAATTTCTTTGCTGCAAGAGTGGTCAGGGATTGGAACAGGCTGCCCAGGGGGGTGGTTGAATCACCATCCCTGGAGGTGATAAGAACCCTGTGGCCAAGGCACTTGGGGATGTGGTTTTAATGGCCATGGTAGTGTTGGGCTGAAGTTTGGTCTGGATGATCCTAGAGGTCTCTTCCAACCAGAGCAATTCTATGATTCTAATTATTTAGTATTCTTTTAACTTTGCTGCCAGGTTGCTATCATTTTTTTTGTTTTGTTTTCTTTCCAGAAAAAGAAATTATACTTTCACATTTTCCTCTTGGCTTAATCATAAGCATCCCTTTCTTAGGTATTCTACTTGATAGTTTTTTTCCATTAAGTATTTCAGTCCAATTTCATTCACATGTTTTGTTGCAAAAGCCTTCTGCAGTTTACATTCTTATATTTGTGGTAATTTCTTTGTGAACTATTAAGAAGAAGGCATCTACATCTGTACAAATATTACAGAATCACAGACTTTTAGGCGTTGGAAGGGACCTCAACAGATCATGTAGTCCAACCCCACTGCCAGAGCAGGATCACCTAGAGAAGGTCACACAGGAACACATCCAGGTGGGTTTTGAATATCTTCATAGAAGGAGATTCCACAACCCCCCTGGGCAGCCTGTTCCAGTGTTCTGTCACCTTCACAGTGAAGATTTTTTTCCCTCATGTTTCCATGAAGCTTCCTATGCCTCAGCTTCCACCCATTGCCCCTTGTTCTGTTGTTAGGCATCATGAAGAAGAGCCTGACTCCATCCTCTTGGCACTCATCCTTTACATCTTTATAAACATGAATGAGGTCATCCCTTAGACTCCTCCAAGCTAAAGAGCCCCAGCTCAGTCTCTCCTTGTAATGAAGATGTTCCACTCCTTTAATCATTTTTGTGTCTGTGTGCTGGACTCATTCAAGCAGTTCCCTGAGGTCCTTCTTGAACTGATGGGCCCAGAACTGGACACAATATTCCAGATGCAGCCTCACCAGGGCAGAGTAGAGGGGGAGTACAACTTCTCTCTACCTACTAACCACACCCCTTCTAATACACCCTGGGGATACCATTTGCCTTCTTGGCCACAAGAGCACATTGCTAGATTCTTTCAAACCTAGGCTGGTGAATTTCATTGTCTCATGTAAAGGCTCTTGGGAGTGAACAGAGACTTTTGTCCATCTGTTGTTCCCTTACCCTGAGAGTAAATAAGTCACTGGCACACTATCTAAGGTTTTCCTTTCCTGCCCTTTTTGCATCAGCACTTCTAATTGAACCAACCCTGATGAATTATCTGGAAGTGAGGACACCATGCTGACCTGGATCTCACAGGATACACCTGGAAAGCCACCATCATCTCCCTTTTTTATGTCTCTGATGAAGTTTTACTTTCCCTTCTTAGCCTCAGCAGTTCCTCAAAGTATGTCAGTTTTCAGCTATGTACCTATTTTAATCTATGGTTCAGAGGGACAAGATGTTCAACTGTTTCTTCAATAAAGGATTCTTAAAGCATATGATGTGTTACATTTCAGATACCTGCAATCTGCTGGAATTTATTTGTCTCTTAATAGAAAAAGCACTGAACAGGAATCTTATCCATTACCTACCTCACCCAAAAGTCACTTAATGAAATAATTAGGAATGCTAAGCCATGTAAACAGTGTGCAAAACAGGAATGCTTGCTAGTTCCTTGCTTCACGTACAAATGTTATTGTTGACATTGATGGATGGAGTCTTAAGGAGATGAAAATCTTAGCAATAAAAAGTATGTTTAAAAAAAAAAAGAAAAGGTAGCAATGACTGCCAGGTTTAATTGGAAATGTGAAGATGCAGTTGGTTGGAAACCTCTCAAGAACTCTGAGTTCCTATTCACAGACTGCACTGCAGGAGAGGTGGCATTCTGGCTTTTGGTTATCACTCTTACAATTCCTTCAGCCCTTATTGCTTTTTATAATCATCTCCTTTTGTGTTGTTTTTTCTCATGACAGTCACAACTTTTTTGAACTTGAGAATGCTGGTTAGCAAGAAGGAGCAGAGTGATTTGCTAAGGAAACTCAGTACCTTATTGCCATCCTGGTGTTTATGTATTTCATGAGTTCTTCAAAATCTAATTGCTGAATTTTTTTATTTTTGTGCTGGGACTCTGGGAAGGACTATTTTTAATGAACTTTTGCCTCTGAAATAGGTGTTATTTTCCTCTTAATGCTTTAAATGTTGCCAGGGCTCTCTGTTCTAGGAAATACAGCAGACTGTGACAAAACAGAGTGATTGCCCATTGGAATGTGCTGCCCGGGGAGGTGGTGGAGTCACTGTCATTGGAGGTGTTTAGGAGGAGACTTGATAGGGTGCTTGGTTGCATGGTTTAGTTGATTAGGTGGTGTTGGATGATAGGTTGGACATTACATCGTGAGGGTCTCTTCTGGCCTGGTCTATTCTATTCTATTCTATTCTATTCTATTCTATTCTATTCAACACACTTATTTATGAAATCACAATGATTCTAATTTTACCTTTTTTCTGCAGTTTAGGATTTTGAAGCCCTGGTTTTCAAGCTGTTTAGGCTGTATTCTGGATGCAAAAAATATAATTGCTAATACTAACATTTTGTACTGTCTTTTACACTGTGTGAGATGTATTAAAATAGTATTCAGGGATTTGTAAAGAACTGTCACACAAAAAGACAATGTTACTGAAGAGGCATTTTAAGTTTGTTTCTTATTTGTTCAAGTGATGCTTCTTTGTGTTTTTACCACCTGTTCATAATTTACTAGGTACAGGTTATACCTTACTCCACAATATTGGCACTAAGAAAGAAATTTTCAGTGTACAGATAAAAAGGGAATCTGAAAATTGAAAATAGTGAGGGTTTTAATTGTTTAGAGGCTTTTCTGCCACCTGAAAATTCATAGGCTTAAGTGAAGAATTAGTTTTATTTTCTTTGTTGTTTTTTTTTTTTTTTTTTGTGTTTGTTTTTCAAACAAGGGTTCAGAGGGTTCTGCAATGTATTTTTTACAGAATCCTAGAATGGCATAGGTTGGAAGTGACCTCAGAGATCATCTACTCCAACCTCCCTGCCATGGGCAGGGACACCTCTCAACTAGACTCAGCTGCTCAAGGCCTCATCCAGCCTGACCTTGAACACACTCAGGGAGGAGGTATCCACAACTTCCTTCAGCAGCCTGTTCTAGAGTATCACCAGCCTCATAGTGAAGAACTTCTTCCTGAGATCCATTCTAAACCTTCTCTCCCTCAACTTCAAACCATTCTCCCTTGTCCTATTGCTACACACCCTTATGACAAGTCCCAGTGGCTTTGAGCTCAGATCTCTCACTACCATTTGTGATAGTTCACTCCAAATATGGGCAGTGTCATTTTGGGCAGTGATGCTTCCTGCTGAATCTGAGTATGCTCTTCTTGCGCTCCTGCTGAGGTTGGAGACAGAAAATACATAGAGGATGCTGTATGTGCTCCCTCTGCCAGTGCTAGCTTTGGTATTTATCAGTGTTTGCTCATCCCAGCTTAGTCTGACCCAAGCAAAGCAGCTCACTTCAGGCCACAGTGCCAACTGTTAACACATCAAAGTATTATACATTAAAACTGCAAAACATGAACTTCCTCCCAGCTTTCTCCGCCACACTCTTGTATTCCCTAAATCATCTTTGACTCTGCTCCTGCCTTAACTCTTGTTGTTGTATTGGGGTTTTTTGTTTGTTTGTTTGTTTGTTTGTTTGTTTTCTTTGAAGGGGATGTGATGGGGGACAGGCTCTGGATGGAGCCTAAAAAGGTTCAAGCAGATTTGACTGGAATTTAGTAAAGCATCTGGCACTGTCTCCCACAGCATCCTTCTGGAGAAACTGCATGGCTACTCCTGCTTTGGATGGATGAATGCTTTGCTAGCTTAAAAACTGGCTGGATGGCCAGGCAGAAAGAGTGCTGGTGAATGGAATTAAATCCAGTTGGCAGACAGTCACATGTGATGTTCTCCAGGGCTCAGTTTTGGGGCCAGACTTGTTTAACGTCTTTATCAATGATCTGTGAGGGGATTGAGTGCACCCTCGGTAAGTTTGTGGATGACACCAAACTGGGTAGGATTGTTGATATGCTCAAGGGTAGGAAGGCTCTGCAGAAGGATATGGACAGACTGGATCCATAGGCCAAGGTCAGTTGTATGAGGTTTACCAAAGCCAAGTGTTGGGTTCTGCATTTGGGTCACAACAGCCCCATGCAGAGCCACTGGCTTGGAGGATAGTGGCTGGAAAGCTGCCCAGCAGAAAAAGACTCTGGGGTTCTGTCTGACAGCCAGATGAATGTGAGCCAGCAATGTGTGCAGGTGGCCAAGAAGGTGAACAGCATCCTGTCCTGGATCAGGAATAGTGTGGCCAGCAGAAGTAGGGAGTGATTGTGCCCCTGTACTTGGCACTGGTGGTGCCACACCTTGAGTACTGCTCTCAGTTTTGCGCCCCTCACTACAAGAAGGACATTGAGTTGCTGGAGCATGTCCAGAGCAGGGCAGTGAAGATGGTGAAAGGCCTGGAGAACAAGTCTCCTGAGGAGTGGCTGAGGGAACTGATTTTATTTAGTGTGGAGAAGTGGAGGCTGAAAAGAGACATTATTGCTTTTTACAACTACATGAAAGGAGGTTGTAGTAAGGCGGGTATAGCAAGTAGAATGAGAGGAAATGGCCTTAAGTTGTGCCAGGGGAGGTTTAGATTGGATAATAGGAAAAATGTCTTTATGGAAAGAGTGGTCAGGCATTGGAACAGGCTGCCCAGGGAGGTGGTGAAATCAATGTCCCTGGAGGTGTTCAAGAAATGTATGGATGTGGCACTTTGGGATATGGCTAATGTCCATGATGGTGGTAGGTTGAAGGTCGCACTCATTGATCTTTGGGGTCTTTTCCAACCAAATCAATTCTATGATGGAGGAAGAGAATGAAGTATATTAAAATATGTATTAAAAACATTATTCTATGTTAGAAAGGTAGCATGGGAAGAAAAATTGATTTTTGGATAATTAGATAATGGAAGGCAGCTAGCATTTATAGGCTAACAGAGAATCAACCCCTTAAAGTTATTATTGTAAAGGTCTGAGCCAATGGATAAACTCTTACTTAAATTAAGTTTTAATTCAGGTTTTGGGGAAGGTCCAAAAATGAGTTTTCAATTTCTGTGCCTTATCAGGAACTGTTTTATGGTTAATTTAGTCTATGCTGAGCTGTTTTGGGAACCGTGTTTGTATGTGTGTATGTTTTTCTCACTGTATTTATGACAATCTAAGAAAAAAAAGCATTCTTGGCACTTCCCTAAAGAATGTTAGTGCTGAAATACAGGTGTATTTCTATTTCTCTCAACTGGAAAATGAGAGGCTAGAGGGTTTCTGTGTTGTGGTTGTTGGATTTTTCTGTTGTTACCATTGTGTTTTTTTTTCCTGTCAGGCTATGTCACCTTTTGCAGGTAAGACTAAATTTATAATATGCCAAACTAAAATTTGTGTGGAACATATCCAGGAATATTCAACATGTCTTCAGTTTTGTTGTTCATGCTAGCAACCCACTACTGAAAATCTACTGTCGTGAATACTGCTTAGAGATTAAAAGATTTTGCTGATGTACTCTTCACCCATGAACTCTAGCAATCTTATAGTGAAAGAATAACAAAAAGGGTTTCTAAAGGTACCTCAACCAGCAAAGAAGAGTTAATGAAAATGTAACCCCTGTGATGACTAAGAATGGAGAGCTAGTGTCAATAGACAAGGAGACAGCTGATCTTCACTGGCAATCTTGCTGTCTCCTTCCCAACTCTATGCACAACTAGGTGCAGACCAGCAGGGTAAAATCCCTCCCACTGTAAGGAAGGATAGAGTTTAGGACCACCTGAGGAACCTGAACTTACCTGAATCTATGGGACCTGATGACATGCATCCCAGAGTTCTGAAGGAATTGGCTGATGCATTTGACAAGATACTCTCCATGATATTTGAAATGTCTTGGCGGTCAGGTGAAGTCCTTAGAGATGTGAAGAAGGGAAACTATTCTTATTACAATCAGAATTTCTTAATGTTATTAAAAAAACCAAACCAAACAACATACAGCTATGTAACTAGTAAAATAAGCTCTTCCTTAAAATTCATTGTTGAAAGAGGGCTGTTTCCAGTTCATGTGATCACATTCAAATTAGTGTTGTTTGGCTTTTCAGAATTATGCCTTTTATTTTGTTCTTCAGTTTAAAACCTAACTGAATGTTTTCATGGAATCATAGACTCATAGGATGGTCTGGGTTGGAAGGGACCTCTAAAGGTCATCTAATTCAATTCCCTCTGTAGTCAGCAGGCACATCTTCAACTAGATGAGGTTTCCCAGAGCCCTGTTGAGCCTCACCTCCAGGGATGGGGCCCCAACCACCTCCCTGTACGACCTATTTCAGTGTTCCATCAACCTCATAATAAAGAACTTGTTCCTAACATCCAATCTAAATCTGCTCTTTAGTTTGAAGCCATTGCCCCTTGTCCTGTCACCATAGGCCTTTGTGAATGGTCTCTCTCCATCCTACTTGTAGGCCCCCTTCAGGTACTGGAAGGCTGCTATTAGGTCACGCTGAAGCCTTCTCTTCTCCACGCTGAACACCCCTATCTCCCTCGGCCTGTCATCATAGTAGAAGTGCTCCAGCACCCTGATCACTTTTGTGGTCCTCCTCTGGACCCGCTCCATCAGGTCCATGTCCTTCCTGTATTGAGGGATCCAGACCTGGATGCAATACTCCAGGTGAGGTCTCATCATAGCAGAGTAAAGTGGTAGAATCACCTCTCTGGATCTGCTGGCAGCACACTTTCTGATGCAGCCCAGGATGTGATTTACCTTCTGGGCACATTGTCTGGTCATGTCCAGCTTCTCATCCATCCGCACCCCCAAATCCTTTTCCACACCTCATCACCTGCAGCATCCAGGCCTCAGGCATGCTTGTTGCAGCAATGAAGGCATTTGTTGTGGACTTGTGGGGTCCTTGAGATGCACATGAGCCAGCAACATGCCCCGGTAGCAAAGAAGGCCTAGATCGGGAATAGCGTGGCCAGCAGGAGTAGGGAAGTGATTGTGCTCCTCTACTTGGCAGTGGGGAGTCCACGCCTCATATACCATGTTCAGCTTGGCGCCTCTAACAACAAGAAAGACATTGAGTTTCTGGACTGTGTCCAGAGAAGGGCAACAAAGCTAGTGAAGAGTCTAGAGAACAAGTTGTATGAGGTGTGGGTGATGGAACTGGGATTGTTTATTCTGGAGAAAGAGGAGGCTGAGGGGAAACCTTATTGCTCTCTGCAACTACATGAAAGGAGGCTGTAGTGAGGTTGGTGTTGGTCTCTCCTCTCTAGTATTAGGAGACAGAACAAGAGGAAATGGCCTGTAATTGTGCCAGAGGAGGTTTAGATTGGATATTAAGAAAAAATGATTTACTGAAGGAGTGGTCAGGCATTGGAAGGGGCTGCCCAGGAAGATGGTGGACTCAGCATCCCTGGGGGTGTTCAAGAAACGTGGGGACATGGCTCTCTGGGATGTGGTTTAATGGCCATGGTGGCATTGTGTCAAAGGCTGTACTTCATGATCCCAGAGGACTTTTCCAGCCAAAACAATTCTGTGATTCTGTGTTCCTATTCTTTTCTAACCTGCTTAATTTGGTTTTGCAACCAATTTCACTGTGGTGGCATTTTGTAGAATAGCCAATTGCTGAGGCATTTACCTGGAACAGAGGGCATTAAATGTTAAATATCAGGTTTGTATCAGTCATACAAATAACGTGAGGCAGATTTTTCAACCTTCCAGACAATTTCCAAAGCCATCAGGCACAAACTCCTCTATACTAATCAATAACTCTTTCAATTTTCTTTACTTGAGCTTTTGTTTTCTAAAATTAAGGGAAGACTAGAAAAACTTCTGCAGAAAAGGGAGTGGAAACAGAAAAGAAAGGCTGAAAAATTCTGGGGAGATCCCATGTCAGATCTGATTTGTTGTTCATACTTCCACAAGGAGGAAATGACTGCTGCTGGGAGCCAGGGACCCCTCCCTTTTTTCCTCCCCTCTAGCAGTAGGTGCTTTCTGGCATCTTAAAGACAGTAGCAGACCTCTAGGGATTTAACAGAAGCAGTGTAGGCAACAGCCCATTTTGTGTAGGCTTTTAAAATAGACCTGAATCTCTGGGAATAAATAGACATGAGAATGGCTTCACACATTTAAAATGCAGTCCATGCTATACCATTGTAAGAAATAATGGTTCTCATTGTTGACTTGACAACTTGAATGAGTGATATATGCATGGACCAAAAGAAGGATTTCATTGATTGTACTGCTTCTTCCTGACATTCTTGTATTTACTGAGGCTTTCTTTAACTTCAAGGTTTATAGCTACTGCATGGTTTCCCTGCAAAAAGTGTGTGCTTATGAATGTGCACTTATGGGTGTGTATATACATTTGCAGTTTTTTTCACAGTAATCAGCAATATAATCTTTTGATATATGGTCAAAAAATGTGTTTGGACCTGCTTTCACAGTCAGAACCCATTTGGGGAATTTGTAATTGCATAGGAAGATCCTGTGGTGCTTTAGACAGTATTTATTAGGCTCACACAGAGCCAGGAGCTGATTCTTACTAGTACCCTGGAGGCTGAAGATATGAGTTTCAGGATTTCCTGCGGTATCAGTTAGTGCAGTGACTGAGAAATGAGAGTTTGATTTCAGGAATCTTGACCCAGGTCTGCAATAAAATGCGGCATGACACTTTGTGATATCTACTTACTGTGCCCCTGGAAAATTGACCTTCATTTCTAGCTTCTAAGATTGTAAGGCTCTGTATTATTTATAACTGCCAGTGGTCATGGTACATAGTTAAAATTTAAGCTTAACTAAACTGTTAGGATTGCACATAATTTAACTTGCAGAAATCTCATATTTCATATTTAACTTTCTATGTTTGCTAAGAAATGTATTGCCTAGCTTTTCTGAAGTTGTACATGAATGCAGGCAAATTATAGTCCTTCACCTGTGCTCCTAAAATGCTAGAACTTGAATGAATGAGCAAGCATATTAATACTTGTGTAATTCTTTGAGTATAAATATTGGTTTATATATATAGAAAGAAATATCAAATTGTTGTTTTCAAGTTGTATTCTTACTCCATCTTTATTAGTCGTAATTATGAATGCAGTAGGTTTGCACTTAGTTCTCAGATGACCTGAAATTTAAAGCTGTAAGATGGATTCAGTATGAAGTCATCACTGTTCAAGTATTTTTCCCCATAATGTACTATTTTACACCCCCACTCCTTCTTGTTTCTCACCTATTGCCTAAGATGAAGGTATTTTAAGATACTGCTTTTAAAAAGTGTCTTGGGTACTCAGTAACCTGACTGTCAGTGAAGTGCAAAAGATTCATGGTCTCTTTTGAAGTCAAAACTTGTGCTATGTGGTTCCTTTTGAGAATTATTTTTTCAGTTACTCTACAGTGCTGTGATTAACAGAGGTCAATATCAAAACCACATTGGCTTCATCTGGGTCTTTAAAATGTTAAAGAACTATTGATTACAGACCTTTCTTTCCCTCAACATGTATTAATGTGTTTCATAAAGTACTATAATGAATATAGATGGCATGGATAAAGTCTACTGTGTGGCTTGGCTAGACTGAACATTTGGGTTCCCATTCCCCTTTTAAACCATTGGAATGTAAAATGTTAGTCCTACTGACCATTACAGAGCAAACCTGGTAATCCTCATGACTAGACTACATCCTCCTTCTTATATAGGGAATTAACAGAATGTTTAGTCTCTGCTTTCATCAGTTGCTCATACCACCAAACAGAAATGCAAAGTAATAGAAGTACAAAGTGCAAGTAATAAAAATGTGAAACTTTTATTCACATCTTGCAGGTGAAGGCTAAACCACAACCTGGGATGCAACCTAGTAACGTTCACTTCTCTCACTCTCTCACCCTCTCCCATGCTGATAACATCCACTTCTGATTTTAGTGCAGTGAATGTTAGTCATAGGACTTAAGCTCATCTAAAAGAAAATTACAGGTGCTTCTGCTCTTTTCTCTGGTGCACTGTTATCCCTTTTCACTCTTCCTAGAAGATGACCAGATTTGTGTTTAATTAACTGTACATTGCATTACGTGGATCTTGTGATCACTCTGTGAAATTAATGAATGGAAGCAAGACTAATGAAGGACATTAATTTCTTTTTGAGAGGAGGAATAGATTATATGATTAAGAACTGGGTGTTATTTTGCAGGTTTAGTGGAAAGATCGCTTAGATCAATTTATTCTATGAAAAGCTGTTTCATTCAAGAGAACTGTTAGAAAGTTTTGATAGGGATGCAATGAATTCTTGTGTGGATGATACTGGAACATAAGCTCTAGGGTGAAAAGTAGTGCATGCATGTATTTATTTTATGGTGATTTCAGTATATATGTATTTTTTTTTCAGGAGCAGTAGATTGCTCACAAGCACTGTATTCAACTTTTCTACAATGTGTCGGTATTATGAATTGTTTACATTAAGGTTGTTTCAGCACCCCTTTAAAATCAGCATTTCTTTCTTCTTTTTGATGCTTTAGGAAGCAGCCACAGACAGACAGAAGATGAAAGCTCCTATTCCCAACTTGATTCTCTTGTATGCTACTCTAACTCAGAGCCTGAAGGTTGTGACCAAAAGGGGATCAGGTAAGTAAATCTTTATCTCAGTTATTACTGTGTGGATTGAAAAGAAGTGCTTAATATTTGTAATGTATGTTAAGATGGTGATGTGGTGGTTTGGAATATAGTTAAGAGGATTTCAGGTTATGTGGTGAAACAAAGTTAGTGGCTTCTATATAATTTTAGACTATATTGTGTCATGTGAACTTGATGCAAGGACCAAAAATGTTCCAAGTCAGATATATGATCTGGAATCATTGTAAAAATCCTTATGCTGAAGTGATTCTCAGAACTCTTATACTTATTTAACAGGCTTTGTTGCAGTCAGTGTTCATGTGAGCTGCTGGATTTATCTGTTTGACTATATACTTTGAGGTGAAGAATCTCTTGGAAATGAAAATTACACAGTTTTGGTTCAGTTGCATTTTGAAATACAGAAAATAGATTTAACTCATTAAACTTAATAAGCATGAAAAGTGAGCAGTAAAAACGTTTTTGAATGGGCTATCTGATACGTGGTCGAAGTGTTTAATTTAGCAAAGAAAATGCAGGTGGTTTTTCAGAAACCAAGCAGAGGGTTACATGTTTACCAAACATCTATCATACTGCTACTATAGATAAATAATCCTCATCTGTAAATAAAGGGAAGACCAATATGGAGACAACTGAGTGGTTTTGAGTTCGTTATTTGTCTGTCACCATGCAAATAGATTTTCCCCTCTCATTTTTTTTATTGGATAGTGAAGAGAATTAAAGGATGCTGCTTTTGCAAACCAGCTTTATGACAATGAAGGACACTAAATATTTGCTGGGAGTCTTAATCCCATGTTGATGGTATTACTTAATTAGGTTTGTTGTTGTTAGTCATTTTCCTGTTGGCATTGGAGTGTTTCAGGTTAACTTGTGTTGCGCTGTTTCAGAAGTCTAGGTCTGATTTCTTTTTGTATTTTGTGGTGTTGTTTAAAGTCTGTTCCTGACTGGAGTTGATTGGCAGTTGTTGTAAATTGGTACTTAGGTAGGACACAGGTGTTTATATATTTCAGGCAACATCTTAAATCATATCTTGTATTTGCAGTGGATTATAGTTATAATGACATTATTGAAATGTCTCAAAAATTTTAGTAACTGGAAATATAGATGGAGGAAAGGCAAAGAAGAGCACCACTATATAGCAAGATATTCTTCAACCAGGACTTGAGATTGAAATACAGTTGGGGTTATTTAACTCAAGAAAACTGGAATACACAGGCTGTGTGCAGAGTAAGTGAGGTGGTGATGAGCTGATGTTGGTATTATTATTATTGTTGAAGCCTAGACAGATATCATAGAAAACTTTGCACTGTCTGAGGTTCTTCTGTTAAGTTTTAATACTTGCAAGCTTTAAGCTGAGCGCCCTTAATTCAAATTTGTTGTCAAGTTTATTGAACATTTAAAAAGATATTTTACAGTGAGATTAATTTTTTAAGGGATTAGAAAAGAATATTCAGTCATGAGATACCTGACACTTGAACATGGCAATAAGAACTTGGGCTGGCGCTGCATTTGTTTCATCATTTTTACCTATACCTTCTTCCTCTGTCCACCTCAAGGAAAAGTGGTAAATATACATTTTTAATTTCTATTTGGGAATGTAATATAATTGCTATCCAGCAAAAGAAAGAGCATGAAACACTTTTAAAAGATATACAGAATATGTTCCCATCCTGATTCTGTAAGAAAGAAAGGGAAATATTGTAATGGAAGTCTTTGGATGATGCCTTGCTGTAACGTGAACTTCTTGATGTTTTCCCTTGAACTATTTGTATATATTTTCATAAGGGCTAATTGTCATATTTCATGTGCAGAAGATGAATCTCTGGTTTACTGAAATCTCAGATCCTGCTGCCTTTGACCACATTTAGTAACTTTAGACTTATGTTTCACCTATTTCTGTGGATGTTCAATAACGTGCGCATGGTTTGTTGTTATAGCTCTTGGGGTGGTTTTTACCTGCTCAGGATGCTCAAGAGGCCTATTTTGCAATCTCAGAATGTTTCTACAAAGTGAAAATTACTTGCTTGAGCAGAATTTTTAGCAACATCGGATTTATTTTCTGTACTGTGAAAACAGAAACATTTTCCTAAAACTAACACGATTTAACTGGAATTAAGAAAAAATAGCTTGGGAAGTTTTAGTTTTATGTGAACATGTCAACCAGAGGCAGAGGAAAGTGTGGACATGGTTTGTGTCTCTTTAGTCAATTCTACTTGAGGGCACTTTGTCCTTGAAATCTAAACATTAAAGTAAAATGAATAACAAAATAAAGATGTTGACATATTAGAACATGTCATAAGTAGAAAAAAGTTGAGGAGTAACATCCACCTTGTAGAGATGTGCTGCTTTAATGTACTTCCTTCTCTGTTGTGTACTCAAGAAATGTATTAAGTGAAGAAGTTGTTGCATTAATATGCTAATTAGTTGTTCTAGCTGTGACTTATTCCTTCTAATTCACTTTTGTTGAGACTATTTCTAAGTACCAATCTTGCAAATGCACATCTTGTTCTTTATATGTTCGGTATTTTACGTAAAGCAATCTTTTCTATATGTCTTTTTCTATACTGACAGCTGGATGTTTCCCGTTAGAGTACTTAAGCTTTCTTCTAAAAGTTGTATCAGCTATGCTAAAAAGACAGTGATTAATAAAGGGATACATTTCCCCATCTTGGAGAAATGCATTTGCAATCACTTCAACAGAACTAAGAACATGAAAACCTACCTTCAGACAGTCAATGAGGATTCACAGCTTGACAACAGCGTGGAATAATTTGTAGGTTCAAATTCTGGTTTTATTTCTAAAATTGGCTAACAGTTCTGACCATCTGCTTTTGGGACTGAAGTTATATCAAATAATTATATGTGTAAGCAGTCAGGATCAACATATGATTCTTATATTTTGTTTGTGTTGATTGAAAAAAAAAATTAAAAAACCAAAAAGCAACAAACCCCAAAACATTTCAAGAGAAATCTTAGGTTGCTGTATTGGATTCAGTCTGTGATTATGACAGCTGCCATTACACATTTATTTAGTACTTTTGTGCCACTACCTAAAAGTAGTCCTTGAATCTTTCTACCACTGTGTGCTATTCACCAGTTAAATATAATAGGGGACATAAAGGGAGGAGTATTAATTGTTACAGTATCAGGAAAACATGCTTTTAATTAGCTTGCTCCAAGCTGTGATGTACCTATTGAACACTATCTTGTCCATATGATTCTGATTTAAAATTATTCTTTAACACAGAATGGACTCATTTTACATTTAGAGCCTGTAATGACTGTTACGTAAGAATGGCTGAATGAGCAGTTCTAGTAACCCTTGTTAATAAATGTACATCATGCAAGAAATTTTTGTATATGTGGATATAGGAAAACATTAAACTAGACTTAAGAACACTTAAGCTTGCCCTGTCAATTACTGGTTGAATGCACAATATTCACAAGTTGTATTATCTTCTCAATCAAGAAAGAAAAAGCCTTAAACCTAGAACATCAGAACAGATGTAATGGTTGTTAACTGAGTATTTTAGGTATTTAGTGAGAGCCCCATGCAGTTCTGGAGGGGCGTCAGATCCTGCAACAATTACAAAGCTGAACTTTCATTTGGCACACAAAGGACATCAGATGTGATCTGCTAAATGGGAAGCTGACTTTTGTACTACTTTTTTCATTTCTTTGATCACCATTGCCCTGCTTGGTACAGAAGAAGAATAAATACATAAAAGCTGAATATTTTGATTCATTCAGCCCATTCAGCACATGCTTTTATAAGAACTGGCTTAAATTTTGAAAGTATAGGAAGTAGTCCCTGCCTTTTAGCGTGATACCAGATCTCCTGTAAGTTTACAATATGCCTGAGGTGCATAGATTTACCTTTTGTGCAGTCCACTGAGCGTTTGTCAGTCCTTGGTAGTATTTTGAGGACTTTAGGGTAATGTTTAACTTTCAGTGATTTTTTTTTTCCCCCTGAAAGGATCCTATTGCATACTTAGAACTAAATTGTAATTAGTTTTCTTTTTTTTTCCTTTCTGCCCCTATTTTATTTTCTTTCTCCCTTTTTTCTTTTTTCTTCTTATTTTGTTTTTGTTTTTTTTTTCTATTTTTTATCTTTCCTTTTTCTTCTTTTTTTTTTTTTTTTTTTTCCCCCTTATTTTTCCTTTTTGTATTTTTAATTTTTTTTTTTTTTTAATAGCCATGGGGGTTTACATTCTTAGAAATTTAAGTTCCTTAAAGTATTCTTCTCCGGTTGAGTGGGATTTGATCACTTACTTGTGATGAGGAGTTTTTTCTGATGAATTATTTAATATTCATCAAAGAGGAAGTAGGTTCTAAAAGAAAGCCTCATGCTGAGCCATATAGATTCCCTCTCCCCAACATGTATGTTAAATGTAATATTTGAACACTGCATTGCCACCTGGTGGGTTTCCCAAAGATGCTGAATAGACAAAGGAAAGAAAGGGGACTTTCTGTTAAAAAACAAATCTATTAAAAAAGAGGGGGGAGGGAGGGAAGTATCTTAAAATAAGAAGTTATTACATGAGGAACTATGACTTGTTCAGAATAATTGATATTACTGTAGTGACATTTTATACAGTCACGTTGCCTAACAGCAATCCTGTGTTGCTTTGTGTCAAAACCCGATGAATTATTGCTGTCTGTAGTTCTGTTTTTCTACAGATTATTATGCATTATGAGTTAATTAATATTCTGTGTTCAGTTCTGTTATTGTGAATGGGAGTTTTCTTTTCTAGGTCAAATTATTTCTCTGGTGGAATAATTTAACTGAAAGAACAATCTTTTCTATAGTGGGTTATTAGGATATGTATGAGATCCTTCACATCGTTACGATGAGATTAAAGTCTATAGATGTATTTTGTCATGTAGCAGAATATTACTTTTTAATGTCTGGTATTTCTGTGCCCTAGCAATTCCAAATGAATATGTATGGTTCCAGTCGTACTTGTGTGAAAGATCAACATTATGAAAGAAGAAAGGAAAGAGCCTTTTACATGATGACATTGATATTTATGAATTTTAGTGTTTTATTGGAGGTTTTGTTATAGGAGGAAAATATTAATTTTAACTGGGTAAAAATGATTAAAGCTTTTTGTTGTTGTTGTTGGTTTGGTTTTGCTTTATTTGGTTGGTTGTTTGGTGTGTTCTAAAACTGGTGAAATTCTGATAAACAGATTGAAAATATGTACCGAAAACCTCAATTGGTTATTCTGTTTGACAAATTCCACCCCATAAGTGGGCATTTTTCTAAATGATGACCCTTTATGAGTTATTTCTCAAGTAAGAATATTTTGGAGAATAATGTCAGATATATACAGGGTACCTCTGCATAAACAAAACAATCTTCCTTGCATCAGAAATAGTGTGGTGAGCAGGAGCAGGGAAGTCATTGTGCTCCTGTACAAAGCACTGGTTAGGCCACACCTTGAGTCCTGTGTCCAGTTCTGGGCTCTTCAATTTAAGAAGAACATTGAGACACTTGAATGTGTCCAGAGAAGGGCAGCAAGGCTGGTGAGCGATCTCAAGCACAAGCCCTATGAGGAGAAGCTGAGGGAACTGGGGTTGTTTAGCCTGGAGAAGAGGAGGCTCAGGGGAGACCTTATTGCTCTCTACAACCACCTGAAAGGAGGCTGTAGACAGGTGGGGGTTGGTCTCTTCTCCCAAGCAACCAGCAGCAGAACAAGAGGACACAGTCTCAAGCTGTGCCACGGGAAGTTTAGGCTTGAGGTCAGGAGAAAGTTCTTCACAGAAAGAGTAATTGGCCATTGGAATGTGCTGCCCAGGGAGGTGGTGGAGTCCCCGTCCTTGGAGGTGTTCAAAAAAGGGTTAGACATGGCACATGAAGCCATGGTTTAGTTGTCATGAGGTGTCAGGTATTACGTAATAGGTTGGACTTGATGATCTGTGAAGACTTTTCCAACCTGGTTGATTCTATGATTCTATGAAACCTGTTTGAAAAAGAAAGTGATCTGTTCTATGCAGGTTTTAACATTGACAATCAAGATTTTACACATCATGACAAATGTCATAATTAATTCAATTTATTAAAAAATAAAAACAAAAAGAAATTCCATGGAATGACAATTCTTTTTGTGCTACATGTATGGAATATACCTATAGAATTTAAGAGAGTTTGAGAACTCTTTCAGGCAGGAAGAATATTTGAATTTAGTTGTTTGTACCCAATTAAATTGCCGCTATATTAAAGCAAATAGATATGGTGTCCAGTATATACAGCAAAAACACTTTGAGAAATTGCACACAGTTATGTGCTGAGGCCTAGCAGAGTTCTACTACTCAGTGTTGAAGTATCTGTAGTTTTAATTATTTATATTTTAACTCCTCTAGGTGAAACTTGGTGTCCTCAGTGCATACTACTACATGCATCATCCTATTCTTAGCTTTTTTCCTTCAGTGGTGCCATTCTTATTGCTTAGGTATTTTCTTTTTGGAGACATGACAAAAGGTAATAGTTGATTAAAGTTGTATTGGATCTGTTGTGAGCTGAATAATAATCAGATAATTAAAAAAGATTAAAATGAATACACATCTATCTCTTGTTCTCTGTCTTTTACAGTTTATAGGCAGAACACTTGCATATGCAGTACACCAAGTACACTGAGCTTGGAGCAAAGCATTTATGCCAATTAAAGGATAGGCTTCTTGTAAGCCACAGGAGTGTGTGCCAATTGATATTAACAGCCCCTAGCTGTTGTTTTCACCCTGTTACAGAATGTTTAGTTTTCCATTATTAATTGATGAGGCTTGTGGCATTTTGTGGTTACACAAAACCTGCAACAATATTTAGAGTCTATCTGATGTACAATATTAACTTCTGTGTGCAAGACTATTTTAAGTGGGGACAATTAAGGCTGCTGTTACTGGTATGAAAATTTTTCTCTGTTTCTCTGGTGACAAGAAGCAAAAGCATAGTGAGTCAGTTCTAAGCAAAGATGTCTACCTTATTTCATTGGAAGGACAGGAATTTTTTGGACCATGACATGATTAATAAGCAAACTTTATTTCATACAAGGGTTGTTTGAGTGGAGCTCTGGGACTCAGTGGGGAAAATTTTAAAACATTTTTCAAGCAAGGAGGCAGAAAAAGATGAGGTGAGACCTTTGCAGTTAAAACCAGAGTGGACATAAACAGAAATCCCTGTTGCTCATCTTTGGCCAACTTTCTGATGTCCCAATCTATTAATTTGTTGTATATTTAAGTTACTGACACTAACATTCTTCTGCTTTTTATCCTAAGAATAAAAGATATTTTGGTCAGTTTACTTGTTCTACCTTTTTTGTTCTAATTTGTTTCTCCTCATTTTAATGTGCAGTAGACACCTAGTTTTAGTTGTAAGGTTATAACCTTCTCTTACTGAGCATATTGCCTTTCTTGGGTTCAGCAAATTACTTTACAAGGTGTACACCTTGTATAGAGTGCCGTTCGGGAAGGATATGGTTTGCCTTCTTCCTTGCTCATTTCTTTTGAAGACAGAAAATATTCAGCAAGAATATCCTTCAATATGTAGTAATGGGGTCAAACGAGAAGAATTATTTCTTATGTCTGCTGAGAGGGAGGTCTGAATGATCTAGAAATGTGAAGACTGTAAATGTTCTGCCTCCTTCAATGCTTTCACCTCTGTCCTATTTTGCTGTCTGACAGAATCATGAGGCCTCCTGGAATTAGTACAGCTCACAGAAAAGTTTTATGGCTTGCTATTTCTGTATGGCATGAGGATGTTAAAAGAGCCATTAGTGTCCTTGGGCATCTCAATTCTGCAACAAAAGTATCCATCCTGCAGCCAATTCTGGCAAAACTGTTTACACCAGTTTTGATATGTTCCTCACCACTTCATTTATGAGAGATTATTTTTAGGAAGAAAGACATACTGGAAGAATACTGGAGGAAAGTAGGAGTTATCAATTAACTTAGAAACATTTTGCATATTCAAGAAATTGGAAAGTTTCTTCATTGGCATTTCATTTTTTTTTTTTTATGCCAACTGGATATGGGAATTGTGTATTTTCCTTCAGAAGAAGAATCCTTTAGAATGCTACATGTTTCTTTAGCTCCTGTGTTGCAGAGGTTATTAATTTATCAATATGAAATAGGAATTATAGAAATATTAATTTATTATTAAAATTATCCATAACCAATGCATCACTATTTTATATACAGATTCTAGTGCATGATTGTGAAATACATCCCATAAGTGGTTTAGTATTTACAATCTGGACCCAATTAGAATATTTACAGAATTAATTTCTATTAATGGAATGAAGGGTACAATTCTGACGCTTGTCCACCAGGCAGTGACTCTACAGGATGCTGGCAGCTGTTTAACTATATACAGAGAGTATTACAATGTGTCAGAGGCTTGCACTGGAAATGTTATGCTCCTAGGCATGGGTGCTTTGAACTGAATGTTAGTGAGTGGAAAGCATGTGGAAGGTACACTGCATCCTTTGTTTGTAGTGAGGTTAGTTGCTAGGCTGTGGCAGAGCAGCTGGCAGGCAACCTTGTCCCTCCAGTGGCAGTGGAGAGGGGGCAGAACGTAGGCTAGCTTGTAAGCAGGACTCAGGCAGCTCCCTCAGGATGGCCCAGCAGGGCCAGTAGGGCTGGTCCCTAGATGAGGTCAGCCCTGTGGCAATGGACCTTGGGGCTGGTGTGGATGGTTTGGCTCAAAGGAGCGGGCAGGACCCCCTCGGAGTGGTCCCGGCTTTGGAGCACAGGCATGGACGGTGCTCTGGGTTTTCCTGGGTTCACGGGGCACAGAGTGGCAGGAGTGGTGGCTCCTCTTCTCTCCTGCAATGGTCATGCAGGCATGCGGCTAGGTGCTGGTCCTGCTTTCCGAGCTGATGCACAGGGTTGTGCAGCTTGTTAGTCTGCTACTTAAGGCTGTAGTAGATACTTGGACTGCTAGACTCATCTAGTCCCTTCCCTGTCAACTGGGCAGTCTTACCCTCAGGGGTCCAGTCCTCTTGAAGATACGTTCTTCCAACTGGTGGGGCTGACAATAAAATGCTGTGGCCTCTCAGGCTTTCAGCGAGAGTCCCTCCTCTGGAGGCTCTCAGGGCTGAGGCACGGCGGGCCTTCCTGGATGCTAGCTTCTCCTTCTCGTGCAGAGGGCACTAGTTTGCTTGCATGTGGGAATGAGGAGACTTACTAGCAATGGCTAATAGCAAAGGCACATAGGCAGAGAGTTTGGTAGCTCAAACAAAGAGAAAGAGGTCAAAGAGCGAGGGCAGCTTGTTTACAAATTGAGGTAATACTTATAAGTTTCTCAAGGCCGGATTTGACCAATGGGTACTCTTGTAAACAACCAGCTTTAGCCTATAGAAAGCATGAAGCTAGAATTATGCCTATACTTGATAGTAGCACAACCATCCCATGCAATGGGTGCATGCAGTTGTTTGTGCCACCTGGCTGAGCCTTGGCCTTTGTTTCTCCCAGGAAAGGAGGGGGAATGTCCACACAGTCTGGGACAAGTCTCCAGTATTTGGGCATAATTCTGGATATACAGTGCCTTCACCACAGCTCCAGAATGTTGTATGTAGTCCATTGCCATGGAGTACTCTTCAACATATGGTTATGAAAAACCCTGAAGGATGACAATTGTACTGGAAAGAACACTAGTTTTGTTGATGAGATTAAACAGATGCTGGGCCATGGGGATGGTTCAGCTGGACTGGTCTCTTCTTTTTTCCTTTCTTTTTTTCAGCTGAGGAAACTGTTCAGTATATCAGATAAACAGCAATGGTGTGGATTGTTTGCTACAGAGAGTGTGTGGACTATATTAGCAAGGAGCACAATTCTGTGTGGTTACAGGTTTTGGGCAGCAAGGAATGATTGCATTGCAAACATAAATCCTCTGAGACATGACTTATTTTGGAGACACTATGAAAGCAGTAACTGTTACTTGTCCTGTGAGCATTTATAAACAGGATGGCTGGCATTTTAAAAATAGTTATATGACCTTTTGTTGATGCTAGGATTCATATTGATACTTCTCAGAGTCCAGGGATATGGCGAATAATACCACAGTATTTGAAAAGTCTGTTAGCAAAGAGTCAATGTTTTATAGCATGCAAGACATTTTAAGAAATGACTAATGATAGTAAAGGAGACAAAGAAATTTAAAGCCAGTAGGACAGTGATATTCTTATATAATTCAGTCCTAGTCTTTTAGGAGCTGTTTAGAATGACTTGCTGTGCCCACAGTCCCTATTTTCTCTGGAGAATGGTTAGTGGTCGTTTCACTGGTTGGCATCTGTTTGCAAATGATGTAGAAGATGTAAAAGAAAAAAATGACCTTTGATCAGAAATAGCTGCTACAGAATATTTCCTTTTTGAATATTATACTATCAATTTTATATAGAGTAATGACTGTGGAGATCAAAAAAACCCCATCAAGGACACCTGATAGATTTGTCTTTAAGTGCACTTGGTTCTGAAGTATCACATTTTTTATTTCTGTATTTTATTCAGTTCTGCCCATTGGAATGTTTTGTTTCTACACTGAATGCAAATTGATGAAACCTGTCCTGGATAAAAATACTTACTGACTTGTGCTTTCTGAAACATGAAGGCAGAAAATGTTAGCAGTGCTGCATACACAGATATATTGGAAGCAACTTAGAATGAAAAGAGAAGGTCATCCTTTGGATCCCAGTGCTAAAATCTGCAGCCATCTTGCCCAGAATTTTCATTTCTTTTCTTTTCCTTTTTTTTTTTTTTTTTTTTAATTTTCATTTTTCCTCCCCCTTTATTTCAAGTATAAAATACACAGTGTTTCTCGTTACTTTAAGATTCATCTTTTTATCTAGTTTTCAGAAACTTTTCTGCAGTTCTAAGGAGAATTATCAGATTTATAATGATCAATTCCAACACAGTTATGTTTGCTTAAAGATGAGTGCTCTTATAATTTTATTGCCTTACTCTGAATGCTTAACTGATTTCAAGAAACAGTTTGGTGTACAGACCCAATGTGGACAATTATGTTGAAACTATCTGCAAATTCATTTGGAGCAGCCCACTTCCACAAATTACTTGTTCCTTTTCACCAACGATGAAAAACAAAGTGTTCTCTTTGAAATTAATCTTAATTCTAGTTAAAACTGTTCAGATTGGTAATGACAATTTTAATTGCAGAGTTGTATATTGAAAGGGACCTCTCAAGATCATGTAGTACAACCCGCCTGGTTCAAGCAATGCTAGCTACAGCGGGTTGCTCAGAGCTATGTGCAGCTGAATGAAATGACTCCAGGACTGCTCTTTAAACAGTTTAAGGGATTTTAGACAAACCTTTTAGAGGCTGTATGCTGTAGTCCCTGACCCTCAATTTTACCATATTAGAACTTCCCTAAACATCTTTCTCATTGTGAATTTCCTGATCAACCAGTGGATGCTGTGGCATGTTTCGGATGGTGGCTCTGCATTGCTGTAGTGTGAAGCTGCAGCATACCAAGGAAACACCTCGAGCTATTGATATGTCAAGTTCTGAATGGTATCAGACCTGCAAGCACCATATAGTTAAAAGCGCTTGGTAGCTCTTCAGGATGTTCAATTTCTTTCACAGTGAGATTATTTCTTGGAAATTACAAATATAATTAAACTGAAATGTAAACCAATAAATGAGACCTGTGTTAAGCTACATAGAAAAAAGAATATATGTAATGTTTATTTCACCATTCCCTTACCCTTCAACTTTTAACCATAGTTAATGTCCTTGGTAATACAAAGAACATTGTGTTTTCTCATGAGGAAAGTAATTTTATACTAGGCATGCTACCTTCATGCACTTTTAGATAGTCAATATGAACTTTTTAGTGAGGTTTGTCATTGTAGGTAGGACAAAGGATTTAGGATATTAAAAATTAAAGAGCAGACCACAAAGTCAACACCTTTCAAGAAAAACAGCAATATACATGGGTTGTCCAGATTAAGAGCATAGCCTGAAGTAAAGCTGTTGCTAACACTTTAGAGTAGACTAGACTAGACTAGACTAGACTAGACTAGACTAGACTAGAATAGACCAGGTTGGAAGAGACCTTCAAGATCATCGTGTCCAACCTATTATCCAACACCACCGAATCAACTAAACCATGCAACCAAGCACCCTATCAAGTCTCCTCTTGAACACCTCCAATGGTGGTGACTCCACCACCTCCCTGGGCAGCCCATTCCAATGGGCAATCACTCTCTCTGTGTAGAACTTCTTCCTATCCTCCAGCCTAAACCTCCCCTGGTGCAACTTGAGACTGCTTTAAGTATAGTGTTGGCTTGTCTGAAACAGAATTTTCTGATGGATGTAAACCATATAAACCAGAATGAATCCTGAAGGCAAAACAGAGACTATAAGGAGAAATGCAAAATATGAATAAATGTATGCATAGGTGTCTGTGCTGTGGGGGAAGGCTCAGTTCCTTCCTAGGGATCATGAGAGTTGCTGTTAGGCCATTGCACAGGTGATTGGGTGCATCACAGCAAAGGAAGAGGGCAACATGGAGCAATGCTGTCCAGCTCTGAGCCCTTTCTAATCAAGTAGGGTGATTCAAGTATGACAAGGAGTCAAGCTGCCTTCTGTAGAAGTGCCTTATAAAACACCTTGATTTCACAAGGGGCCGCCTGGACCTTTCCTTCTGCTGACTGCACCAGCCCAATTTAAACACCCTGCAATAAAATTACTTCTCTGTATGATAGTTGGGATTTTTTTTGCCATTGGCAGTGTTTATGTATAAATTATATCTACACAATTTGAGTCAAAATCAAATGTCAAGCCTTGTATTTTTCCAAAACACTGAATAAAGATCAGTAACAGGACATTCTATAGGGGTAATAGACCCATAATTAGTTGTCATGTTAAGGAGAGTAACAAATTACCTCTGGTAAATAGGAATAGTAGAATAGGATGGTTTATGTTAATTTAATTTTATATATATATTTGAAATGTAATCTGTGAAAAGCACTTGTAAATAATACATATAAAAGACTCACCTAAAATTTCTTCTCAAAATTTGAAAGGAAACAAATCCATCACAAGCATAGTTCAGTCTGTTAATCAATTGTATTGATTCCCTTGAAATAGCTGTTAGCTGTTATTATTATCTGAACTTTTTATTTACACTTCCTAGTTAAATTATCTGAAGTCTGTGCAATGGCATAAAAATGAGATGAATTAGGGAAAAAAAATAACAGTTTGGACAGGATGTCATTTAACAACCTGAGATTTTATTACTGTAAGGTTTTACTTCAACAGTACATCAATATGCAAGAAGTCTTTGCCTCTGTTATAAAAAAACAGAGGATAGTGTTTAGGGTGTAATGCAGTGATTGAATTCCAGTGTGGTGACACTTTTTTTACAACCCCTATAGAACCTGTTAGCTTCACAATCATTCCATCTCAAAGCAGCTGTCCTTGCTGTTGTATGATTGTCCTGAATTAGAGTATGAGGCTAACTTTAAAGAACTGAAATTTATCTAGGTGAGCTGCTTTATTCATTCATTACTTAGTTTCACTTTGTAATGCACATGCAATAAACCTGCATTTCAAAGTAGGTCATGCTACATGTACAGAGCCAGCATGATTGCACCCTCAGCAAGTTTGCTGACACCAAGCTGTGTGGTGCAGCAGACATGATGGAGAGAAGGGATGCCATTCAGAGGGACCTTGACACGCTGGAGAGATGGGACCATGAGAACCTCCAGAGGTTCAACAACACCAAATGCAAGGTCCTGCATCTGGGTCAGGGCAATCCCGATATAGGCTGGGCAGCGACTGGTTTGAGAGCAGCCCTGAAGAAAAGAACTTGGGGGGTGCTGGTGGATGAGAAGCTCACCATGAGCCAGCAGTGTGCACTTGCAGCCCAGAAAGCAAATCACATCCTGGGCTGCATCAAGAGAAGCATATCCAGAAGGTCGAGGGAGGTGATTCTTCCCCTTGCCTCCACTCTGGTGAGACCCCACCTGGAATACTGTGTCCAGTTCTGGAGCCCCTGTTACAGGAAGGCTGTGGAGGTACTGGAACATGTCCAGAAAAGGGCCATGAGGATCATTGGAGGGCTGGGGCACCTCTCCTGTGAGGACAGACTGAGAGAGTTTGGGCTGTTCAGTCTGGAGAAGAGAAGGCTCTGAGCAGACCTTATTGTGGCCTTCCAGTATCTTAAGGGGGTCTGTAAGAAAGCCGGGGACGGACTTTTTAGGGTGTCAGGTAATTATAGGACTAGGGGGAAGCCCCATCCCTGGAGGTTTGTAATCCAGGCTGGATGTGGCTCTGAGCAACCTGATCTACTGTGATATGTCCCTGCCCCTGGCAGAGGGGTTGGAACTAGATGATCCTTGAGTTCCCTTCCAACCCAGACAATTCTGTGATTCTATGACTGTATGTGTTTCATAGTGAAGATAATTGTGTTAAAGTGCTGTTGTTGATACCAAATCTAGAGTAGGTGCTGCACTTAGGATTCTCAACAGCTTACACCTACCAATGTTATAATTTTTTTGGTGGGAAGAATCAGTCACTCATCTCAAACTGCTTGAAGAAGACCATTCAGCTAAGTTGCTTTCTCATTAGCAATATACTGTTTGAGACATCTGAAATTTTCCTTTCTGGTATGTCTAGCCATGAGATCCATACAAAATAGTGAAGTCCTATGCTAAGTCTCCAGAAATAATAAATTTGAGGAGCAAAAAGGTGTGGTTTTGCTTGGTTCAGTTTTGTTTTGTTATTGGTTGTTTTTAGTTGTTTTCTATGACAGTCTTTTGCTAAAAGCTAGATGAGGAAGAAATGCACTTTCCGTGGTACTTTCAGTCTCTTTCCTATTTCTTTCCTTCAATATAGATACGCAGGGTAAAAGATTTAACAAGGTATGGTAGCTGCCCATCTCTAAGCAGCATATCATTATATGTTCCAGGGCTGAGAAATTTGAGAAAGGGCCTAAAATCTGGTTTTCTGTGCCAAGCTGTATTCATCAACTTCAAGGTACTGACAGTTGTGATCAATGGAGAGAAAAAGGCCTCTGTCTCCTGCATATAATTTCCTCCATAGATGTAGACACTGCAACAGCTGTCCTCCTCAAACACATTGCTGTTGAGGATTTTATGTCTAAGTTTTGAGTTCTATCAAACTTTGGTTTTCTTCAAGCTGAAGGTCATGGGAATCTAGTTTTCTTATAGAGGCAGTTGTTGTGTTAGAAATATAAAAGGGACTCTTGGAAATTAATTACTGTGACACTCTATGCCATGTAATTTTACAAGTATCTGATTCTCTAATTGTTTCCTTACATCAAAACTGCCTTGTTACACAGGAACTTAGGAATTCCTTTCTTGTGTTCTACTTGCAGTTATCAAACAATTGAATTTAATGTGCTTCATTAGGTTGATTTTGTGAATGCATTCATGAAAATGGCTCTATTTTCTCTCCTATTTGCCTGATCTTTACTTCTAGGCTAAATTTAGTATGAAGGCTTTAAATCTTGTCTCTGTCTTATGAGAAAGGTCAGACATCAAGTTCCATCACACTCTAGAGAGCAGAATGTGTTATGCATTCTTTGTTCACAGTCCTTTGCTGTTGTGATGAATTCCCAATCCAAAGTCCCATGTGAGAATAATTTCTGTTTACATTTACTTCAGTCAAAGCAAAGGTGAACTTGTTTTTATGTTTCTTCTTCCCATCTGGAAGACCTGCTTCTTTCCTGATTGGATGTAATGGGGTTTTTTTGTAGATTGTGATTTCAATTTCTTTTTTATTATAGCTAATTTTGGTATAAGTAATGTAGTGCTGTATATTAATTTAGGGGGAAGTTATAATGCCTACTGAGCACGTGTCTGGTTTACAGGAGCATAATCTAGTCTGACTTTTTAAACTTGCCTGTGCATATGAAAAATAAAGATAAGGTGTTGATGAGAATTTCCCTTTGGCTGATGTAAAAATGGAGAATACAGTTAATCTACCATAAATTATTTAATTTTTGCTCCTGTTAAACGTGAAGTTTGCAATTTTACTGAAATAGTGGCACGAATGGTACATTTTGTACTTGTGATGGTTAGTTCCATGTCAAGATGCATCTTCCCCAAAAAGTAAGTGCCTTTTAAAAAAATCTATTTATTTATTTGTTTAGAAAATGCGAAGATGACATCAAAATCTCAGTCTTTAGTCTGCCAAGGTCTTTTAATTAAATGCATGTTCACAGTCTCAAGCTGCGCCAGGAGAAGTTTAGAGTTTAGGCTCGAGGTGAGGAGAAAGTTCTTCCCAGAGAGAGTCATTAGCCATTGGAATGTGCTGCCCAGGGAGGTGGTGGAGTCACCATCCCTGGAGGTGTTCAAGAGGGGATTGGATGTGGCGCTTGGTGCCATGGCTTAGTCATGAGGTCTGTGGTGACACGTTGGCCTTGATGATCTTTGAGGTCTTTTCCAACCTTGGTGATTCTGTAATTCAAATGTACTTTTCTCATTTCTGGATACTCCGTTGTTTTCCAACAATATCTAAATCCAATGGTCTGTATTTTTGGCAAATTTCCCTCTTAGCTTTTGAGTTACTATTGTGTTTCTTAACTTGATCTCTGAGAACAGAAAATACTTCCTCTAGTTGCTTTTCAAGATCACCGCTCTTGCCAGTCAAATTCCTCAAATCTTTAGAACAGCTTTGGAACAGATGTAAATATTTTAAGTTTCCAGTGAATTGTATGCCACTTTGTTGTGATTTTTACTTCAGAAGAAGAAAGAACGTGTGAAAATACTCAGGGATTGTAGCCCTTAGGGATCAGCTATATATTTTAAAATACACTGAAGTTTTATATTCTTTCTCACAATAGCTAATTCCAGCATTGCATTGTCTTTATTAATCAATAATGAAGTGCAACAGTTAAACTACATTAGTTCTTGAGATGTCCTGAGGCACCAAAATTTGGATACCTCTCTGAGTGACAGTTGCTCTGTCATTCTTGCTCTGGGCAAGCAAGTGAATTGCTGCTGGCCTGACTTTACTAGCACACAGTTTCCAGTTTCTCCTCTACCATCTCTTCCTATCTGTTTAGCTTCAGTTCCCTGGTCAGGAAATGCTACCTGCTCCAAGTTTCTGACAGACTGAACACAGAATGCGGGAAAATGTTGTGTTGCATTAGTCTTGAACAAGTGCCGTGTTGGTGACAGATGATCCATTCAATTTTCTTTCCAGTAGGAGTTCTATTGTGTTTTGACATTTGTGAGTATCATCACCACTTTATTTGGCCTGTTTTGTTAAATTAGTTTTGCCTTTGTTTCCACTTGATTATGGATGAATGTTCAACTTCCACACTTTGTGTGTTAACTAGATGTTTTAAAGACAGTTTGCAATCTTCAGGGAGTCAAGAGGTTTACAAAGCTAGGTTTACAAAACTGCACATCCAGATTTAAATCAGTGGAACTATGGATTGAGTCCAACTCACTGCTTTAAAAACAAAAAGTTGGTTTAGATGTCAAATGTCTGAAGTCAGTAATTGACTTCTGGAATTCTCCTTTTGATCACCAGAGAGGATTGTTCTATTTGTTTTTCTGTGTATGGCTATATGCCTTTTGTTTTACTGTCTTGTGCTGCACATCTGTGTTATGCTGACTGAAAACTTTTTCTAAGTAATCAAACAGTTCCTGCAATGATACAGTTCTAGAAGAGATTTTATTATATGAATTCACATTTTTTGATTTTATTCCATTCAGTGTAGTGTATATTTGTGCCTTCTAGTCTGAAATATGTCAGTAGATCAAGAATAGCGAAGTGGGATAACCCGCTTGATTTCTGGTTGAGAGAACTGCAGATCTGCAATCAGGTAGACTGCAGGGTGTGTTTGGCATTTCTACAAAATTGTTGTGCTAAACAGCCACATCATTTTCAATCCCAGAAAATTTGGCTCCACTTTTAAATTTGTTATGGCCGCAGGGAGGAGGAATTTCCTTTTTTTGAAGTTTGTACCATAATTCAATGCCGTGACCATGGAGTATTATATTAGTAAGGAATGAAGGTAAGCAAGAACCTTTCAGCTGAAAGCAGGTTCTGCAAAATAGTTTGAGAAGAAGTTAAATATTAAAATTTTTATATTAGTTAATGCATGAAGAAAAAAGTCTTGTTCAGCTCCACCAGTTTTTTATGGATTTCATAATTTTCTTCCTTCTCTGTGTTATTACCAAGATATGGTGATGTGGACCAGTTTTGGTCCAGGGATAAATGTTAACAATTCTAAGTTAAGCAGGTAATCTTATAGCAGATTTTAATTTACAATGTTGCTCTAAAAAGGTAATATAGTTAAGTAAGAGAAGCTTCACACACACACAAAACCCATTTTTTTACTTCTTGAGAGAAGAGTTGGAGATTATTCAACTGAAAAGCAATGATTTTGGTTTTTAGGTGTGAATACAATGAACTCTATGATAGACACATGCATTATAAAATATATGAAACTCCAGGGACCTTTCAAAACATTATCCTTGTTTTTACAGAGAAAATTTAGAAATGTAGAGAAAAATGACTGAGGTGGAAGCAGTCATGGTTTTGGGAAGCTCTTGATGTTTCCTATCGAAAGCACAGAGACTGACTTAGACACTAACATTCAGTTTCACAGTGACTGAGACAAGCAGTGCGAGAGTGTTCAGAAGGAAACATGACACAACACCTCTGTGGATCTTTAGCTGTAGACACTTCCCAACATCCCCTAAAAAAGCTAAGCTCCACTGATGACACTTTCATGAATGGTTTGTGGCACTTGCTTCCCTCCCTTCCTCCAGTATTTAGTCAGCTGGTATAATCATCTACTTGTCTGCAAAGAAGACACATTTCTTCCATGATGTATGTGCAGAACAGAAACCAATGTCATTTAGTCAAAATTATTTTTCATCTCCCATCAGCACCATGAACTGTACTAGCATTTTCTGAAGCATCTAACATCTGTCTCCTTGAACACAAGAACCTTGAATGGTCTAATGAAGGTGATGTTTTGCTGAGTAATGTGATGTAATACTTAATGTTCCAAGAAAAAAAAAGTACCTTTTTTTCTTTTTCTACCTCACCTCAGACTTCCTGACTGTATTGCATATTGCTCCATATTTCCTTTCCCTGGACAAGAGCTGACTATTGAATACATCTGTCTCCCTTTGTTCAGCTACAGTTTTCAGTCTGCTTACTATGAATATATATTATTTATAAATATATTCCTGGCCTGTAATTGTATAATAATTACATGAAGTGCACACAGAGTGCAAAGAAGACCAAAATCACTGACAATATCTCATTTGAATTTTAACTGTCAGTTACTAAAATCCTCAGAAATTCACTTTATTATTTTTTTAATCATAGTTTATTTAAAAGGTTGAGAAGTTGATATTTTCATTTCTTTCACTGTTTGATCTTAAGGGTGATTAGGCACTAGAATGGACTGCCCAGGGAGGTGGTGGAGTCACCATCACTGGAGGTCTTTAAGAAAAGATTGAGTGTGGCACTTGGTGGCGTGGTTTAGCTGATGTTGTGGTATTAGGTCATAGGCTGGACTTGATGATCTCAGAAGTCTTTTCCAGCCTCAATGATTCTGTGATTCAGTTGAGGAGTGGGTCCAGAGGAGAGCGATGAGACTAGTGAGGGGGCTGGAGGCAAAGTCGTATGAGGAGCGGCTGAGGAAGCTGTTCAGCATGGAGAAGAGGAGACTTAAAGGGGACCTTATCACCCTCTACAACTACTTAAAAGGAAGTTATAGTCAGGTGGGGGTCAGGCTCTTCTCCCAAGCAATTTGTAACAGGACAAGAGGGCATGGTAAGCTGCACCAGGGGAGGTTTAGGTTAGATATTAGGAAGCACCTCCTCACAGAAAGAATGATCTGTCTTTCAAGTAAGCATATCTACAAAATTATCTTTCAAAGCTGTATCTTTCTATCAACATCAATTAAATTCTGCATCTGTAATAGAAAACAAACCACCTCCACAAAATATCTTTTCTTTTTCACAAGTTTGATGCTTATGGTGATTTCTGTACTTCTGAGCACTGTAAGTAGCTTCATAGGGTGCTGTTATATAGAAAATTCCAATAGGTTTGCAATCCATCCAGACTTGTGTCACTTGTGCATCCTTAGCATTATGCTGCCTAATGTCTGGTGGTGGTGTATTTTGGGAATACCTGTCCAGTCCCCCCTGCTTTTAGAAGAAATGGGATGCCATTAAGTCAGTCTTATCCCTTAGAAAAGGCAGCATGTGTTTGACTTGTGTTACATGTCACATTGTGTGTTACAAGCTTTAGTGATGCCTTAAGTTAATAAAATGCCAAATTCTAGAGAAAAAAACCCACAACCAACAACATATTAAGGTAGACAGAAGAATACACCTATGAGCAATTGTGTACTCCCTTACGTATATGTATAAAAGCAACAAAATTCTTTTCAATAAAGAGGATGCCTGTTTAACCTGTGAACACAGAATGTACTTGAACACTTGCAGGCATTTTGTGCAAGAGTGTTTCAAAAGAATTTGAAAGCAGAACCTAGATGAAATGCAAAAGAATCTCTGAGCACTGCTGAACATAAAAGATCAGTACTCAGAGCTGTATATGGATTCATCAGAGAACCATTTGGCACATTATCAATGTCAGAAGTAAAAATGTGTAATTGCTTCAGCTCCTCTGTCGCATTCTCCACAGAATTCTTCCCTCCAAGATACCACCCATTCTGATTTCCAGTAATTTACTGGGAACCTTATTTAATTCTTTACATTTGCCTTTAGCCAATTCAGCTTCATCACAAGACCAATGTTCATCTGAAGCAGTCCTGTGGGGATGATATTTTACAGTTAATTAGGCATCCATTAGCTACTAACCAGTAGAAAGCAGGAAGTTTCTTAGTTTAGCTGTTAATCAATAATGAACGCTGTTCCTTCTAGTTAATTTTTTAGACACTGAAAAAAAATTGTGGGGAGATCCTCTTGGAAAAATAGTTATGCTGCAAACCAAATAGTGAGGAGGAAATGGAATGCATTTTCCTACTTATGTCAAAACCAGTGTAAGAAAATGCACAGAATTATTTCTTTAGGTTTGGGGTTGGGATTTTTGGGGTTGTTTTGTTATTTTTGTTTGGGTTTTGGGGGTTGGGTTATTATGGGGTTTTTGTTTGTTTGTTTTTCTTCCGTGACTATACTGACTTTATGAAAACAATTTTACTTTATATGATTTCTGACTCTACAAGCTGTTGTATTTGATAACTCTTTCACTCAAGTACAGTCACTGAAAATAATGGAACATTATGCATATTACTTATGTCTATATACGATCAAATAATAATTTCTGATTTTATTTCTGGCATTTTTTGGTTTCCTATTTTTCCTTTTCTTTCAACACATGGGGACTTCTATGCTTATTATGCTCTAACTGAAGCCAGATTTAGTCTTCTGCTTTCCCTAAAGCTTCAAAGAGTAGAAAAATAATTGACACTTGTTTAAAAAGATATGTCTAGTGCAGGCTGATTCTCCTCCTTTGCAGCAATTTAACAGGGTTTTCTTGACTCTCATAGAGTTATTATCTACTGATTACTCATGCAATCAGGCCCTTGGACAAAGGTCCAATAAGAAAACTAAATTGCTAGATGATGTATCTTAAATGCTAGAGACAAGTCAATGCAAATTACTGTGATAGCAATATTTGTGGTGCTACTAGTTCGTAGCTTTTGCAAGAGGGCAAGAGCTTGGGCTACTCCCAGATTGCATGAAAGGCAAATTGCATCCTCGGCTGCATAAAAAGAAGCACAGCCAGCAGATGGAGAGATGTGATTCTGCCACTTTGCTCTGGTAAGACCTTACCTGTAGTAATTCATCCAGCTCTGGAGCTCTCAATACAGGAAGGGCATGGACCTGATGGAGTGGGTCCAGAGGAGGGCCATGAAAATGATCAGGGGGATGTAACACCTCTGCTATGAACACAGGCAGAGGGAGCTGGGATTGTTCAGCCTGGAGAAGAAAAAGCTGTGGGGATACCTAACAGTGGCCTTCCGGTACCTGAAGGGGGCCTACAAGGATGGAGAGGGACTGTTTACAAAGACCTGCAGTAATAGGACCAGGGGCAGTGGTTTCAAACTGGAGAAGAGTAGATTTAGATTGGATGTTAGGAACAAGATGTTTACAATGAGGGTGCAGGAACACTGGAACAGGTTGCCCAGGGAGGTAGTTAAGGCCCCATCACTGGGTATATTCAAGGTGAGGCTCAACAAGGCTCTAGGCAACCTGATCTAGTTGAGGATGTCCCTGCTGTCTGCAGGGGGGTTTGACTAGATGACCTTGAGAGGTGTCTTCCAACCCAAGGCATTCTATAATTCTATGATTTTTCACTGGCGCTGCAAAGTGTAATCTTTAGATGATAAGGAAGAAAACAGATTCTTTTAACTTCCTATATGGATGTTATCCATAATATTGCAGTGTCGAATTACACATACAGTTTTATGAAAGTGGAAATAATTCAAGTATGTCTAGTTATGTCCAGTAGAAATAAAAATAGCAAGTTAGTGTTTGGTCATGATTTAATATAATTTATGCTTTTATGCATAATGAATATTATATGATTAATTTAAAACTTGAAGGTAACAGGGATTTAAAAACTTAATTCTTGGCAAAATTGAAATTCACACCCTTTTTAGCAGCATCTCAAATGATATGTAGTCACTTAGGTGTTGCTACATGATCCTCACCTGAGATTTGAAGGGTACATTTCAGGAGTACAACACTGCAAATCCTTGTAAAAAGTTCTTTGTTCTGCCAGACAAAAAGACAGTACACCTTGGTTCTGTTGGAAAATGAATAGCTCAGCAAGATTTGCTCTAAGAAGGTCAAGTATTGTCTAAGGTAGTACCTCTTGTTCTAACTAATCCTTTTTGCATGTTTTGAGAATTATCCCTATATGAGACCTGATACCCTGAGCTAGACTACAAATAAACTAAGGTGCAAGCAATACTTATTGAAATCCAGATTTTTAAATATAGAATCACAAAATGTATCTAGTTGGAAGAGACCTCAAAGATCATCCAGTCCAACCCTCAACCCAGCACTGCAGTGTCAACTACTAAACCATGTCCCTAAGTGCTGGGTCCACACACTGCTTGAGTACCTCCAGGATGGTGACTCCACCACTGCCCTGGGCAAACCATTCCAATGTTTGATGACCCTTTCATGGAAGAAGTATTTCCTAATAACCTCCCCTTGTGCAGCTTGTAACCATTTCCTTTAGTCCTGTCACTTGTCATCAAGGAGAAAAGGCTGTCCTGCTCCTAGCTCAAACCTCCTTTCAGGAAGTTGTAGAGAGCATTAAGATGTCACTTCAGCCACCTCTTCTCTAGACTGAACACTCCCAGCTCCCTTAGACACTCCTCATAAGCCATGTGCTTCAGGCCCTTCATGAGCCTCATTGCCCTTCTCTGGACACACTCCAGCACCTCAGTGTCCTTTTCTGAGGGGTCATGAACTGAACACAAGGCTCGAGGTTTGGTCTCACCAGTGTTGAGTACAGGGAGAGTGATCACCTCCCTGTTCCTCCTGGCCACAGTATTTCTAATACAAGCCAGGATGCCACTGGTTTTCTTGGCCACCTGGGCACACTGCTGACTCATGTTCAGTTGACTATCAAACAGTACCCCAATATATTCACTTCAGTTTGTCCAGAAGGCTTTAAGGACGGATTCACTCTGGCTTTGCTTAACAATTTATTTTAATATAGATGGAATCTTCCATACATGACAACATAATGCAATTTTTAACACTTACAATACAATACAATACACCAGGTTGAAAGAGACCTTCAAGATCATCATGTCCAACCCATCAACCAATCCAACCCACCTAAACAACTAAACCATGCAACCAAGCACCCCATCAAGTCTCCTCCTGAACACCTCCAATGAAGGTGACTCCACCACCTCCATGGGTAGACCATTCCAATAGGCAATCACTCTCTCTGTATAGAACTTCTTCCTAACATCCAGCCTAAACCTGCCCTGGTGCAGCCTGAGACTGTGTCCTCTTGTTCTGGTACTGGCTGCCTGGGAGAAGAGGCCACCCTCTGCCTGTCTACAACCTCCCTTCAGGTAGTTGTGGAGAGCAATAGGTCACTTACTTTGGACTGTCTCTTTGCTACAATCAATATCAGAATGTTAGGTATTACTATTCTGATACAGTTCAGTAGGCGAGACTGACTGTAAGTATCTTAGTTTGTGTGAGTTCTGTGCAGTAGTAAATTAGCCTTTCCTGCCCTTTAAGCCTTTGCCATTACAGTACAAAATTGACTACACATGCAATTAATTAAAAAATGTTTGCTTAGATTTTAAGTGCTCAGTTTCAGGATTTCAAGTGTAGTAATAACAGATTCAAGATAGTATGCAATGAGTTTGCATGACACAATAGGCTTATTGAATCACTTGTTAAAATCAAAGAATATGAAGGTATTGATCTGGGGGGGGGGGGGGGGGGAAGTTCCACAACTTCATATTTACTAGCAAGGTATTTAGAAATATTTTATGTTATGCTCTAGCTATAAATACATTTAATTAAATCTTCCTATCAGCAGTATTTAAAAGACTTCTTTATTGATAAGTGTAGCTAGGATAAATTTAGGAAAGTAATTATAGTGAAGAATCTATGATCTCTTACTACAGCTATTGAATAGCATTTTTATTTTAGTATATTGTCTATCTATGTCCTAGTTTAATTAAAATTCACTGATCCAATGTTTGTCAGATTCAGTAATTATCATTTCATTAAGTAGCAACATACCCCCATAGCAAATGTGTTGTTTTGGGTTTTTCTCTTTACTCATGTGGAAAAAAATATTCTTGTGGTGTCATCTTTTCCTGCCTGGTCCTCCTAATTAAACTGCTGCAATCTTGCATGATGACCAAAACACATTTATTGTTGCTTGATGACCAAAACTATTGTTGCCTTTTCTTTTTTTTTTTAATTTAGCGGTGCAGATTAAATGGATTCAGAAAATCTTGGTTTTCAAAAGCCAGTCCTCAACTGCACCAGGGGAAGTTTAGGCTCGAGGTGAGGAGAAAGTTCTTCACCGAGAGAGTTGTTCGTCATTGGAATGTGCTGCCCAGGGAGGTGGTGGAGTCACCATCCCTGGAGGTTTCAAGACGGGATTGGACGTGGCACTTGGTGCCATGGTCTAGTCATGAGGTCTGTGGTGAATGTTGGACTCGATGATCTTTGAGGTTTCTCCCAACCTTGGTGATACTGTGATACTGTGATACTCAGATGTGAATGACTGGGACCAGGTCCTGGGACTAAAGCAAGGAATTAAGTTATGAAAAAGAACAAACTCTATATATGGAATAATAAAAACCAAAAAAACTTTCTCTAGATAACTGTGAAACATGAGTGATCACTGAGAGGCCAAAAAACTTTTGGTAAAAAATATATGTTTTAATATATCATAGAATCATAGAATTGTTAGGGATGGAAGGGACCTCAAGGATCATCTAGTTCCAACCCCCTGCCAAGGATAGGGACCCCTCACACTAGAGCAGGTTGCTCAGAGCCACACCCAACCTGGCCACCACCTGCCTGGGCAACCTGTTCCGGTGTCTCACCACCCTCATGGGGAAGAATGCATGAAATTAAATCCTGAAGCTTAATAATTCATTATCTAAGGGGAGTATTACATTATCAGATCTTTTATCATTAATGCTGTAAAGTCCTGTGTAGCCACTTCTGCAGTCAATTTCATAGTTGTGCAATGAGAATGTGTTTTCCAGGACTATAGCCTACTGTTTTGACTTCCTCTGATTCTGAGTTTTAAGATTTCTATTTTTACCTGCTTCTCTGCAGTCACACAAGAGTTTTGTTAATTGCTTGTTGTTGTTTTTTTTTTTTTTAACAAGGTAAAGAAAAATGCTACAAAAGCATTATTTCTTAAAATTGCTGAGCTTTGAGGAAAAGCAAAAAAGTGATGAGTCGAGGGACAAGGAAATTGTGGTCTCGAACTATTACTGCCACACTAGCAAGTTTAAAAAATAATTAAAAAAACACAAAGCATCAAAGCACAAAGAGGTTTTAAGTTCTGTTATTTTGATTAAAGGACTTTTTCTATTTCTTGCATAAATAGTAGCAGAAAATTCAAGTACATTACTGCTTTCAAATACATTAGTATTTAGTCAGTAGTCTTCAGCTAACAAGGTGCCTTTTTTCTCTCAGCTGACAAAAAATTATGCTGTGTTTTAAATTAGACTATGTCTATAAAGTCCTCAATGTATGAGGTTTTGAATTCCATTGTAGAATTTTTAATGTGTCTACTTAGGCACTTCTGGCTTTCTCTTGCCTTTGTTTCTTTTTAAAAGAAAAAACACCACCACCACCACCACGTCACACTTTACTTGTTATTGCAATAGGGAATTCATATTTGTCATTAAATAAAAAAAAACACCCACCTACTAAGAATTCTAATTGTTTTAATAATGCATTGTAACCAATAGGAAGGTCATGAATCTGATGGATTGGGTCCAGAGGAGGGGTATGAAAACTATCAGGAGGTTGGAACACCTCTGCTATAAGGACAGGCTGAGGGAGCTGGGGTTGTTCATCCTGGGGAAGAGGAGGCTCTGGAGCGACCTAATAGCAGCCTTCCAGTACCTGAAGGGGGCCGACAGGAAGGATGCAGAGAGACTGATCACAAAGGCCTGTAGAGATAGGATGAGGGGCAATGGCTTCAAACTAGACAAGAGTAGATTTAGATTGGATGTTAGGAACAAGTTCTTCACCATGAGGGTAGTACAACACTACAACTGGTTGCCCAGGGATGTAGTGGACGTCTCATCCCTGGACATACTCAAGTCAAGGTTTAAAAAGGGTGTGGGTAGGTTGATCTGAAACTGATTTGACCTAGGTAAGGAGCTGAAACTTATCATGTTTTGAATCCCCCAACTTCACTAGTGGTTCACAAAGCTTTGCAGTAGGCTGTCATGAAGAGAAGGGTTTCATTCTGTTTCTTTGCAATTACTTAAGTCAGTTCCAGAAACCCTATACTACACTTATTTTGAATGTACTGTCAGGGTATGACTTCTTGAGCAATCGTACACATGCATACCACCAAAATAAAAAGAAAATAAGTTACTTGCAGCGTTCTCAAATGGCACTGAGCTTTCTTTCAGCGCTCACCTTTTCATCGCTTCCTATGCTCTTCCGCAAGACTTAATTATTATCTTTCATACAAGCAGAGAGCATTGTTTTCATATGTTTCATGTTTAATTGTGGATTGTTTTCTCCCAGACTCATACAAAGATTTTGAGAGAACTCCTGAGAGTAGAGCAATCCTTTAACTGTGCCTTTTTACAGTGCAATTACACTGTCAGCCGTGCTTAGGAGCTGTGAAATGTCCTCCACATTCTACTTCTGAGGCTCTCAAGACTTTTAAAATCTGCCATATGGTGAAAATTTGATTTGAATTAGATAATGTAACTGAGCTTGTTTAATTTATGTTCTTTTTCATGAAACATGCATTACTTTGCTCACAAAGATTCTAATGAATTATTTTTATTACAGCCTCATGAAGTAATGAGCTATGAGTACTTCTGAGGTGGCCACAAAAAGGCACATCTCTTTTTTTTTGGTGAAAATGTGCAGGCTGAATTTTCCTGAGACCTAACTTCTACAAATAATTATTTGCGTTCAGTACTGAGGTTCATTTTGCCCTTACCATGTGCTGGAGAGGTAATAATAAAATGTTGTTGTAAAAGAAAACATCCCATAATTATTTATTTATTTTAAAATCAATAAGATGTGTTGCCATTGTGCTCAATGGAAGTGACCTTTACTCCAAAGGAAGTTTTTGCATCAACGGATAATGCTAAAGGTGCTTCAATTCGTTCTGTGTTTTGTCCCCAAGAGATTTCATTGCTATGTTTATTTTCATCACAAAGAAATTTTGGGACTGCCAGGGCCAATTTGGGATTTTTCATTCTTCAGAAACTTTTGGGTTCTTGTGAATGTTTTGCATCATGTTTTGTGAAAGATTTACCTACAAGGTTGCCAGTGACAAAGAGGCTGTACCTCCTTCACAGCAGGAGGCATTCATATGTCTGAGATGATAGGTAGAGAGTTTCCTGGAAGGATTCAGTGTCTACTGGAGCTGGAGAGCTAAGCAGGAGAATAGAGAAGCCTGTCATTTCAGAGAATGAAAGGGAAATGCTTCTTCTGAAACAAAATAGAACCAAATTAAGAGTCAGTGACAAATAACAATCAAAGGAAGTAATTGTGTAGAACCTTTGCTGGCTGAAGCAGATCAGATGGTGCCAGGAATACTCTCCAAGAGTCCTGTACATAGTACCATAAACTTTCCTGTATATGACTAACATGTAACTATTTGATCTTGATTCATGAGGGTGACATTTCTTGCTGTAGATTGACCTATTGAAAATTCATAGAATGGCTTAGGTTGGAAAGGACCTTAGAGAACAAGGTCCCCACCTTCAACCTCCCCACCACGGACAGGGATACCTCCCAACTAGACTTGGCTGCTCAATGCACCATCCAATCCAGCCCTGAACCCCTTCAGGGAGGAGACATCTGCAACATCCCTGGGCAACCTATTCCAGAGTCTCACCACCCTCCTACCCTTTCCACAGAGGGAGCATTTAATACATAATTTAATACAAAAGCTTGCTTATCTCTATGTGGATCATATCCTGTATAGACCTTTCTGCTCTTCTGTGTATTTTGTACTGTATACCTCATTTCTGTTATCTACTGAGCTCTTCAGTGTCATTAAATAATCCTCTGGGGATTTGAGCCAGTTCAGGAGAACAATGACCAGTATTGCTCTGACTATGAAAAGCTTCTAGGGAAAATGTAAGAATTTAATTGATATTTACTTTACTAACTCTTCAGTTAAACATTTTAGGCATTTTCTTGACTTTTCAAAACTTAATTTAGAATAATATATGATGATATAACAAGATAAAAATTGCCATGATATTCTCCCAAGCAGAATACATTAGGATAAACAAGTCTTTAAGAAAATGTTGAAACAAATCTGTCTTCTAGAAATGTTACTTTGAGGCTAACAGCTATAAGCATGTAGGTATTTTAGTGTCAGGGGGAGTTATTTCTTTTTCTTTTTTGTTTTATTTTAAAGCGTGCAAGTGTTTTACAACTAAGAATCAGTAGGGTGCTTAAAGCAGCTGCTTTCAAATGATTAGAGAGTCCAGGAAGCTGAATGCAACTCTAATGTGAAATGTAGGGAAGGCAATTCAGAATAAATATGGTCATAGCTAGAGACTGCCAAGAAGCATGCCAAAAGTGTGGAATGCTGTAAAACTTTCTTCTGTTTCCCTAGTTTATGCCCTCTTCTTCTAGTGGATATGCTATATCACATGTTGATGTTTTCTGTTATTCAACGTTCCTCTTAATGTGTGTACATGAATAATTATTAGTGTTTTATTTTAAATACATAGACTGAATAATGAAGCACTGTAAACACTGATAGAGAAAATGAATAGTTTAAAAGTGGGCTTGATAAAAAAGGGACAAACTTCTGAAGCTCTATGTGTAAAGTAAGAAGGGTAAACTGAAATGCACTTTAGCAAGTCGTAAAAAAGAGTCGCACAGTTTTCAGCCAATTTTTTTTATTTCTAGATATGAAGAACAGAAAGAGTATTCTCCTCGGAAAATCTGCCTTCTCCTCCTAGGTTACTTGTATGGATTGTGGCATATCTGGCAGTCCAAAGTCTGTTTTTCAAAGCTGTGTAGACATATCAAACTAATTTTAATTAGTGGTGGTAAATATCCTTTCGAAAGATCTGGTTTTGACATAAAGAAAGTGAAGTTTGAGTATTTTAACTGGGGAACAAATGAGGCCACTGAGAATTGTCTTATTTAAATAGAGTTAACAACATTTTTTCAGTTGATGGTACTGACTGAACAGTCTTTTAGGGCTCTACTCAGGTGGGTAAGTTGAAGTGCGTAGCACTATTTGAGATACCCTGAGGAATCCAGGCTGGCCTCTAGCTGCCTATGCAAAGAAACAGAGCCTCCATTTTTGTCCTGCATCACATCAGCTGCTGGGAAGTGTGAAGTTTGAAGTGACTGTAAATGCATGAGCCTCTGTCTGACCATTTGACATGGCATATGTCTCGATCCGGAGAGGGAAAGAGATTCAGGTTTTTAATGAATATTCCCGTGTTGTGAAATTAGAGGCACAAATGAGGCCAAAATATCAACAGCTAGACTATTGATTACATAAATAAGGTGGAGGGATCAGAAGGGGAGAGAGAGAATAGGAAGAGAGAGAAGAAAGGGAGAAGAGGGAAAGAATTATATTACCACACCCCTCACCCCCAAGACAGTTTGAGTCTGTGGAGGAAAGGTGCTGCAGGAGATGTTGGGTCTGTAGAGAAACGGTGCTGCAGGAGATGTTGGATCTGTAGAGGAAGGGTGCTGAGGCTTTGGCTGTAGAAGGGATGAGGTCCTCTGGGCAGCTTCTTCAGCTCCATGAGTTGCAGCAGGCGGAACTTAGAGCACGGAGAGAGGGTTTTCAGAGTCCAAGATCCATTGTGTTGGCCCCGTGATGTTTCCAGCGTGTGCTGCTGTCTACTTTCTTCTGCATTTTGCTTCTCCAATTTTCACCTCTCCAAAGCCAGTAGTTGCTCCAGTCTTTTATACAGTTTTTTAGCCCTTAGGCAAGTGTCCCAGTGTTGTTCCCCAGGATATCGTTCTGGGAAATCATCTTTAGGTCCAGGTATCGTTCCCCAGGAAATCTTTCTGTATACTCAGGTGAGTTTGGGCAGCCACTGGATGGAGGGGGGAAGGCCTCCGCCTCCTCCTGCTCCATCTACCTACCCACACATTCTTTACACATCAGGAACCATTGTCCTTTCCTGGGGTATCTGATGGCTGGAAATTATCTTGTCCTGAAGGTGTGAATGCTGGCCCTTGGGCCATTGTTGTAGGCCAGCTGCAGTCCCGTGAGCAATGTTATCTTTGCACCTTCCAAGAGTCCTTCCAGTGGCTCTGCCCAACGCACATCAGCTATTGTCTGGACAAGCAGCAAGTGATTTTATCTTTGTTGAGTCACACCAGGAGAGACAAGCTTTAGTCTCTCACAGCATACTGGACAGGAAAAAATGTTGGAAGTTGATATAGATAACCCTGGCGTTTTCTGTATTATATCGTGTTAACATTCTAAATTCTGAGTGACAAACACAGCTGGTAGGAAAGTTAGTGTTGCTTTTATATAAGGAAGAACATGGGCCTCAGGGAAGTGGGTCCAGAGGAGGGCCATGAAAGTGATCAGGAGGTGGGAACACCTCTTCTATGACAGCAGGGTGAAGGAGCTGGGGTTGTTCAGCCTGGAGAAGAGGAAGTTCCAGGGAGACCTCATAATGACCTTCTAGTCTAGAAGGGAAGCTACAAGAAGGATGGAGAGGGACTGCTTACAAAGGCCTGTAGAGATAGGACAAGGGACAATGGCTTCAAACTAGAGAATAGTAGATTTAGATTGGATTTTAAGAACAAATTCTTTACTATGAGGGTAGAGGAACCCTGGAACAGGTTATCCAAGGAGGTAGTTGAGGCCTCATCCCTGGAGATCTCCAAGGTGAGGCTTGATAGGGCTCTGGGCAACCTGATCTAGTTGAGGATGCCCCTGCTGACTGCAAAAGGGGTTGTACTGGATGACCTTGGGAGGTGCCTTCCAACCCAGACCGTCCTATGATTCTATATTTGTGTGTTCATATATATACACTTGTGTATGTTTTGGTTTTGTGACCTTGCGTTTGTGTACATACAAACATTCCAGAGTCCAGGTGCATATTTGCAATTTTTATGTAATAGGAATGCTTATAAAAGTGATTTTTGCAATATACCAAATTATTTTCTACAGAAAATTGATCCTGTAGATTGTTTGGTTACATTGTTGTATAATGAAGCATTATAACCGCCATTGGTCCTACTGCCCTGGGTTAGATTCTACAAACGTCCTAGAGTTTAATATTTCTTCTGCCTTATTGTTGTTGTGTTGTTTTTTTTTTCCCCTGATGCCACAGCTAACATGTTGGGATTTTGGTATTTTTGATCTTAGGCTGCTGCTGTAAGAGGAGGTTCTATCTCACCTGCTACTTCTAAAATCAAGCACTGGCAATTACATGCTAGTGTAAAGGGCCACATAGGATGACTAGTCTGTCAGGAGGGAAGAACCAAAAATTGAATAATATGAGGGACAGATACATGGAAACATGGTGAAGAAAGCTCACAGATAATATCAAACCATTTGTAAATGTTTATCTCAAAATGTATGGAAACAAAAGAAGTATCTTCTTAGGATCTGTCATAATATAGTGAGATGTTATTTTTACATATTCATAGATTAATATCAGTGAGTTATCTGAATACTGACATCTTTGGATAAATGATGGTGAGTTAGAAGAGTAAGGAACACCTCAAGAATGCACTCTAACAGATCAGAATGGAGAAGACAGATTTTGCTCTAATGATTTCTGTTTCTGAATGAAACAGAAATGAATCTAAATACAGATATAATATTTGGAAGTCAGAGTATATTTCCAGCAGGACTACCTAGTGGCACTATAGTAGAAAAGCTAATACTTGAAGGTGTAAGAATTCTGACATTGTAATAAAATCTTGAATCAACTAATAATAAAGAAAAAAAAAATTTTGTCTTTTCATCTTTAATTCCAGAATAGTCTCATGCTATCAATTTCAGCATTCTCTGAGTTAGAGCCTTGGACTAAGCCATTTTGTGGCTCTTGTGGTTGTGCAATACTCTTAAATCAGAACAGATTTGCCAGTTGAGTAATTTAGCAATAATTTAAGTGTATTTCTCTAATCCAATTTTCAGTAAAATTTTGCAATCTCATAGACTTTAATATTCAGTTTTAGTCTTTTTAATCTTAGATATTCCCCCATTATCAAGACACCATCCAAATAACATTATGCTAATCTAGTTTGTGCATGATTTTGATTCCCTTAGATAACTTCTATTGTATGTAAAGCACAGGAAGGAAGACAACCCTCTAACTTCTTCACTCTCTGAAGTACTGAGGGAAGTATTTCCATATTGCTTCTCTCGATGGATTTAAAGTTCAAATTGAAAACAAAAATACACGACATGCAGACATTCTTAAAAGCAATGTTGTAGGAAGGATTAAAGATGGAAAAGTCTTTGAAAATATTAAGCACTGCATTAATGTATTATTGTGGAGGAGAGTGGGAGGAAATGAAAGAATAGAGAATAATCCATTGCCTTCTCCTACTCCTCTCATTTCCTCTAGTTTAATAATGCTTGAATATCGATTCTTATAAATGTTTTAAAAGTATGTAAATGAATTTATGCACAAGACTAGGTCCATTAACTTAGTGGAAAGAAAAAAAAAAATTAGCTATGTGAATTGCAGTTTCTGGTCCTTCTCTTGTAAATTCCATTGCAAAAAAGAAAAAAAAAAAAGATATCACAGTATCACCAAAGTTGGAAGAGACCTCGAAGATCGAGTCCAACCTGACACCACAGACCCCATGACTAGACCATGGTACCAAGTGCCACGAACAGTTCCCTCTTGAACACCTCCAGGGATGGTGACTCCACCACCTCCCTGGGCAGCCCATTCCAATGGTGAATGACTCTCTCTGTGAAGAACTTTCTCCTCACCTCCAGCCTAAACTTCCCCTGGTGCAGCTTGAGACTGTGTCCCCTTGTTCTGGTGATGGTTGCTAGAGAGAAGAGGCCAACCCCTTCCTGGCTACAACCACCTGAAAGGTGGTTGTAGAGAGCAATGAGGTCTCCCCTGAGCCTCCTCATCTCCACGCTAAACAGCCCCAGTTCCCTCAGCCTCTCCTCATAGGGCTTGTGCTCAAGGCCTCTCCCCAGCCTTGTTGCCCGTCTCTGGACACGTTCAAGTGTCTTGATGTCCTTCTTAAACTGAGGGGCCCAGAACTGGACACAGTACTCAAATATACTCAAATATAATATACTCAAATATAATTTGGTTTCTACATATTATGATTTTAAAAGACACAATCTTTACCAAAACACTGGGTGTCTCTTCTTAAAAAATAGTAAATAGGTAATGGAGTCACATATAACAGGGCATAAATATGAATAATACCTTTCTCAGGAAATAGAGTTATTGGAAAAAAACCAACCAAACAAACATACAAAAAGCTTTAAAAAACCCCAACTTACTGTTTTATTACAATACAGAACTGATTCTATTTGGGCATCTTTTCTGTTACCAACAAACAAAATAAAAATTTGAAATATTTGAAATATTGCAAAGCCTGAAGCACCCTAATATGGTGCATATTCATATAGCTTATGATTAGAGAATAAGGTCCTGGAATACTGTAGAACTGAAAACCACCAAACTTTCAAACAAACCCCAAAAACCTAGGAAAAAACCCAATGTATTGTAGTTTTGTTTTGTTTTGTTTTGGTTTGCTTTGCTTTGTTTTGTTTTGTTTTGATTTTAGCTGGAAATCACAGAATAGTTTTGGTTGGCAAAGACCTCTAAGGTTATCAAGGCCACCCATGGACTAACACCACCACGGTTATTAAACCATCTCCCAAAGTGTCATGTCCACATGTTTCTTGAACACCTCCAGGGATGGTGACTCCACCACCTACTTGGGTAACCTATTCCAATGCCTGACCACTCCTTCAGTAAAGATCTCCAGTGGCACAATTTCCTCTTGTCTTATCACCTGATACTAGAGAGAAGAGACTGACACCCACCTCACTACAACTTCCTTTCAGATAATTGTGGAGAGCATCAAGGGCTCCCCGCAGCTTCCACTTCTGCACAATAAACAATCCCATTTCTCTCTGCTATTCTTCGTAAGACTTATTCTCTAGGCCCTTCTCTGGACATGCTCCAGTAACTCAGTATCTTCCTTGTAGTGAGGAGTCAAGAAATGAACCCAGTATTCAAAGTGCAGCCTCAGAGTTGTGCCAAGTACAAGGACATGATCACTTTCCTGGTCGTGCTGGCCACGCTATTCCTCATCCAGGCCAGGATGTTGTTGGCCTTCTTGACCATCCAAGCAGATTGCTGGTTCATGTTCAGTCAACTGTCAATCAACGCCCCCAGGACCATTTCTGCCAGGCAACTTTCCAGCCACTCTGCCCCAAGCCTGTAGTGTTGCATGAGGATGCTATGATCACAGGACTAGGCACCTGGCATTGTTAAACCTCATACAATTGACCTCAGTCCATTGATCCAGCCTGTCCAGATCTCTTTGCAGAGACTACTAATATATCAATTAAAACTTTGAGTTGAATATTTTGAAAGCTTAAATAGATTATTCTTTCTAAACAAAGAAATGTCACAGAATAGCCAATACTTTAGTGTTGCTTATAGTGCTTATAATCAGGATGCAGGAGATTTTTAATTGGCTAATTTAGAACAGGTACCTGAATCTGAGTCTCCTATGTTTCATGCAAATGGCTCAGGCTGTTTGCAGCAGCCCTTTTACAGAGGGACAAATTCAAAACAAAATAAAAGCAAGAAATCTGTCTCTTGTTTTGTCTTACTAGCAGTTTATAATGAATTCTAAAATGCTAATATTTCTTAGGTGGCAGAATATTCATTTTCTGGTAATTTCTATATCTAGGATTAATTAATCAGTTCACTTGCTTCTAAGTAGAGCTCGAGACAGCTAAGTTCCTGCTGAACTGTATTATTTGTATATATGTGTATATGCACACACATTTGTATGTAGATGTTCCTCTACTAGAAAGGACTTCCATGTGGAAGTTTGGTATTTTGTAGGATCTGTACTTCCATATTCACTATGTAAATAGTCTCTGTCTTTTATTCTGATCCAAATCATCTTTTGTCAAAATGCAAAATTGTTCATGAAAGGATAAAATCTGTATTACTTCAGAAACTTACTATATAAAAGGGAGCCAAAGAATGGAACACTAAATACATGTTTGTCTGAAACTCTGTAGCAATGTATTAAAATAGAAATACTAAGAAAAGCAAAACAAAAGGCATGGGGATTTCTGCATAAACTAGATATTTGCCATTAAAACAAGTAATTGGAAAATTAATGGGAATGGGATTAGCCACTTTTTTATTCATAAATCATATCTGATTGGAAATCCATATCAAGACTTCCCAAGGTCAAAGAAGAAGTAGCCAGAGAAATCTAACTGGTTAGGATGCACATTGACCAAAATAAGTTCTTTCCCTATGAAAGGAGCCTATAACAAATGGATAAAAATGTGGTTGTAATAGAAAATGAGCACAAAGGTATTTAAGAATAGAAGGCATATGCAGAATTTGTTATTATTCATTCCAATTAAAAGAGATGAAATTCATTCCACTGTGACAAAGCAGCCCTTCATAAATGATGCATTCACAGCCACTACTTATCTGGCAGAGATAGGACCATAATTAAAAGGAATATTGATGAGTTTGATAAAACTCTTGAATACATATGAAAATAAATGTCATTTCTTTCCTCCTTTTTTTTTGTTTTCATTATACATGTTATTAATACTATTTATGGCAATGAGCTTGCAAATTTCAAGTATGTTATCTTGTTGCATATGCTGTCATATTCTTGTATAAAATTATTTTTTGTTTCCATTGTGTTTATTAAGTTGCATGAAGCATACCAGGAAATTGTCAGAGATATTAGAGAAAGATAACTTTTCAATGAGATGGAGTTTTACTCAAAATTTGGCTATTTGAATATTTTTGATGCTTCAGGCTTCTAAGAAGGACCTTTATTTGTTACTATTTTCCCCCACCAAAAGTTTTTTTTCAGTGTCTAGTGTATCAAGTCTACTATGATGCTTAATGTCACAGTGAACTTCAGAGGAGACACATTTGCTCAGCTTCATCATAGTATCAGTCAGGGTTGGAAGGGACCACAAGGATCATCTAGTTCCAACCCCCTGCCATGGGCAGGGACACCCTACATTAGATCAGGCCGGCCAGAGCCTCGTCCAGCCTGCTCTTAAACACCTCCAGGGACGGGGCCCCAACCACCTCCCTGAACTACCCATTCCAGGGCTTCACCACTCTCATGGGGAAGAACTTCTTCCTCACATCCAGCCTGAATCTCCCCATTTCCAGCTTCATTCCATTCCCCCTAGTCCTATCACTACCTGATATCCTAAGAAGTCCCACCACAGCCTTCTTGTAGGCCCCCTTCAGATACTGGAAGGCCACAATTAAGTCACCTTGGAGCCTTCTCTTCTCCAGACTGAACAGCCCCAATTCCCTCAGTCTTACCCTTGACCATTTTATAAGGTTGGAGACTGAAAACTTTATCACATTGTACTGTAGGATTTAAACACTAATCATGTTTTATATTGAGAGTAAATGCTTACTGCAATTTCTTATGCAATAAAAGTGTTTCCATACTCCTACCACTGCAATAGTGAGGCTTGCTTTTCTAGGGTGGTGAAACATTTTGTGGAAACAGTTGATAATGGAGCAGCTGGTGTTTTGATCTTGCCTTTTAACTACCAGTGTATGTTATCTGAGGTAAAAGAAGGGTATTTTACAAGTGACCTTTATAGTATTTTCACAAAATAACAGAGCAGTAGGGGTTGGAAGAGACCTCTGAAGATCATCTAGTTCAACCCCCCTGCTAGGATCACTTAGAGTACATCACACAGGAATATGTCCAGGCAGGTTTTGAATGCCTCCAGAGACAGAGACTTAAAACATCTCTGGGCAGCTTGTTCCAGTGCTCTGTCACCCTCAAAGTAAGGAAGTTTCTCCTGAAGTTCAAGTGAAACCTCCTGTGTTCTACTTTGTACCTGTTGCCCCTTGTCCTAGCACTTGCTATTACTTAAAAGACCCCAGTCCCATCCTCGTGACCTCCACCCTTTAGATATTTGTATGCACTGATATGATCCTCTCTTAGTCTTTTCTTTGCCAGGCTAAAAAGCCTCGGATCTCTCACTCTTTCCTCATAAGAGAAGTGCTTATCCCTTAACTATCCTTGTGTCCCTCTGCTGGATTCTCTCCAGTACTCCCCTGTCCCTCTTGAACTGGGGAGCCCAGAACTGGATGTGTACTCCATATAAGGTCTCACCAGGGCAGAGCGTAGAGGGAGGACAACCTCCTTTAACCTGCTGGCCACAATTTTCTTAATGCACACCAGGCCATCTTGCTTGTGAGGGCACCTTGATGGCTCACGGTCAGACTGTAGTCCAGCAGGACTGTACATTTTGTATATTATGTGTTACACTAAAGCCTCATCTGTATGAGCACATGATTAGTGTCTTCTTAATAGTCTGACCTTTTCTTTCTGTTTTATTGTTTTGGGCAGACATAAGTTTCATTGTCTCAGCTGCAAGATGCTGACTTTCTCATTGTGTGACTTAAGTCTTACTTAGCAGTAGAAATCTACCGGGTGCTTAATTATCTTTTCTCTGTTAGAGAATTTCCATCTGGCAACAGGGGCTGCACAGTAACAGCAGAATACTTGCTGTGTTCCAGCTACTAGTTGACCTCTATGGTCTAGGACTAAGTTTCTCTGGTCTTTCATGCAGACACTCCTCCCACATTCTGGGCAAGGGATTCACCAGCATCAGAGATCTTCATGACTTTCTAATACAGTAGCTGTGTGTCATGGAATTGTGTCTTTGTTTTGAAACAGATTAAGATATTTTAGTCTTGATGAAGTTAATGTCCAGTTTGCAGGAATGTCTTTAAACTGCTAAGAACTAGCATTGTGACAAATGTATTTTTTGCTGTAGGTGGTGGAAACTGGTATTGAAATCTATCTGGAATACAATTCTGATTTTGATAGCAAATTGTTGGAAACTTGGCTATTAGCTTTTATACATACAACATTATTTTTTTTCCCCTTGGTGCACATTGCGTGTCCTTGTTACTTCTAAGAAGAAAAAAAACACTAGTCCATGTCCTTACAAAACAATTTCTTTCTCTTGGATGATAAATCTACTTATTCAAAATTTGTAGTGAATATGTCAGAGGCAAGAATGCCCAGAGGATGCTCAAAGTCAAAAGGCTCCCATTAGTCAAGTCTACAATATGGACAGATGTGGAAGCTTCCTCCTTGAAAGCCCATCTGGGTCCTTTTAATTTTCTCCTTTATTTCAGTATTAAGAGAATAATAATTTTCAAGAGCTAATTCTGGCATTTGCTTCTCCCGAGCTCTAAGGTAGATCTGAGCTGCCCAGACCACTGATGAGTGGAGAAAGGAGGCTCTGCCAATCTTCACTCTTCAGACTGTGAGTTTGAAGAGGGTGAACAAGAGCGAAGTAAGTGAAGTACAGGATTTGCCTTCTTTTGTGGATCAGTTAGTACAGCTTTGAATTGTAGACTGGACTCTACTTCCACACTTTGATTTCTGAAAGATGTGTATAGTTAAAACCAAGATACAGCTTCATTTCTGGATGTGAAGCCGCAGTGGTGTAGATAATGCTTTCCTTAGCCCAGTGCAGTCATCTGAGGATCTGCCTGCTGTTTCCTGTACTGACAAATATAAGGGGTTTTGATGTCAGCTCTTTTCACTGACGGCCTAAGGAAGTGCAAGTATTTGATATACATATATATATATTTCAGCCTTTCTGAAGCTCAGTTAATATTCTTAGCAGGAAAACTGAGAAAAGTGAGTCAGCTTGTAACCACCATGTTTAATGGGAGCTTGAGGAAATAATAGAAAATGTAATCTAAGCATGAATCAGCTCAGAGAACACCAATTTACGGCCAATAATTATACTGTCCAAACCTAGACATTTCACCAAGAGGTACTGCGCAGACACTAAATTTAGAAGAAGGGAAAAAAAAGTCAGAAAAATATATATTATGCACTTTGAAACAGAATTTCAAACCCATTGATTACTGATGTCTGGATTATACAATATTTACTTGCTGTTTACCTCACAGTAATGCAACTGCTGACTTGATATGAAGGTAATGATTTATCCTTACTCAGACACCCTTATTGTTGACCAAATATAATTTTAGTGTATGAATTATTTTATAAATCTCCTAACTAAAATAATTTATAATAATTGAAATTCCAGGTTTGGGTAGATTATCAATGTTGGGCATATGGATAAGGTGTGTTACCAGTGGATACAGATATGCGTTGAACAAGACATGCAATTGTGAGTCCTTAAATCTTCCTCAGAGTCAGAAACAGTTTGAACCTTTTCTTTTTCTCCCTACTCATGCTGCTCAATATTAGTATTTTTTTCTGTACTTAGAATCTTTAAAACCCTCAAAGATTAAAAAATTAAATATTCTTTCAAGTGCCTGTTGATGATTTAGTGGGACTTAATTTGCAATATTATAAATATTTTAGTACCTTAGTGATGCACATTAAAAGTATTATGACATTTATTCTCTCTGGGTGTTTTGTATAACATATTAATATTGCAACCTCTGCATGACTTATCTTAGCCCACTTTATACCTAAAAGCAAACTGAGTTTTTAAAGAGGAAGTCCATCCATCAAAACCATAGTGCTGTCCCCTGTGGTAACCCTGTGTTGGCTTAGATCAGCAGGAATGAATGCAAATGAAACAACAGTCATATGCTGACTACCAAGTGATTAAGATCACTTTAAGTAATGGTTGATATTTATGTGTTATTTCTGATTTTAGCAAAGCCAGCAATTGTTGAAATAAACATTATTTTTCTTGTAACTTAATCAGCTACTTGATATAGATCAACTTAATTATTGGTAATGAAACTACATGAAGATTCAGGGATATTAACAGACCTATTTGAAATGATAGCTTGAAGACTGAGATAAAATCTTATAATAGATATTCTGTGAAGAAAAGTAACCCAAGTTTGCCTGTGCTTTTTTCATCATCTAGTGTCCAAATAATTTTGACAAAAATGATACTGGGATACTGTTTACCATTTTTGTCAGTGGTATGGACAGTGGGATTGAGGCACCCTCAGCAAGTTTGTGGATGACACCAAGCTCTGTGGTCTGGTTGACATGCTGGATGGAAGGGATGCCATTCAGTGGAACGTGGAAAGGGTTGAGAGGTGGGCCCAAGCCAACCCCATGAAGTTCAACAAGGCCAAGTGGAAGGTCCTACACCTGGGTCAGGGTAGTCCCAAGCACAAATATAGACTGGGCCTGGAGTGGCTCCAGAGTGATCTTGAGAAGAAGAACTTCTGGGTGTCAGCTGATGAAAAACTCAACATGAGCAAGGAATGTGTGCTTGCACCCGAGAAGGCAGCCATGTACTGGGCTGATCAAAAGGAGTGTGACCAGCAAGACAAGAGAGGTGATTCTGTCCTAATACTCTGCTTTCATGAGACCACACCTAGTGGTGCCCTCAGAATAAAAGGGATATCGAACTGCTCGAGTGGGCCCAGAGGAGAGTCAGTTGAATGCAGGATTGTAGCTTCAGTGATTTTTTCTTTTCCTATTAACCCTTCTTGAATTACTGGAAAACAGGAGTAATCAGATCTTGGGATGGGCTGTTTTCTTTCTTTTGCCAACTTCTTATTTGCATAAGATACTGAAATCGTGGGCATACAGTTCAAAGAAGAATATCAGAACTGTTGGAAATAAGAGCAAGACAGGAATTGCTACACTCTGAGTGTTTCCATGTACATTTTCTATTGCTATGGATACTAGGTAATGATTTTTCTCACTTTGATTCCAAGAGAAAAGGAAATGCTATGTGATTTCTGAGAAAGAAAGAGGCAAAATAAGGAACTAAAGATGATCAGAGAAATTCTAACTAATATTTAGCTGTATGCATGGCAATGCAGTCTTTTACTGACTTTGGTGGTATCTGTGAAATACAAATGGGTTTTGTTTTGTCTTTGTGGAAGAGCCTTTTAGATTAAAAATTGCAAGGGAAAGGAGGTAAAGGAAGTATGCTGATGTTATACAAATTTTAAGTATATATTGGTTTTGATGAGGTGCATGGTGCCATGGTTTAGTTGATTAGATTGTGTTGGATGATAGATTGGACTCGATGATCTCAAAGATCTCTTCCAACCTGGTTTATTCCATTCTATTCTATTCTATTCTATTCTATTCTATTCTATTCTATTCTATTCTATTCTATTTGGAGTGGAATAATATCTGTGCTCATAAAGATTATAATTCTTTTGAGCACAGTGGAGGGAATATTTAAAAACTATTAGATTTTTCTCTTGAAGCTTTTTCACATTCCTTTAGGTCACAGGTCTCCAGAATATTTTAAAAGCCTTCATTATTAGGCTTGGGCTATTTTTTCAGCAAATAGGGTCAAGAGGACACTTGTTTAACATCAAATGGGCTATCTTTCCATAAAGGAAATAAACCTTAACAACTGAAGACTTTCTTGCATGCATTGTTATGTTCGTAGGAATTTTTTTGCTGTTCAGCAACACTAGAACTCTACCTAGTAAATACTTGGAAAGCTCTATGAAGAAATTGCAAAGAGCAGCCACTCTTTAGTATAAGAATACAAAACCTACTTTCTGACCTTGTATATTCTGAACTAGCTTGAGGACGTGTTTCAAATCTGTGTCAGTGACAAGTAAGGAAATATCCTACTGACATTTCTATGCTTTTGAACTATATCATCATTATTTTTTCTCATACTCTATCAGAGTAGAGTAGGCATTGGCTTAAGAGGTTAAGTTCCTAAAAATAGGGTACAAAATAAATCTTACTTCAGTTAAACTCTTCTACTAATTACTTGAAGTAATTATAAAGCTGTTCAATCTCCCACTGAATAGATGAGCAAAGCTTTCCTTCTGACTACAATGTACATTACATAAGACAGAATTTACAGGGGAAGATTTTTGCTATAACTCTAACAGAAGTCTTTTCTTCTGGTAAAGAAACAGCAAAAGCAATTTCCCATGAGAGAAAAATATGCTTGAGTAGTGGGTATAAAGTACCTTGCTCTTTTTCCTTAGAGGAAATGTGAGTTTGCTTTCAATTTTACAATTATCTTAATTTCATTATTGATTACTCATTTTACCTTTGCTGTCGTCACATTGGGAATAAAGAATCCAAGGCCAATGTGGAAAGAGAAGAAAATGTAGGCTTTTCTACATAAATGCTTTGAAAGGATTGTTGAATTTGTGCCTTGAGTTAGAGCTTTGGAGATAAGGGGGAAAAAAAGCAACAAAAACCAACAAGTATCTTCTGGATGAAATCTTAAGCAAGCATACCCAGATGCTTATCCTTTCATTTTGGGATGGTTGCGTAAAATGAAAATGAAATGAAAATCTTAACTGTTGCTGGCATACAATTTTCCTTATCAAGATTCAATAAAATTATTAATCTTTGGTCCCCTTTGTCCCCCTCACTTGCTTCATCAATAGGACAGATAGGATTTGTTCCTATCAGCTCGTCCAATACAGTTTATTTCTCTCCAAGCCAGAATATCTGGGTTGAGAGTGAAGCAGTATTACCATGTTTCTAGTTCTAAGGGCAGACTGAATTAAATATTCTAACATGTAGAAGTACTACTTTCAAAGAAATTTGTTTTCATGTACTAATAAAGATCTTTTCAAAAAAGGTAATTTACCTTGAAAGGTTATTGTACAATTATTGATATGTTCGTTTTCTTTAGTTTAGTTTAGGAAAGAAGTTAGTTGTAGTGGAGATGAGAAGCATTTGTATTTGGCCACACTTGTGCTATCTATAAGAACACTTGAAGCACAAAGGATGCCAAAATTATCTAAGTGTGGAATCCTTCCCAGAGCTAAATATTAAGAATTTTAACTCAGAGAAGTGCCTGTAGAAAGACCTTTATTTTGTGGTTTGCTAAGACTTAAAATATCTATTTCAATTTCTTAAAATTTACCTATAATTCATTAAAAATAAGTCTGTACATATTCAGTTCCAGTAAATGCCATCTTTCTGTTTTAAAAGTTATATTGATAATAGAATACTCAACAACTTGGTAATGGAGTTGGTTTCGTGTTAATGACAGAATTGCTTGAGCATTCTGTAAGTGTTCAGGGTAATTTCCCAGAAGACCTCTGTTATATGCAAATAAGTTATCCAAATAAAGAAGATAAGGAGGATAAAATAATTATTTGGAACATAGCCAGTAGGTAAGAGTAAATATTCTCACTCTTTAAAAAAAATAAAATGATAGAATTAGCATAATTGATTATTCACAAAGCAAATAAATCTGCTTCGAAAAGCAGATTTTTGTTTCCTAAACTCACTCAGAAATGCAAACGGTATACCTGATAAAGTGTTTTGCCAACACTGATATTTGAGCAAGTGTGAAAATTGATGTAATTTATTCTGCAAGTGTGGAAAGTTGTTAAATCTAACGTGTTGATCAAATTATATTTGAGACAACAAGAAACCTATCTATCTCAACACAAACCTTTAATCACATACCAAACTAAAGATTAGGGCAATGTACTGTGCTTAATCCTGTTAGTTTAGAACATCTGGTGGAGCTTAAATGTTGCAAATCTTGACCATTCTTTCTTGTCCTGTTAAGATGAAATTCTGAACAAATTTCACTTATATTTACTGTTTGTTTTCTTTCAATTCTTTAATCAGAGAAGGACCATTTGGAAGTCTGCCAGCTTTGTTAGTCCATTAATTCTGTGTTTTTCATCCACTATTCCCATAGGTATTGCTCCCAACTATTTAATTTCTATTTTATATTTTGCAAATATATCTGGTTTCTTTTTCCTTCCTCTTGATTAAAAAAAAGATACTTTAATGTGGTGGTGGGGTAATTTTTCCTTAAAACAAAAAAAACCCACACAAAACTCAAGCAGGTCCTTTCAAATAAACTGTTTTTATGTTGCTTCAGTTCCCTCTTCTAGCTGCATTTTGATGGAAACCTAGCTGAAATAATCATCTGCTTTTATACAAACTTTTAACTTATTCATTGACATCTCTCACCTGTTTGTTATGTTCTGTTTCTTCAATTCTATTTCAACATCAAGGCTTTTTTTGCCTTTGTCTTCATTTCCACTTCTTGCTATTATTTTTCCTCTCCTTATCTTGATTTTTGCCTCTCATTTTATTACCCTCTCCTTTCTTTAGTAGATTGCTTAATATGAATTCGCTTATAATACTACATAATATCTGAATATTCTTGGTTCTTTACCTGAGCAAGGGTTTGTAAGTACCTCTATTACATATAACCATGATCCTTGATGGAAGCATTAATAGAGAAATCTAATTAATTACTTGTGCAGTCAATGTGGAAAGCTCATGCATTATAATTTCACTGTGTATTCCTAGCACAAATTAATGTGTAACATCATCAAAAAAACCGAATCAGAACCATGCAACAAAGTGCAGGTCTGCTATCATTATAGCTCCTGAAAGAAAGCAACACATTGTTAGATGCAGAATGCGCAATTCTCAGCTCAGTCATCAAGTATAGGTTTGAGTAGCTAGGGAAGAGCTGGAGGATGTGTGATAGGGTCAGTCGCTGTGTGATGATGTCCTAAACTCCCAGTACAAGCATTTACAGAATCACTCATTGCCAGTAGATGTCTGCTGCATTGTGTTTTTCAAGATAATTTTTGTAGACAGAGTTGAGCTCTTCAGACTTCATGCATTGAACATAAATTATTTAAAAATTCTGTTAAAGGGGAGGAAAGCTATCTCTAAGAATCTGTCATATTTGTGTGGATGAGTGAATATGTGTAATGTAGCAATACCTGCTCTAATAGGCAACGGTATAGTTTTAGGAATCATTTTGGCCCAGATAAGTTAAATATTGACAGCTACATTTATCAGAGCAATAGAGCTGTAAATAGTTACTGTCTTACATTAATTTATGTCACCATAGGTATCTTGTCACAGCAAGCAAAGTGTTTCTCTTGGTGTTTTACCTTTGTCTCTGAAGCACAGCTTTTTTCTGTCTTATGTAGAATCATATGCTCAGTAAAGTATTTTTCGTATCTGCTTATCATAGAGTGAGCACTCCCTTGAAATCACTTCTATACACTTATTCTTTCTTTATACCCAACAGTGCTGCCCCACAAAGCAGGCTTACATTTGATGCTTTACTGCCTCCTTACCTGTTGTTCTGAGAAAGGGAACAGCAGTACCCAGCCCGGTGGTCAGCTCATAAATATCACACTGAAGTGCAAAAGTGCTCTCCCTTAAGCTGAAATTCTGTCACCTAAATATAAATAAGGTAGACATACTAGAATGGTAACATTTGGTGACCGCTGACATTTTCTTTCTGATGGAGTTTGTACTGTATGTTACTATAGATTATGTCATCAATAGTTGTAAATGGAAGAAGGAGGAAGAATAACAGGAAAAAATCAACAAGCAAAGGCAAGATTTATTTGCTGAAAGAAGTACCTGAATACTGGTGTACAGCATTTTGCTGTGGCATTATCCCCACAGATAACTGAAGACTTCACGGTTTTTGGATGCTACTTGTTGAAAACAATCAGAGAGATGCATTTTGGGGTTATATTTAATTAATTTTTTCAAAGGATCAATTGCAATAATTAGTGACTGTTTTGTAAAATCTATGGAACAAAGTACATCAAGCTGGTCAGATTGGAATTTTTTTGCCTGTGATACCATTTTACCAGATATTAAGAAAGAGATTAAGTCATCAAAGCAAAGCTCTAATTTATATGAAAGTTGAAGGAAAAAGAGAAAACAAAAAGGATAAATAAATTGTTAATTTTATGTAGCAAACAGAAGAATTGGAAAGGGAAAGGTCAGATGACTACAGCATTAGACATTATGAAGTATATTCCCAACATCCCTGTCATTCATGGTAACTAGTAGATGACCAGTGTGCAGTTTTGGATGAGTCTCAGATTTTGACCTATTTTTTGGAAGAAGTTGTTTTAATATTTACAGATATATTCACAACTTTTGGGGTTCTTGAATTGCTTACACCCTATGTGCGTCCCTCTTCTATAGATTTCTCACAACAGAGTGACACTTCATAGGAAAACATTCAGAGTTTTCAGACTCCCTTAAGAGTGAATGTGCTCACAGCAGAGCTTCTAATGAAGACAGTCAGTCAGAGATTTCCTAAGTATATCAGGAAGTAGAATACCAGAATTTCCATCCTCCAGTGCAAGAACTGCTGAAGAAATGGTTGGGGAAAAATGGGAAAATAGAGCTACAAATTGATTGTATTTAAGAGCATACAGCATCTGTATAATGAGCTATCTGATGTCGGATGCAAAACACTGTTATGTTTTAGAATATAATAAAATACTGTAATAATCTAATGTGATATTTTAAAAGAAATCTAATTTAATAATTTCATACACATATTTTCACGGGTATAAAACTTTAACTTATTTATTGTGTAAGACAAATCATTAAGACTTTCATAGAATCATTAAGGTTGGAGAAGACCTTTAAGAACTTTAAGACCTTTAATACTAAGGGGAATGGAATAAAACTAGAAATGGGTAGATTCAGATTGGATTTTAGGCATGAGGGTGATGAGACACTGGAACAGGTTGTCCAGGAAGGTGGTAGAAGCCCCATCCCTGGAGGTTTTTAATGCTGGACATGGCTGTGAGCAACCTGATCTAGTGTGAGGTGTCCCTGCCCATGGCAGTGGGGTTGGAACCAAATGATCCTTGAGGTCCCTTCCAACCCTAACAATTCTATGATTCTATGATCATCAAGTCCAACTACCCAGTTGCTATGGCCAGTAAATTACTTTGAGAAATACCACATCTACTCACTTCTTGAACACCTCCAGGGATAGCAACTTCACCACCTCCCTGGTCAGACTGTTTCAATGACTCACCACTTTTTCAGTAAAGAAATTTTCCCCAATATCTAATCTAAACCTTCCCTAACACAACTTAAACCCATTTTCTCTTGTCCTATCACTAGTTACCTGGGAGAAGAGACCAACACCTGCCTCACTACAACCTCCTTTCGGGTAGTTGTAGAGAACAATAAGATCTCTCCTCAGCCTTCTCTTCTCCAGACTAAACAACCCCAACTCCCTCAGCCACTCCTTGTATGACATGCCCTTCAGACCTCAATACCTTTCCTATACTGTTGTGTCCAGAATTAAACACTGTACTCCAGATGTGGCCTAACCAGAGCCAAGTACAGGGGCATGATAAATTCCTTAATAAATCCAATTATTCCTACGTACTTTAATTCCTGAAGCAAAACGCACATCATCTGCAATGTTGTGTGTTCAGTCTCTTACTTATGGCAGTCAACATGACAGCGTCACATGACGTGATATATTCAAAACTGGATATAAATGCTGTAGTAGAGTCTCTTTGCTCATAAACAGACAAATTACCTCCATGTTTTGGAGCTAAACGAACCATGTTCTTTTAAAACTCCCTGGTAAAGTTCTAATCCCTGAAAGAAAAGTATGGCATGATTCTTTCCAGATTTTGTTGTGTAAATATGATTTGTATTTTTATGTGTAAATATACTTTTTATTTTTATGTGTATAGCACCTCTATTGTTGTGCAGGGTGTCTTCACACCCTAAATTTCCTAGGGGAAGCACATACCCCCTTGCCAGTTATAAAAGAGGTAGTCTTATCTTTGACATTGTAAGCAGAAATTTCAGAACACTGTATGGAAATGAGCACAAAGTTTTGCATGCCCTCATATATTTTTATGTCTGTATCTATAGATCATTACATTCTTTATAGTTCCAGTGTTGCTCATAACAATTTCTCTCCTAAATTAAGATACTTAAAAGTAAGCTGCTTCTCTGCTGCATCATTTGCTTCATAGAGTTAAGATGTGTGGTATGCCATAAAACTGTGGTTGCTGCTTGTTTGTTGTCTGTCCTCTATCTCCATCTAGCTTCTCCATCACTGTTGCTAAACAAATTCAGTCTTTAATATTTATTTTTACAAAAAGAATATGTTGGAAATTCTGCCTTTATATAAGGTGCAGAGGTATTTCACAAGTTCCAGTAAATACTTATAATCTATCATGTTACTCATGTTGTTGCTCCTCAATTTAAGAAGGACACTGAGATACTTGAATGTGTCCAGAGAGGGACAATGAGGCTGGTGAGAGGTCTGGAGCACAAGCCTATGAGGAGAGGCTGAGGGAGCTGGGGTTGTATAGCCTGGAGAAGAGGAGGCTCAGGGGAGACCTTATTGCTCTCTGCAGCTACCTGTAGCCAGGTGGGGATCGGTCTCTTCTCCCAGGCGGGGATCGGTCTCTTTTCCCAGGCAACCAGCACCAGAACAAGAGGACACAGTCTCGAGCTGCACCAGGGGAAGTTTAGGCTCAAGGTAAGGAGAAAGTTCTTTACAGAAAGAGTAATTTGCCATTGGAATGTGCTGCCCAGGGAGGTGGCGAAGTCCCCGTCCCTGGAGGTGTTCAAAAAAGGATTGGATGTGACACTTGAAGCCATGGTTTAGTTAGTCATGAGGTGTCAGGTATTAGGTAATAGGTTGGACATGATGTTCTCTCAGGTTTTTTCCAACCTTATTGATTCTATGATGCTTGCTGCTTTAAAGAAAAAAAAATAATGAGGGGGATTTCTGCTAACTCTGAAATTTTTTACTAAATTTGTTCTAAAACTGGTATTTGCTGGTATAGAACATATACTTCTCTGAATGGCCCAAATGATTATCTAGTAGGCTGAAAGGCTTTGAGCTGGAAAGGAAAAGTACCAAAGAAGCATTTTGAGACTTAGAAAACAAACCATGGTAAGTGTAAAGGTCATTATAGCAATGCACTGATTTTCTGAGTAGAAGTTACCAATTTTCTTAAGTCTGCTAAAAATCAATGTAGTATATATCAGTGGATGCTTGGTCAGGCCCTACAAAGTCAAATGAGACATATTTGGGTAAATATGAGAAGCAATTTGCCCAGTGAAAACACCTCAACAAAAATTGATTGTCTTTATTCTTATTTATAGATAGAACTGAAAGAAATAACGTTTTCTATTTATTTCAGTCACTGAAAATATCACCATCTGAACCGTGCTAGAAAGAGCTATTAAAGATCAATTAGGGAAAAGAAAAATAAAATAGCAGGCACTGATGGGTGTACCAGCAGTTGAAATAGCCAGCCTTTGTGTCTCTTCTTTGCAAGTTACTCATATTGGAGATACTCAGAATGCTTCTGGATTCATTCCTGTGTGATCCGGTATAGGTGATCCTGCTCTAGCAGGGGTGTTGGACTAGATGATTTTTCAAGGTCCCTTCCAACCCCTAATATTCTGTGAAGTTGTTTTCTGCATCTTGCTTTGAAGTTGATGTGCACTACAATTATTACAATTATTGACATTGGATTATATAAAATTAATATGTTTAACATGACTACTTAATGATAATTTAAGGTTCAAGATTGCCTGCTAAATGAAGCCTTGTGGAGTATATTCATTAAGTGAACAAGGATTTCTTTTCCTGCTGATCTGCTTTGTGTTATTTTGTGTTTAAAATAAACCCCAAAACAACAAACTCAACAAAGAACAAAAATAAACAAAACAAAAAAGCACCACAACCCCCCCCTCAAGCAACCCAAACAAAACCAAACAAATAAAAAACCCACACAAAAAAAAAAAAAAAGAAGGAAGAAAAACAAGTACTTAAGCTATTTTTCCTTTGTTTTCATCTGCTGAGTATTGGCAATCAGCAATCACTGTGATAAAAAACCTTTAGAGGTCTATCAGAAGATTTCTGCTGTTTGAAGAGGCTCTGATGTTTTGTAATGCTTCTGAGGACTGCATTTAGGGATTACTGTCAAAATGTTTACTGGTGTCTATGCAAACATTGATGAAAGGCCAGAATTTAACAAAAGAACTTGATATTCCTTGGAATTCCACCACAAGGTGGTATACATTTACATACCTAAAGATATCCCTGGCATGTGGAGCTCCTTACTTTGTTGTGTTGGTGAGTAAATACAACATTTTTGTACCCTTTATGAAGATGTAATGCAAATTTGCAGCCTGAATTTGGCAAGTGTGTTTGCTTGTGCCAAAATGATTCATGAGAGGAAATGTGTGTTGTGCTTTATATTGTTTTACCTTCTTAGGCAGATCGTGCAGAAGCGCAACGAGGTGTGAGAGAAGGTTGGAGGAAGAAAAATAACAATACTCCCGTTTACTAAAGGGAACTGTCTTGGCTACATAAGGGAATAGAAGATATTGTGTTAGTCTCTCCTGCTTGAACTCTGAAATGCAGTTTGTTTTGTTGTATCTCTGACAGACCATTCATTTGCTCTCAGGAAGTTAACAAGAGGACACAGTCTCAAGCTGCGCCAGGGGAGGTTTAGACTGGATGTTAGGAAGAAGTTCTCTACAGAGAGAGTGATTGCCCATTGGAATGGGCTGCCCAGGGAGGTGGTGGAGTCACCATCATTGAAGGTGTTCAGGAGGAGACTTGATGGGGTGCTTGGTGCCATGATCTGGTTGTTTAGGTGGGTTGGATTGGTTGATAGGTTGGACGTGGTGATCTTGAAGGTCTCTTCCAACCTGGTTTATTGTATTGTATTGTATTGTATTGTATTGTATTGTATTGTATTGTATTGTAAAGAACAACATTAAGTGTAGTTTGAGCCGTTGCTTATCACAGGTAAGTAGCTGAGAGGACGCATGTAAATGATATGCATTGTACTGATATTTGTGAGTCACAGGACATGAAAAAAGTACACAGCATGGGGATAGCAAATGTGTATGTGACTGAGGAAAGAAAATAAAGCAACCTATTCAGTTTTTCAGTAATAAACCCCACTATTTGGCTTCCTTAGCTGTGTGACTTAATATTTCAGGGAATTTTGACTTGTTTTCTACAAGGAAAGATGCAAGGGCATTGTACAGATACTGGAAAAATAAGGAGTTAATAATATTGCTTGGGATGTTATCTTAGCCCTCATTATATATTGCAGTTTCTGAGTGTCTGATATTTTCTTATTCACTCATCCATGAATTCTCAAATGATCCTACTGTGGCAGTGATACACTTTATTTTTAAATTATTATTATTTTTTATTTTTTTCCCCTCACTGTCCTGGCACTGAGATCATGTGGGAGTTAGCCATGAATACTTACTTCCTATTGGGTTTGAATGTATCACTGGTATGCTCAAAAGATTCTTTTTGTTTTGGTTTGGTTTGTTTTCTTTCCCTGTCAGGTTTTCTGAAAAATATTCAAAATTTTCATAGAATCATAGACTCAACCAGGCTGGAAAAGACCTCAGAGATCATCAAGTCCAACCTTTTACCTAATACCTAACACCTCATGAGAACTGAACCATGGCTCCAAGTGCCACATCTGAACCTTTTTGAACACTTCCAGAGATGGTGACTCCACCACCTCTCTGGGCAGCACATTCCAATGGCAAATTACTCTTTCTGTGAACAACTTTCTCCTCACCTCGAGCCTAAACTTCCCCTGGCACAGCTTGAGACTGTGTCCTCTTGTTCTGTTGCTGGTTACCTGGAAGAAGAGACCAACCCTCATGTGGCTACAGCCTCCCTTCAGGTAGTCATAGAGAGCAATAAGGTCTCCCCTGAGCCTCCTCCTGTCCAGGCTATTGTTGAGTAACTTCAATACTATATTCATGGATTACAAATTTCACAGACAAGTTGAACATCAGCTGTGGCTGATGTTATTGATGCCTCAGAACTGACAACTTTTTGTTGCATGTATAAAAGTAGGGTCTACTTCCCATCAAACAGGCATCTTAAAACCATCCTCTAAAAGAAGCCTAGGAATCTTGTAGCAAATTTGAGATAGGACTTCTTTACAAAATATAAGAGATGTTTAGTAAAAAAGGCTATGGAAGTATTATTATCTAAGGATGAAGCAAACCACAAAGCAGAGCCTTTATCAGCTGCAGCACTCACAGAGATTATTGATTTCCAAAACATTTCTCTCTGCCAGTTTTCTACTTTAATTCTGTGAATTCCCAGTTTTCCTATTCATTATCCCTTGACTTTGCAGCCTCTGATTTTGTCATGCTTTCCTTATTGTTCTCAGCTTGGCATTAGTCTCGTTGCTAGTCCTTCATTACAAAGTAGTGATCATGTGAGAGGCAGCTTTTGCTTAGTTAAAAAAAAATTAAGGATAATATAATCAGAATTTCCATTTTCAAATAAACAAATTCTTGCACTTAATTTCTCATAGCCCTATTCTGGAAGGGCTTCTTGTACCAGCATGAGCACCTGTCAACTGTTACCAAATCTTCCAGTTCATTAAGAAATTTTTTTATCCTATTAATATTGATGAATCACCAAACTTTGAGAGGGAAGAGTCTCATCTTTTCCCTTTAGTATGGAGGCCAACAATACTGGGAAAGCGGCTACTTGCCAGAAGTATATCTTTGTAAGAGTTCAGCTGTAGAAGGCAAATTTGTAGGCTTTTCTGTGTAGCGTGTGAGTGGATCATGCATAATAATACAATATACCAGGTTGGAAGAGACCTTCAAGATCATCACGTCCAACCTATCAACCAATCCAACCCACTTAAACAACTAAACCATGGCACCAAGCACCCCATCAAGTCTCCTCCTGAACACCTCCAATGATGGTGACTCCACCACCTCCCTGGGTAGTCCATTCCAATGGGCAATCACTGTCTCTGTAGAGAACTTCTTCCTAACATCCAGTCTAAACCTCCCCTGGCGCAGCTTGAGACTATGTCCTCTTGTTCTGGTGCTGGCTGCCTGGGTGAAAAGACCAACCTCTGCCTGTCTATAACCTCCCTTCAGGTAGTTGCAGAGAGCAATAAGGTCACCCCTCAGTCTCCTCTTCTCCAGGCTAAGCAACCCCAGCTCCTTCAGCCTCTCTTCATAGGGCTTGTGCTCCAAACCCCTCACCCACTTCGTTGCCCTTCTCTGGACACATTCCAGCAAGTCAACATCCTTCCTAATCTGAGGGGCCCAGAACTGGACACAGGACTCAAGGTGTGGCCTAACCAGTGCAGTGTACAGGGGCAGAATGACCTCCCTGCTCCTGCTGGCCACACTGTTCCTGATGCAGGCCAGGATGCCATTGGCCCTCTTGGCTGCCTGGGCACACTGCCGGCTCATATTCAGCCTACCATCAACCAGTACCCCCAGGTCCCTCTCTGCCTGGCTGCTCTCCAGCCACTCTGACCCCAGCCTGTAGCACTGCATGGGGTTGCTGTGAGACAAATGACAGTCCCTGTGTCTGTTGTTTTGGGAAGGTTAGTAAATCAATAGGGCATAAAGAATTTGAAGAATTTTGTTTGAACTAGTAAAGAAAAGTATGTAAGAATTATGTTAGAGAAAGAGATGAGAGGAAAAAGCAATACTTTCAATTGAATTTGGTTCTGGACAAGCTGATCAATGTAAGCCAAGTCTTTTCTTCTGCCAAGAAAATTCAGTATCGCTAATTGTCTTTCTTAGTGTTTAGTGAATTCATCTTAGTGGCGATACTTATTAACTAAGGCCCAGTGAAACATAAGCTGAAATATCAGGATGGGTAATTAATGATTATAAATAAGCTGTTTTATAGAATAGAATAGAATAGAATAGAATAGAATAGAATAGAATAGAATAGAATAGAATAGAATAGAATTAACCAGGTTGGAAAAGACCTTTGAGATCATTGAGTCTACCCTATCATCCAACACTATCTAATCAACTAAACCATGGCACCAAGCACCCCATCCATTCTCTTCCTAAACACTTCCAGTGATGGTGACTCCACCATGTCCATATTTCATTTATTTTTGACTGATGTTTAGTGTTAATACTCTAAAAGTAATTTGCTTTCTTCATATCTTCAAATCCACAAAAAGTTCTGATTTCAAAATACAACAGTCAAGTACCACATTCAGAATATTAGACATAGAACCTGACTTTTCAATGCTTTCTCAGAGATTACAGTTTGTATGGTGAAAGTCAAGACAAAGAATGCATCTTTAAGGTGGAAAGCATTTCATAACAACAGAGGAAATAATTGAACACAGAACAGGAGAATGTAGAAGGTTAACAATATGATATGGATTAACCTTAGCTGTACACCAGGTACCTACCAACCTGCTGTAGGAAGAAGAAGAAATACCATTTCCTAGGTGTTAACAGAAGACCAGAATATAGGAAACAGGAATAGGAAAAGAACAGACTTGCAGAGCACATATGCTAGCTTATTTACAAAGTGTTTTTGAAGTAAGGAGTGCTCAGGAAACAAAATGGTGAAAAATATGTTTTTATTAATCGGGTTATTTAAAAGAAAACTTCTCAGTAAAGAAGTTAAATGGCACTTATTTTTTTACTATGTTAAGGTTCAGATGGAAAAGTGCACAAATATCTATCTCTATATTTATTATGCTTTTCATGTTAATTTCCTGCTAATTTTTATTATTCTTTTCTCACAGAGGAATTTAGTGTATTTTCATGGCATGAAGCAAAGTTTACAACTAGACTATCTGAATTCCTTTGTGCACTGTAAAACAATCTTCAAAAAAGGTAGAATGCATCTTCAGTTGGTGTAAATTCACTGCTGTTACTGGCTGCAATAAATGTTGACAGTTTATGTTACTAAGAGTTGGGACAGCAAGGTTTCTTTGTAAATATAAGAAATAGACTATAAGAATATGATACACACCATAAATCCAATCAGCAATTCCCTTTACTTGTTCAGAAAGAAATATAATCATGCATTTAAGAGTACATGGTATAACTTACCCTTGAAGAACTTAATGGCCAGTGTGTTGTCATAGAAAGCTCTATGATTACAGTTTATTCACTGAAGTAATTGTGAATATGTGATTATGTCTTCCACTACTAATAATTACCAAGCCATTTTACTTAGACATAAAAACCAAGACAAAAACAATTGAATTAAGGCAGGCTTAGAAGTGAGGGGGAAAAATGTTCTTTAGCTGTGAATATACAGAGCCAATGGGCCTAAAAATTGCTATTGCTAAACAGTGACATAATCCTCATTCCTTATTTCAATTGTAGAACTCCAGTCAAATGGAAATATGTTTCTTTAGCCCTTTTTTTCCTGGCATCCACTGATTTGTCTAGTAGCTCGTGATGTTTTGCAACATTATAGGTGTCTGCGTAGTGCTGGGTTTGCATCAACTACTTTCAGAGAAACATTGAATTGTTAGGGTTGGAAGTGACCTCAAGGATTGTCTAGTTCCAACCCCACTGCCATGGGCAGGAACACCTCACACTTGATCAGGTTGCTCAGAGCCACATCCAGCCTGACTTTAAAAACCTCCAGGGATGAGGCTTCTACCACCTCCCTGGGCAACCTGTGCCAGTGTTTCAGCACCCTCATGGTGAAGAACATTTTTGTAACATCTAATCTAAATCTCCCCTCTTCTAGCTTGGATCCATTCCCCCTAGTCCTATCACTGCTCAACACCCTAAAGAGTCCCTCCCCTGCTTTCTTGTAGGTCCCCTTCAAATACTGGAAGGTCACAATTAGGTGTCCTCAGAGACTTCTCCAGACTGAACAACCCCAACTCCCTCAGTCTGTCCTTATAGGAGTGGAGCTTCAGCCCTCTGATCATCCTACTAGCCCTTCTCTGGACACGTTCCAGCATGTCTACATCCTTCCTGTAATAGGGATTCTAGAACTGGACTCAGTACTCCAGATGAGGTCTCACCAGAGTGGAGCAGAGGGGGAGAATCACCTCCCTCGACCTGCTGGCTATGCTTCTTTTGATGCAGCCCATTGGCTTTCTGGGTTGCAAGTACTCACTAGTGGCTCATGTTGAGCTTCTCATCTGCCAGCACCCTCAATGCCTTTTCTTCAGGGCTGCTCTCAAGGCAGTCACTGCCCAGCCTATATTGGTGCTTGGGATTGCCCCAACCCAGATGCAGGACCCTGCACTAGGTTTGGTTACCCAGAGCCTTGTTGAACCTCACCTTGATTATCTCCAAACATGGGGCCCCAACCACCTCCACCTCCCTGGACAACCTGTTCCAGTGTTCCATCATTCTCAAGGTAAAAAACTTGTTCTTAACATCCAATCTGAATCTACTCTAGTTTGAAGCCATTGCCCCTTTTCCTATCACTACAAGCCTTCTGAAACAGTCCCTCTGCAGCCTTCTTGTAGGCCTCCTTCAGGTACTGGAAGGTCATTATTAGGTCTCCCCAGAGCCTTCTTTTCTCCAGGATGAACAACCTCAGCTCCCTCAGCCTGTCTTCATAGCACAGATATAAGAGGCTAAGTTCCTACATAGTCTTGCACACTCTCCCTTCTCTTTATTTTAAGATTAAGGGTAGAGGAAAAGAGAAGTGGCTTTAATATACTAAAATTGATAGATTCTGACTATCTCTGCTCTCTGACAAAGCTGACTTCCAAATTTTGTTTTGAGAGAAGCAGCAATTGGTCTGGGTATATTTACAGGATCATGCCACAGGATCATGCCACCTCATTATACACAGCAGAATAGAGCTCCTCTCTGACCTCTCCTACCACCCTCCCCACCTCCTACACCTAGTCCCATGAGAGTGGGCCATCGAATGCTATTATTTGTTTTTCATGCAGGCATACAAAATGAAATTTGAGTATCTTCCCTAAAACTTTATTTTTGGAAACCTCTGAACTGAAAACAAAGTTAGATACTGTATTGCATCAGATTTTTGGGTAACCTGAATTCAATCAGTATATCCTTGGACATTGTCTGTGCACTGGCAATTTACAGAGAAGTATTTATCCTGAAAAACTGGGCAAGTCATAGACAAGCTTTCATTCCTCTAAAATGTATTTAAAACTTATGTACTAACCTGATTCTATAAATGTGATCACAGTATAACTCCTGAGTAAATAAAAAGCAGTTATTGGAGTATTTTCAAAAGGCTCACAGCAACTTTTCAGCTTCCAGAGTAACTCAATAATCTATCAGTACTTATTAGTACAACTCATGTTAAACGCCATGGGAGAAATCAGTTATGAGCGAGTAGGAGGAATAGTTATGGAGGTATCAGATTGCTCATAATCACATATTTGGCCCTCTGGATTTGTGATGTGTCCATTCACATTTTAATGTAATTAAATCTTTGCTCTGTTTGCTTGAAAGATTGTATTTGATTGCACCAGCTATCTAAATTTTAAAGTAACATAATCCAGCACAGTCCAATAACCCTAGAACACATTCAGATCAGTTTCTGGCATGCATTTTTCTCACTCTTCAAAGTAAATTTCCTGAAAGCAACCTAAGAATTATTCCCATTCCCCAAATGTCTTTTGCTTGTTCTTGCTCACCTGTGAATAAGAGCCAAAACTCCACAGCTTCCCCAGGTCTCTGAGTAGTGCCAACCAGCTTGGTTACCTAGGTCATGCCTCTCTTTTTTCCCCCAGATTCTAAATGGAACTGCTGCTTTCTCCCTCCAACACCCTCCTTACTTGTTGATTTTTGCATCCATGCTACAAAAGTATTTGACAAACACTACCTGATTGAAGATGGGCCACCTTCCCCAGTGGTAAAAATTAAGGGGGAAAAAAATAGTAAAAATACATTTCCAGGCATCTTACACCACAAAAGATACCTTTATTATAAGACATTTCTTCATCACAAGCTACTCAGACAGCATTTCTGTGTCTTATTGTTTCACTAGGAAGAGAGTGTTGTTTATCAAATGTTAACTTCCACTGGAGGAATACCAGCAGGCAAAGAGAAAATGTGTTCATATTCTGCTTTTTTGTATCTTTTCCTTCATGTTTTCCAGATCACTAAAAGGTCTGCCAATTATGAAGCCAAATCATGCACTCTCTCTGACAAGTGCATCAAAGCTTGACACCATCTGATCAGGTTTCATTTGCACTCAAGTTTCTTCACTTATTCAGCCCAACTAAAAGCATTGCTATTCATTAATGATTTTTATGCAGAAGACTTTCATGTTGCAACAACATATTTATGAGTGTAAGTGAATGTCACCTATAACAAAATCCTTGAGGGGCAATGGTTTCAAACTAGAGAAGAGTAGATTTAGATTGGACATTAGGAACAAGCTCATTACCGTGAGGGTGCAGGAACACTGGAATAAGTTGCCCAGTGAGGTAGGTGAGGCCTTATCCCTAGAGATATTCAAGGTCAGGCTCAACAGGGCTCTTGACAACCTGATCAATTTAAGATGAATAATAAATACTACACTGATTGTTTACATAACAAGTGTTTATCAGTATTTTTTCAAACCTCTGTGGGTATTTTACAGATCTTTAGACACTAAAGTTTTGATTAGGAAAATCAATCTTAAAATAAATCTGCCTCTTTCTGTTTATTCTACTGGAATTTTTGGCCTGGGTTCATGTAATCTTTTTCTCCTTTTTTCATCTTCACCCCTACATTCCCCCATATTTCTGAATGCATTGTTAGATGTGGATTAGGGGCTCATCTTGTTCCCTGCTAGCCTCTTCTCTCTCTCCATCCAAGTGAGATTAGAGTGTTGTCACGTTTCTTGTACATTTTCAGGTCCTTTGATTTCAGAAACTCAGGATCTGAGACTCTGATGGAAATTTGTATTACTTTTGTGGTTTTTTTTTTTTTTTTTTTGTAATAGTACAATATCATAAAGAACAGCAAAAAGAAATTTCAGCCCCAAATACAACACATGAATCACATGGACCTTGAAAGATCATCCAGTCCAACCCCCTGCCACATCAGGTCCACCTAGAGTGCATCACCCAGGAACACATCCTGGCAAGTTTTGAATATCTCCAGAGAGGGAGACTCCACAAACCCACCTGGGCAGCCTGTTCCAGTGCTCTGTCACCCTCACAGTGAAATTTTTTTCCTCAGGTTTCCATGGAACTTCCTATGCCTCAACTTCCACCCATTGCCCCTTGTCCTGTCACTGGGCATTCACCGAGCAGAGCCTGGCTCCATCCTCTGGGCAGTCGTCCTTTACATCTTCATAAACATTAATGAGGTCACCCCTCAGGCTCCTCTTCTCCAAGCTGAAGAGCCCCAGCCCCCTCAGTTTCTTCTCATAAGGAAGATGTTCCACTTCATCATTTCTGTGGCTCTGCATTGGACTCTTTCAAGCAGTTCTCTGAGGTCCTCCCTGAACTGAGGGGCACAGAACTGGACACAATATTCCAGATGCAGCCTCCCCAGGGCAGAGTAGAGCCTCTCTTGACCTACTAACCACACCCCTTCTAATACACCCTAGAATGGCATTGGCCATCTTGGCCACAAGAGCACGTTGCTGGCTCATGGTCAACCTTCCATTCACTAGGACCCCCAGGTCCTTTTCCGCTTCACTGCCCTCCAGTCCTCAGCCTATACTCGTCCGTGGGGTTATTCTTTCCCAAATGCAAGACTCTATACTTGCTCTTGTTGAATTTAATTAAATTTCTCCCTGCCCTGCTCTGCAGCCTGAATCTTGCTGAATATGAAAACAATTTGTGTAAACCAGGTATTTAAAGGAAAATGCTATGAGTAGCTATGGCTGAAAGCAAGCCCCAAATCTGGGTAACATCTGCAAGCCTGAAATACAGCCCTACTTCTCTCTCACTTTCATTTATGACTGTTTGCTTGGTAAGTGTGCCAATGGATATGGAGTCACAAAGTGTGTGCCTTTTCTTTGAGTAAGAGGATTTTAAGTGTCTGAGGAATAGGAACTTATTAATGCAGAATACAGAATTAACCAGGTTGGAAAAGACCTTTGAGATCATCGAGTCCAACCTATCATCACCCAACACCATGTGATAACTAAACCATGGCACCATGTGCATTGTATATAAATAGCCATTTGTCTATTAAGCCAAAAAGTTTTACAAAGTGCTAATCCCAAAGGTGTCTTTCATGCCTGCAAGCAACTGTTAGTGGCTTTTATTTGACGGTTTTAAGTGGAAGTCTATCCATACAGTGTTCCTGTTTATTTCTTTGTCTTTGGGCAAGGACAAGAAAAAGAGAAAATTGTGCATTCCCATTCTTCCTGCATGATGGGAGAAAAAACAAATTCTCTGTTCAAATGTTTTCCTAGGTTATAATTAGCACACATTTAAAATAGACATTTAAGATTTTTGTATGGGTGTAAAAACTGTTTCTGTTGAACACATTTTGCACATTAAATCCTGGGGTCATTCTGAACAGTAAAAACATTTCTCCATTATAAGGCTGTAAAGGTACACAAGCAATGTGTATAAACTGGGAGCCTATCTCAGCCACCTTTTACCACATGAACTTGATAGACTTTTTGTTTGTTTGTTTGTTTTTATGAGCTCAAACTGCATATCATTTATACATACTTGGCTTTCACATTTTTCTTTTAGTCCTCTGACATTTAGCACTTATTAATTGGATTAACATTACTACAGATTCACTGGCAAGATACCTAAGCAAATCCAGATGTACACCACTACGTGTTCCCATGTAAAATTTAAAATTCAGATGGAGAAAAACGATAAGAAATGTCTTTGGTTGCATAGCACTTTATATAATGTGAGTTTGTTTTTCATTGTGAAATGGCAATATGGCTTGTGAAACACAGCTTGGGCATGCAAGAGAAGCGTGACCATCTTTGTCTACTGTGCTAGCAATCTGCTGCTGCATCTCTCAGGAAAAACCACCATACTGGTGGTATCTGTTACTATTTGTAGGATTAACGCTCCATGTAAATTCCAGCTGTTGCTCATGCAGTTGATCTTCCTGGTATCTGAACGAGTGCTTCCTGTGCCCAGCTGGGACAATTGTGTCAAACTGGCATTTCAAAGTCCAGAAGTATACTTTATAATTATTCAGAGGAACATTCTCTCTCTCTGCATCAGAAGTCTCTTTCCTATGTGTTTGTAGAGTAGCATAGTATGAATAAATTATATGGCATGGTTTGTAGGTAGATCATATACTGATTTTATTTTGCATGCTAAGAGTGGGTGTTTTTTCTGCTCATTTGGGCCAGTTTCTGCCTTTTCCTGCCTAAATGCATAGAGTGTATAGTAAGACATAAGGAAGATACTAATGAAAATGCATTTCATTCTTTCCGTTTTGTATCTATCAGTCTGAAAGACTGATCTCATCTGGATGGCAAAGAGTCACAGTGTCATCAGCACTGCTGATCCTTTCTCAGTGCTAGAGGCATTCTGAGTGACTCATAGCTGAGACAGTAGGGCTTTTGAGAGATGCCTCTGGGGCAGAGCCACATGGAATCTCACAGCCCCTAAGCTATCAAAAGCAACAATGCCTGTGTGTGAAAACAACCAGACACTGAGCTGGTTGCATTCTCATAATGATGAGAGCTGGGAATGGTGTAAAAGTTCAAACTCACATCCTTGGATTTATTTCATTCAGCAATGAAATCATAAAAACAGATTGTGAATCTCTGATTTCATTCCTAACCCTGGCTGTTTCAATGATTCCTTCTAGATCTCCTTGTCTTTGCTGCACTTGCCTCCAGCAATAGAGGCACACCTGCCAACATGAGTCACAAAAAGTTAGTGATCCAATGCTAATAAGAAGCACTCTATTAATCACCATCTCAGTGACGAGCTTGTGTGTGATGTGTGTGTGTGGGCTGGTGGCAGATTAGTGCCTTGCATAAGTATATACAAAAATACAAGCCTGGGATTTCATTAATATCTATAACATTTCTGTTACAGTAAGGAGTCTCTTCAGTACAGCTTATTATACTAGACACAGATGTCCTGAACAAAAGCCAGGCTAATAACCAAAAAACCCTTCTGCTCATCCTCATATTATTTGAGTGTCAGGATACTCTGTTATGTAGAAACTCTTTTGTTTGCATTCAGAAGCTTTTTTTGAAGAACAGTTGTTAGTCCTCTAAATAGGCGATACAACATTTCCTGTGATGGCTTGTTTGTTAATCAAAATGTTTAATTCTATGTATTCTGCCAAGTCTTTGGGGTAGAAAATGTCTTTTCCTTATTTTAACCAGGATCTATATTCACAGGAATAATATAAAAAATGTGAAAGGTTAGAAACTTCTCCTCCATATGTTTAGTTTTCCTGAGAGACCTGATAACATCCTTAGGTCCTGCAGCTCTATTTCTCTTTGTTCTGCCTTTCCTTTCTTCCTCACTATTAGACCTTTTGGGTTTATCTCCTGTATAATGACAGTCATTCTTTATTCCTCTTGCCAGTATTCTTTCCCGAAATTAAACTCTTACTCATTTTGTAGATGGGAAAATACCCAAAAGAAAATTCCAGAAACACATGGCTAGACCTAATAGCTGCTGAAATTGAGTGCAGAACTCCAACCCTGCTACATTGCAATGAAGACAAACAAACAAATTGACTTAATCTGGAAAGCAAAAGATGAACAGTCCAAACCTGGAATAGCACAGTGTGATATTCTGCTGTCTGACAAAGTATATCCCAGCATGAAGAGAAAGATCATCACTGTTCATACAAGCTTCTCTGTGAAAGGATTATGGTTTGGTGGTTTTTTTGGTCTTCAGTATTATTTTAATTATCTACTTACAATTCAGCTTCTTTTTCTTTCAATTCCTATATTTAATATCTGATTTATCTAGGGTTTTTTTTTTTTCACTTTTTGTGAGTGAAATGCAATGTTTCTCTTTATCATGTGTCTGAGGAAAACAATGAGGCAGATTCAGATGCAGGGGGAGGGATTTCCAAGAGTTTTTGTAAAGGATAGTCTAACTTTTGCTTGTCATACCACTAAAAGGTCAAAAATGGGAAATGCAACAGTTCAGTAGCTCCAGTAGTCTTTGCTTCTTAGATGTGCTTGGTGTAAGCCTAATGTGTTACTGTCCCAATATAGCTTTATCGTAGCCAAACAAAAGTGGGTGGGCTTTAATTGTTTGGTTTTGGGGGGGGGTTGCTTTTATTTTGCTTTTCATTTGTGGTTTGTTTGGTTTATCTTTTTTTTTCCCCTTGAAGAAAGCCTGTGTGTAGAGATTGCTTGATTTCACATTTCTTGAGTCTTAAAGGCATTATATGTATACATTAATATTTTTTCTTTCTCTGTGGAGATGATAATTTCAATTTAATGAAAAGAGAAGTTATATCTTGTGTTGATTTTTTTTCTCTTTAATCTACATAGACTGGTAATGAGCCTATATATTTTTTTACCTAAAATGTATCACTTTATTGTTTTGCTTTGTTACATGTAAATACTTGCACAGATGAATGAGGCCTTGAACAGCTGAGTTTCATTGAGAGGTGCCCCTTCCCATGAGGAGGAGGTTGGAGTAGGTGATCTCTAGGGTCACTTCCAACCTAAGCTATTCTGTAATACTCTGGTGATAGTGAAACTGGCCTTCACCAACCTTTGTAAACATGAAGACATTTTTTTTTTTTCACTGTAAGGATAATGGAACACTGGAACGGGCTGCCCAGGGCGGTTGTGGAGTCTCCTTCTCTGGAGATATTCAAAACCTGCCTGGATGCCTTCCTGTGTGATCTGGTGCAGGTGATCCTGCTCTGGCAGGGGGACAGACTAGATGGGTTTTTTTGCGGTCCTTTCCAACACCTAACATTCTGTGATTCTGTAACCTTACATGAATCCCATCTTGTCCCATAGACTTTTGTCCAGTTGTTTTAAGTATGGTTTTAATTAGTTCCCCTTGGAATTTGAAGCTAATACGGAAAAGTAAAACAACACTGAGGAAAAAAAAAACACAAAACAACACAAAACAAACAAACAAACAAACAAAACTCAAAAAACCAACCAACCAAAAAAACCCCACACATGCATGTATTTTATGTAATATATAATGTACATTTTTATGTCAATGCACATGTATTATATTAATCTGTATGCTTAGAATCATAGAATCATAGAATCAGTAAGGTTGGAAAAGACCTCAAAGATCATCAAGTCCAACCTATCACCCAAGACCTCATGACTACTAGACCATGGCACCAAGTGCCACATCCAATCCCCTCTTGAACACCTTCAGGGATGGTGACTCCACCACCTCCCTGGGCAGCCCATTCCAGCAACAACTTTCTCCTCTCCTCAAGTCTAAACTTCCCCTGTCGGAGCTTGAGACTGTGTCCTCTAATGCTTATATGTATATGTATCTCATGTAATGCCCTATGAAAGTGAATCCCATGTCATTCCATCTTGGTGACTGAAACATCCAAAATGAGGATGACAACACTAACTTTTTTTTCACCACATAATTTTTCTTTCCTCTTAGATTTCTGTGTAAGCAACATAAGACTTATCATTTTCTACACTCATCTTGACAACTGTCAACTCAGCTTCTCCAAGGACAGTGACTGGTTTAATCTTGATGTGTAGGTTGGTGTGCATGTCTGACATCATAAAATTATGCAATTGCTTGTCTTTGTAATTCCCTTGATTGTACTTTCCTTGAAATGGGATTAGAATTCTCTCTGTGTGTGTGTGTGTCTCTACCTCTACCTCTTTCTCTCTCTCTTTCTCTCTCTATCTCTCTTCCTTTCCCTCTCTCTCTCTTTCCCTCTCTCTAGGTATTGATCTAGATATAGACATATAGATACAGATATACAGATATATACAATTGTTCTACATGTTATTTCAGTTAATCTCATAATTGTGCATCATTTCACGTAGTGTCATCAACAAAGCTTAGATCTGTAAACAATCCTGATTAACTGGTTCTTTCAAGATGGAAAGCAAAGCTGTGCTTGCATGCATTCATACTTTTATCCTCCATATCCTCTTTTTTCAGGCATTTTCCTGACCTGCATACTCTTCCTTTTTACCAAATGCCATGCTACCAGTTTCTCACAACAGTTACTGCTATAAAAAAATTGAATATGCAACATACCAATTTCTTTTTAGTTCATAGGTCTTGAAAAGAATGTTGAAGTAATTGAGACAACATAAGAAGACACGAATTTTCTATACTATGCTGTAATTCTGACACTTTTTCCCAAGTTGAATAGTCTGCTGGTATAAAAGAAATTGTAATAATGTTTCACATCAGCTGAAGAATAAGGTCTACAGTTCTGCATTTCTGTTAATGCCAACCTCACTGAAATATCACAATGCTTTAAAAACGTGATTTGTTTCCTAGATGTGGGAGCAATATGAACTTTATTTTAAAGGATTGAGTCATTATTGGTGCTAGAATCATGTCTATGTGCAGGGTAAATTCAGACTTAAATATTCAGGTAACTTTTAGAAGATACTTGTAGGAGAAGTGAATAGCATGACTCCTTTTTGCTGCTTCAGCACTGAAGTGTGTAAAAAACAAGGCAAAGTGCAATTCAGACTCACATTTCTGCTACTGAACTTTCAGAAGATTTAAGTCGCCTGGGAGAGTATGAGGATGGTTGGCAAATAACATGCTAGCGTGGACTGAATCCCATGAATGAAATTGAAGTGCTAAAAGTAATATTTTTGTGAAGTTTTATTCTTACAATTTAATAAGTTGTAAGACCTCATCAATGTTTATAAATATGTAAAGGCTGAGCACCAAGAGGATGGAGCCAGGATCTTCTCAGTGATGCCAAATAACAGGACAAGGGGCAATGAGTGGAAGTTGAAGCCTAGGAAGTTCCATGGAAACATGAGGAAAAATTTCTTCACTGTGAGGGAGACAGAGCACTGGAACAGGCTGCCCAGGTGGGTTTGTGGAGTCTCCCTCTCTGGAGATACTCAAAACTCACCTGGATGCATTCCTGTGTGATCTGGCAGGGGGATTGGATGAGATGATCTTTCAAGGTCCCTTCCAGTCCCTAGCATTTTATGATTCTGTGATTAAAAAAAAAACAAACAAACAAAAACACAACAATGCAAAGCAAAGTAAAAAACCCAACAAGGTATCTCTCTACCTTTCTGTTAATCTAATAAGTCAGCGTGTGTGTGGTATCTTCGTATTAGAGACTGTTTAAGATACTTGAAGCAATCCTGGTTTGGTGGAACAGACTTTGGCAGGCAAGTGTTTACAATAAAAAGCATATTTTGAAAAGGTCTTATTCTTGCTAAAGAGTCATGATACAGTAATTTATGTGATTCATCTGTGCATGAAACTGCTGAGACCCAAATTCTCTTATCTAGGGAATACTAATTGTCAAGGTCTTTTGGAACATGCGGTTTCATTGTTTCTCCTGAGGATTTTGGAGGATGTGAGGAAGTACCATAAAGCATTTGTCACTATGCAATTGAAATAACTCAGGGAGTTTTCTTTTATAAGTCTATGAGTGGCTGTTTTAACTTCCTAACTGGAAAAAAAAAATGTTACATTGCATCTACCTATTATCCATACAATTGAGAAGGTACAGAAAGCCATTTATCTAGCAGATTTGTTTCCATTACAAATTGACATGGAACAGGAGCTACCATAATATTAAGTTTGGTGTAGCTTTTGGAAACAAATTTACCATCCTGTCTAAGAGCGTTTAAGTGACAGTTGGTTGGTGTTTTTAATATCACTCTTATAGATATTATGTAATAAATTGCACTTCATAACTCAGAATGACTGAAAGGCTAATTTTAGCTCTGAAGGGTTGTTACCTCTAAATTGATCAATAAATTAGATGAATTAATTAAGTTGTGCTGCCAGGGCCAAGGACTATCAGTGTATGTAGCCTTGCTGCTGTATCATTTATTAGTATCTCAAAGAACAATAACTTTTTAAAAGTCTTTACATATCAATTCCATTTTTAAGGCTTTGTAAAGTTCTGCCTATTGAAAAGAATAAAATTGTATCCTATTAAGAAAATGCCTAAGTCCCATCAGTAATAAAGATCAACACTCACCTGCAAAAGATTAACAAATTCAGAAAGAATATAATTTATTTTTGACAGCTGCATAAATTAGAAGTTTTCTGATAGATGAACATGGTTCTATTTTGTCCATATAACTAAAGTTTTACCAGATCAGAATGAAATAATACAGGTGAAAACAGTAGAATTACTGACACATGAACAAATAGACATTAAGTCCCATTCCATGAATGTGAAAACTTAATTCTTCTGTGCCATTTCCCTATGGCACAATTAATTCTGAACTAAAAGGTGCCTGTGTCTAAGAGAAGATCTGAGATCACTCAGGAATAATCCTGGAATATGTTAAGATACCACAAATCTTTATTTTGTCTCTCAGTAATAATCGTCATTCAGATTGTGATGGGTTGAAAATTCCCCCCAACATTAAATTTTTGCCAAATCAGCTCAGCTGGAAGCAAATGAAAGCTGTATTTACAAGCAAAACTACATTCTACAATGGAATGCAATGAACATGTACAAAATATACAGTATTTACAATATTTACAGGCATTTACAAATAATAAACAGCACAAGAACCCCTGTGGTCAAAGACCAGGGGAAGCTACTAGCTTGTCCCTCTCTGCCCTGCCCCCCTACAGTTTAGAACAGCAGTTAGATTGATATCAATCACATTTTCTCATGTGTTCATACAACCAATACACAGCTGACATATTCTCTTACCTGAACCTGTACCAATAATTACTATAATTTTAAATTGTTTTAGAATCAATTCAAACCAATTTTACTCCAGAAATCAAGTGTCATTCCTCCAATTTCACTTCTGTAATTCCTCATCTTCAGTTACGTCCTTTTTTCATTAGTCTGCATTTGGAACATCACCAATGCATGAAGTTTGAATAGGCATGGATAAGCCTCCCATTCTTTGTCCATAAAGCAGACTTCCTAGGTAAAGTTATATTAAAATAAGTGAATGGAAAAAAAATCATAACAAACCCTATGAAAAATTACTTCATATATACATTCCAGGCCACCATTCAGGTCAAATAATGATTTCAGTTCAAACTATCTGTTTACATATGAGAGCAAAGGGTTCTACTTAGAAGTAGTTATGGACTGTTTCTTCTCATTCCTGTCAATGTTTCTTTCAATATATCAACTACTTCAGCTTTATTATAGAGGGTAATACCTTGTCAGGTTTGAGTTTATGCTGCCATTGCAAGATGTTAGATTTCTCCTTACTTAAGTAAAAACAAGAAGGGAGAGCTAAGTACTGCATGTCAGAATCTGTACTTGACACTGTACATTTCTTCTAATACAGTGCTCCTGTTTGGTATGCTGTGGAAACAACTGGTACAACAAAGGCAGAATTTTAGGCACTTAAAAATTGCCAGAGGCTCACTGAATCATAGATAAGCAGGAGGATTTAAGTACCTGCAGCTTCACATGAAAGTGGTAAAAACACCACAGTCTATTAGGAAACAATTTCCTGCAGGCATCGGCTTGTAGGAATCTGACTTTCATACTTTCAAAAACCTAGCAAAGGCTGAACTGCATCATTAAGTGCCTAAATGTCATTGACAAGCTTGCCCTTGTTCCTTCAAAATGTATCTGATGGAAAAATAAAAAAGCTGCAGTGAAATGACTCAAGAAGAAAGTATATGTTAATGTGTAGATAATAATAATAATAATAATAATAATAATAATAATAATAATAATAATAATAATAATGGTGCATACATTTATTTTAAAGATATATGATTCTTCTATCAATTAAGGACAAGCCCTGTAGCTGAAATTTCCAAAGTTGCTTAAACACTCATCTCTCAAATGACCTTCAGTAGGACATTACAGGAGTCCATCAAGTAACCAGAAATTATTACACTGTGAGAAGTCTTTTTGCATTATGATAAGTTAATTTGTTTCTCTTTTTAACCTAGTAAATGACAACTTAAACACTGCAGAAGAGATTGCAATGGTATGATAAAAATACTAACTTAGTCTTCAGTATTTAGATGGTTTTTTAAGCTTTTGACCCCAAAAGTGAGAATAACAGTAAAAGTAAATATCATAGCAAGATGAACAAAGCTCTTCAGAAGAGATTGTATAACTTTATACTTCTGAACTTGAGTGTACTCTATAAAAGTAATTCTAAACTGTGCCTACAAGATTTGTAGACAAAAATCTCTAACTGACTTCTTCGTTCCCGCACAGAGAAAGGGAATAAGCATAGAGCAAAACAAGAAGTGGTTAGATTCAGATGATTCAGATTGGATGTTAGGAAGAAGCTCTTCACCATGAGGGTGGTGAGATGGTGGAACAAGTTGCCCAGGAAGGTGGTAGAAGCCCCATTCCTGGAGGTTTTAAGGCCAGGCTGGATCAGGAGCAACCTGATCTAGTGTGAGGTGTCCTTGCCTATGGCAGTGGGGTTGGATCTTTGAGGTCCCTTCCAAACCTGACAATTCTATGATTCTATGAGTAAGGCCTTTATTGATGACTTAATTCTTTTCCTTCCTTGTCTGTGGTCAGTCACACAGCAGGCTAGATTGAGTCCAGGAGAGAAAGATGGATTTCAGATTCCTGCTGTAGTTAACTGTGATTTACAAGAAGTTATCTACAGATTTCTGCAGTATTTCAAGTACAGATTTTATAGCTCAGCGTTATTGAGCCCCATGAATTATGAACCCTTCCTTTCCTATTGTGTCCTTGCAGTGCTTAAAATCCATAGCTTCCCAATACTGCACAGTGGCATTTTACAGGCTTCAGAATCCAAATGTTAGGCAAGGTCAAGGTGCCATTTATGTTGTCTTTTTCTTGAATGCCCATAATAAGGAAAGAAGGTCTTTCTGTAGCAGGCCTGTTGATATTAATAGATTTTTTTTCTCATTTGGAGTGCATGAGGATCTAGCCAAGTTATCTTTGATTCAAATTATACTGGGAAAGAAAAAGGCAGAATTTATGAAAATTGAAGTGCCTTCAATTTCTTTTTTCTAACTTGCACTATTGTTTCATATATTGTGTACTCTTAATAGACCTTTATTTTTAGTGATTTTTTTTTGTTTGGTTTTGACTTTTGGTGTTGTTTTTTTCTTCTTCTAAGAACTAGCTGCAAAATGTGTCCATAAATCTGATTGGTAAAATGGATTTCCTGAGGTACAGCCCACGCTTTTGAAAATACTTGTAGCAGCAATATCACTTCGCTTGTTAATCTTGGACTAATTTGTATTATATTCTCTAATCTGGAACATTCCAACTTTATTTAACATTCTGAAACACTGCTTTCTTGATCTCAGAGAAGCTTTGAAGTGCTGGGTTATTAAGACCTGCTGTATATCAAACACACACATTTCTGCTTAACCAGTGTTTTTTTTTCTCCTGTGTTTGAAAATGTATTTTTTGCTTTTACGGTAGATGGGAGCTTTTATTAGAGTTGCAAAATTAAGCTGCAACTTCTTTGCCAGTTAAGCTTGAAGACATTTCATTTGATTGTACTTTATAAAATATTTCCATATAATGCATTTGCAACAGCAGCTATAAAACTTTTGGGATGTTTGAACTGAAACTGCACAAGAGAAAAATCAATGAGATGCATTTGATGGAAGGGAAAGATCACCCATGGCAACTTGATACATCATGGTAAACAGAGTTTGTTTTAATGTGATTCTTGAATATGCATCCATGATTACTAAACAAGTATGAATTACACTTTTGAGCTGTCCTTATTGATTATATGCATAGTTATTAAGCATGTAAATTTTACTTAATTTATGGGACATAGTGAGATTTCACTATATATTTGCCTCTTTCATTATTAAACTCTTCGTTTACAGAAATCACCTTGACAGAGTCCATTACTCACATGCATTCAATATCAGTATGAAATGCTACTTTATGTGGAGAATTTGTATAGATTCCTTAGGGAGAGGTTCCTAGTAATTAGATTTAATGGCTAATGCTACATGTGAACATCAGTATAGTTAGCCGAAGTAGAGACACTAATTTCTCCTCCATTTGATCATCTGGAGTGTTATCTGAAACTCCATTTTTACAAACCATGGCATTAGTGAATTGAAAATTGGAATTTTGAAGAGTTAGTGTTTGGATTAGGCATGCATTAAACCATACTCATTGATTATGTAAGGTTTTGTGTATACCCAAAGAGCTCAGCAGATCTGTAGTGTCATTGCCTTCAAAGTAGCAAAGAATGAGAGTAAATACAGGAAAAGAGTTTTGGTTGTTTCATTTACGTAAAATTGATTTATACATTCAGATTAAAAGATAGTTTTGATGTATGCATTAGGAAAACAGCTGGGAGAGTAATGCATTGCTCCACAGAAGAGAATCATAGAATCAGCCAGGTTGGAAAAGACCTCCGAGATCATCGAGTCCAACCTATTACCTAATACCTAACACCTCATGACAACTAAACCATGGCTTCAAGTGCCATGTCCAATTCTTTTTGAACACCTCCAGGCATGGTGACTCCACCACCTCCCTGGGCAGCCCATTCCAATCGCCAATTACTCTTTCTGGGAAGAACTTTCGGCTCACCTCAAGCCTAAACTTCCCCTGGTGCAGTCTCCCTGGAGACTGTGTCCTCTTGTTCTGTTGCTGGTTGCATGGGAGAAGAGACCAATCCCCCCTGTCTACAACCTCCTTTCAGGTAGTTGCAGAGAGCAATAAGGTCTCCCCTGAGCCTCCTTTTCTCCAGGCTAAGCAACCCCAGCTCCCTCAGCTGCTCCTCATAGGGCTTGTGCTCGAGACCTCTCACCAGCCTCGTTGCGTGCACAATCAAATCCTAAATAAATAAATGTAAATTCTTAGGGCACATCACATATTTCCCAGAACAATCAATGACTATGACAACACAGAAATTCCTTAGTTCTGTCAGCTTTGCATTGTGCTTTCTGTATTTCATATATGCTTGGTCATGTAAGAAATAGCATTTTGCTTGAAATACTCCTTTCCAAATAAGAGATTATAGCATTGATATATCAAAGAGAAAGCAGTTGTGCTCACAACTACATGGAAATGCTTAAAGCAATACATTATACCAGAACACTTTATCTCCAGAGTTTTCAGTATTACTTGCTTTGTGATTTCCTGAATTATTTGTTAATTAAGGAAGCACAATGCAAGTTACTGAATTTCAGTCTAAGACCAAAAATAAATAAATGTGCTCATTTGGATGTGGTGCTTGGGGATATGGTTTAGGAGTGAACCTTGTAGAGTAGGGTTATTGGTTGGACTTGGTGATCCTGAGGGTCTTTTCCAACCTGAATATTTCTGTGATAAATGCTATTATTAGAACACTTCTGATTTCTTAATTATGTGCATAGCTGTACTGAAGCTACAGTGCACTTCATTCCTGTATTAAAATTAAGTAGAATAAAATTATAACTTTTTTAATAATATCAAATTAGCTGTCATTAATGAGACTTTAATTACCATGTTTCCTATTAGATATAATAAGCTAATGATCTATAAATCTATATGAAACACAACAATATAACCCTTTACATAATAAAATAATCTAAGCCCAAGAAGTAATTAAGAAGATGTAACATGTGCCATATTTTATTGTACATGAGAGAAGAGTATTAAAGCACAACTAAATTTGAATTTGCCTCATCAAAGCCATGGCTACCATTACACATTTTTATGTTGTAGTTTCTGCTTGAATTATCTAAATATTCTTTCATTTCTTTGCCTTCGTGCCTATTACAATTGGTGGCATGTAAGAAAATGGTGTATGTTGAGGGTTGCTCTTTTAAACTATTGAGTAGACTTTTGCTGGGCATGGCTTTACTTTTCTCATATTTTTTCTTTACATTATGAATTTCCACCAGATAATTTTATTAAAATGAAAACTTCCCAAGAGAGAATTTTGAGTTTTCCATGATGAAGCTTCTCAGACTCTGAGCAGAATTCCTTCAGAATTCCTGAGCAGAGTTCATCCGAAGTCATATCTTAGGGTTTCAACTTTGATGTCAGTATGAGCTAAACTACCCTGTAAGTCTGCTGGAATCCTGTCATGTTTACTTTCTTTTGAGTCAACAAAATCCCCACACTTCTTTCTTATTCCTCTTTGGAAAAATAAATATTGATGGAATATTTTTAACTACATGTTATTTTTCTGAGCTTAATGGACTTTGTGATATTTTGAACCCAAAGGGGAAATGGGAACTAAAAAAATAACTACATTGTGTATTGCATTCAATATATGAATTGATGACTTTAACAGTAGAGGCCATAGCCATGTCAGTATCTGAATCTGAACTCTTACACAATATTTTGGTATACAAAATATTTACAATAAAACTTTTATTATTTCTTGAAGACAGCTTTAAATTTTAGTGAGACATTAATATAACTTAAATATATATACATGCATGTCTATATGTATCTAGAAATTGGGCAAGCAGTACTTTGGGTTGCCTTAAATTTTAGAATTCCCATTTACTGTAGTGTTTGCTAAAACCCAGTATTTTGTTGTCTTGAGAAAGGCTATAGGGGTGCTATTACTGTTAAAAAAACACACAGTAGAAAGACAGCTATTCACTTTGGATTATATCTGTCCGCCTCTGTAGTATTTGTATTGACTTCATTTATTTCTGGTTAAGGGATGCATGCCTGCTTGTAATAATAATGATGAAGTATAAATTTGTTGAAGAGAAAAATCCTAAAGATTGCAAGTGATTTTTAATAATTTAGGCACTTTAAATTAGAACTAGACCCTATCAGAGCCAAAAGGAGGGCAAGCTATTGTGATTTGCCATGTGGATTGGTGTTGCTTTCAGATTTAGCAGCTGGTCATTATAGGCAAGATACCAACTCCAATATCTTGTTTAATTTCTGAGAGCTAAAGAAGCATGCCTTGTATGCAAAGTTGAGAATCCTAATGTTTTTTTTAATCAAATAATTACTATTAGTACAAATTGCTCCAAGCAGTGCGAATTTGATTGGACTAGGTTCACAGAGCATGAGGTTTCTCTTTACTTCAGGAACAAAGATGCTGCCATCTGCAATTTATGACTTTTCTGTTGCTCTTAATTGTCTGTACTCCAAAATCCCTAGATCCTTCTGGGGCTGTGTGGGTGCACAGAGCCTCAGCACAGTGTGAGTTCTGCAAGTTGTTGACAAGATCATATATTAGTCCAGACTCAACCTGGCTGAGGTTCCTTCTTTGATCCTAATGTGGCAGGGGGGTTGGACTCGATGATCTCTGGAAGTTCCTTCCAACCTCTAATGTTCTATGATTCCTCTATTTGCTCCTTTGCTTTTTTTTTTTTCCAGAAGTGGTCACCACCTTCTCATTGCTTCTTAATACGTAGTCTAATTTCTTGTGTTCTTCTACTGGTCATTAACACTAAACAGGAAAACAGAATTGAGTCATTAACATGAGGGAAGTGTACTTTTCTGTGTGCTGTTGTGCTTCAGGTTTGTGTCTCCATACTACAGGTCTTAGCAGAAGGCAGGTAGAGGCCAAACTGGTCTATAGCAACAAATTACAATGAAACTAACCAATTCTGGGTTGCCTTGAGTAATGATATCGTTAATTCAAAATAATGGTACATTAAAAAAATGTTGAACTTTCTCGTATTCACCTTTTCCCGGTTGTAATGCTTATCCTCCTCCTGATCTTCAAGGTCCCAAATTCAATACAACAGTAGAGTTACAAAAGGGCAGAGTTTCTACAAGAGGTCTGTTTCTGCCGTCCTTCACAAATGGAGTGATGTGGCCATAAGCTGCTGCAGATTTGTCTGGAGTCACATTTTTACTTTTGATAGCACAGCCTGGTTGTTTGATCTTTCTGTACCAGTTATACCTCAAAGTATCTCTTCTCAAGTCTCTCAAAGTCTGACCAGTAATGGACCATTTATGATTTGTGTTTATAGTCAAGGGGCCTCTGACATCATCTAGCAGGTGCAAAGTCTTTGCCTTATCTTGTGTTCATGATTTTAGGGACCACAACATTAGTTATATATTAAGAAGACACATGGAAATATATAAGTATAGTAAGTTCAGCAAGGAGGAGTACAGAGATCTACATGTGGAAAAGAACAATCAAAATATGCTGGAGAATACCCAGCTGGAAAGTGTCTTGGCAGAAAAGGGCCTGGGGATCTCGATGCACAGCAGACTGGATGCTCCCTATCAGGTAACAGTGGGGGAATATCTCAAGGCCTCTTAGGCCTGGCTAGGCCTAATGCCAAGAGAAGAAGGGTGGGAGGCAGTGTCAGACCTGGCCAGCCTGAGACTAGCCTCGCAGAGGCAAGGGGAAAAAGCGCCCTGGGATGGGTTTGGGTATACCCTCAGGTGGGGAGAAGGGAAGTGTTGGGGGTCTTTGGGTGTGCTGTGAGGGACTCTATGCTTTGGGATTCTTTGCCACTATGTTTTGTAGTTTCTGTAAGCACGAGTTGCTTTTCAATTTAAACTTTCCATCACTCTCCAATCCGTTTGTGTGAGTGTCATTCTTTTGCCCCTTTCAGAGGCAATAAAGGATCTGTCCGGCCCTAAACCAGGACTCTGCTCTAGGCTACCTTGCTTGACCAGGATGCTACATCAAATGCTATTCACAGATCCCTTCCAATAGTAATCATTCTGTGATTCTGTCAATGCTTTGGTACCTTCTTGTTGTCAATATCTACTAGTTACAGCAGTACTACTGCTGTGCCATTCAAATTACATCGTGGGGATAAGCATGCTCTGTCAGTTATCTCAGATTAGCTTCTGTGAAGTAGTGTGTTAAAACAGAGAATCTTGTTTGCTTTTAATAAGAGGCACCTGTCCTTGAAGCAGTCTCATCAAAATTCAAAAATATAGAAGAGTCATCTAGTAAGCATATTGAAATTCAGAGCAGACTTTGCACTGATATGTCATTTTTCTCCTCACCTCTGCCTCCTTTTATATATTGATTTATCTGTCTTTGGAGGCAGAGACTGAAATGGAGTCTTTCCTTTGCACATGTTTTACTATGTTTTAAAGTTTGGTGCAACATCACATACTTAATAAAGCCTTAGGAAAGTAAAATTCATTCATTCATTGGTCCAGACGTGTTAGACAGGTTTTTAAAACGTGCTTTGTTTTATCACTGGTGTCAAGCCATGCTTAGGAAGGCTTAGTAACCAAATTTGTTAAGCTAGTCTTAAAGGAGTGCTGCTAATACAATTGTCAGCTAAATATCACTGTTACATTTTAAATAATTCAGAATAATTCTTCAATTACAAACTCCTTAGGATTGCTTCTAAATACCAATTGGTACTGCATGAAGTTACCAGCAGTGCTGGGTTAATGGCTATTCTTGATGGTCTTAAAGGTCTTTTCCAACCTAAATGACTCTATGATTTGGAAGGGTTTTGCTGTTGTTGGTTTGGTTTGGGTTTGGTTTGTTTGGTTGGGTTTTTTTTTGTGTGTTTTTAGGCACTTCTGTCTAAGAAGTCAGGGGGTTATTTGGCAATATCATATTACTGTTGAGGTTTTCTGGACAGCAATCTTTGCACATTTTTGGGGTATTTGATGAAAGTTAAGCTAAAAGTTCCCAGGACATCCAGACCTATCACTCATATTCTCTGCAGTTCAGTTTTTCCACATTCTTCAGAAATGTCTCTGATTTATTGATTTTCAGCTGCCCAATTAAAGCTTCTGTGCAAGTGCTTCAAACCACCTATAAGGCTGGGCACAGAAATTTGCTTCTTTGTCAAATAACAAATCCTAAAGGCTAAATGATGACCAAATGCTTTAAAATACACACTCAGACTAATTCGAATGAGTATTTAGCTTGTGGGTATTATAAAGTCCCAGATGTTTATTGGATGAGGCATATCTCTTGACAACGGTGGTAAGGTGGCTAGATGTTCAATCCTAGCAAGTGATAGCTGCCAGTGAACTTCCTTCCTTTGAAGCTGGAATGATTCAAGTTGTACTAGCTTGGTTCATGTAATTTCAGCAAAATAATCTTCAATTCTGTCTAAGCCAAGACTGTCCAAACAAAATAAATCTTTTCCTTCTGCTCATTTCCTTGTTCAGGATGTTTCAACAGAGATTAGTCAGAACTATAAATCACAGGCAGACAGTCATAAGAAAATAATTGTACTGTCTAGCCAGAGGGGGTTGGAGAAGCAGCCTTGTCTTTTTGAGTATTCACATTATGTGACTCTTCAGTCTTGCTTTTCTTCATCACACTTCCGAAAGTCAGAGCTCCACGTGTTCATTAACAAATTCTTTATCATGATGGTGGTGGAACACTGGAATGGGTTGTGCAGGGAGATGGTTGAGGCCCCATTCCTGAAGATTCTAAAGGTGAGGCTCAACAGGGCACTGGGCAACCTGATCTAGCTGAAGATGCCCCTGCTTACTGCAGAGGGGTTGGACTAGATAATTCAGTGATTCAGGCATAGCCACGTGTCTCCACAATCCTGGAGATTAAATTTAATATTTACCAGAGTTTATTAGAAATTATAAAACTGTTTAAATTACAGATTAATATGATAATTCTAATAAAATAGCATAAAATTAAATCTCACACTGGTTTTGGCATGGACCATACAGTTTATGTATTTTGTTGTCAACTTGATTAAGCCCTGCAAAGCATTTGTCTTTCAGGACATTTTTCTGACAGTAAATCATTCAACTGTTATCTTGTACCTCTTTGACCTTTTTTCCTTCCCATATCAGTTCTAAAGAATATTGTTAATTGTATATTATCAGTTCTAAGTCCTTCAGAGTGCATTGGAATGATTAGAATCTGTCTGGGAGAAGGACTATCATTTTAGCATTTTTACACTAGCTAGTCACACGGGGAGCAGTTTCTAATGTGCTATAGCATGCATTTTAGTAATCAGACCCATTGAAAACTGGAGCTATGGGGATGTTTCTCAATCACAGAACACAGATGTCAGAGTTTTATTGAAGGTTTCAGCTTGTCTAATTTTATTTTCTTTTTAAAGCATCACCTTAGCTTTAACAGTATTTAAAAGCCAGGAATAATGCAATAATTTGGAGATGCTAGAAACTCACCTAATCCTTGAAAATTGCATGCACAGTGTCTTCTTCAGATCATCTACTAAGTCAGGAACAGCTTTACAATAAAAGATTATGACTAAAAGATAGAAAGGACACTAATTTTCAACTCCTTCCCTATGTCATTTAGGAGAGCTTACTGTGAAGGAACAGTAAAACCTCAATTGCTGCATGCTAGCAGCATGGATTCCTCTGCTTAACACCGACTGAATTATATTTACACAAAACAATCTTCAGTATTTGTTTCAAAGGCAATAGTTTGAGGCTGGTAGGAAATGTTGTCTTCTGTATTTCTTGATATTGAAGTGAATTTCATAAATTTTTAACAGTTTTTTTGTCCTGTATCACTGTAAGAAACAATAACATAGTATTAAGTTTAATACAGTTTAAGCAGAATTCTATCTTACATTTTGCCGTCCTTCTGTTGAATTGATGAAAAGACTCAAAATGCATTCTTCACTGCTATCCTCAATTATTTTCTTCAGAGTTCCTTCCTAACGGATATTACAGGCCATAACAGTCAAAGCAAAGAGATTTTATTTTTCCTTCTGTGTTGGAAGTGTCCAAAGCCTACCCCTGAAATTTGGTTTTCTGCTTTTCTGTCAAAGACCCTTTTGTGAGATTGCTTGTTCCTGCCATACGTCTCCACAATTCAACTGTGCATCTGTAGTTCCAAATAAATACTTGGCTCTAGCCTTACAGGAGGCTTTCTAGACTCTGGTGCTGTAACTGCAGTGCTAAAGTGGTTCCTGGTCACTTAAACATAGCAACATAAGAGAAACAAACAGTGTTAATGTTGTTTGACTGAAAACAATGTTTGACTGGAGGAAGGTGGACCTTTCAAATTCTGCCTGACACTGTGCTGTAATTCCCTGAATTATCAAGTGATAGCTGGGAATCCTGCCTCCTTCAAGCACTTTACAAGCACATTTAAAAGAGAAACCATCCTTTTAGAGAAACAAAGAATTAGACTTCATTTTTCTTCAGTAGTGTTCTTGCTATGTATGTTTGTGTTTGCAAACTCCCAAACTATGACATCTCTACACATTTAACTCAAGTTACCTTTTAGTGTCCTTTTTTGTGTAGGTATTAATACACTTTATGGTAGTTTTAGGCTATGATTTTAAAGTTTTGTTACAGATTTTTGAGCAGAAAAGTAGAAAAATGTAAATAAATCACTGTTGGGTGTGAAAAGGGGAATAAAGATAATTCTAAGTGATTCCATTGAAGAGATATCTGCCATAAGATTGCTTATACCAAAACCTTTTTGGGGCTTCTCCTCTCCTCTCGCTTTGTTCTTCTGGAGAGAATACTAACTGCTTCTGCTTGACTTTGGCTGCATTGTTTTGGTTAATTCTAACAGCAACTTTTCTCTGCTCCTTTTTCCCTTTAGATAGGGTCCGGCGGAGGTGGGTGGTGGTGGTGGAATGGGACAGAGAGACAGTTTCCCTGGTCTCTTGATCAGGGCAGTTCTCATGTTGTTTGTTAATTGTAAATATCTGTAAAATATTGTAAATACTGTATATTTTGTACATATTTATTGCATTCCATTGCAGATTGTAGTTTTGCCTGTAAATACATCTTTCATTTGCTTCCCACTGAGCTGGTCTGGCAAAGTTAGTGTTGGGGGAAATTTCAACTCTCCACACACTTATGCTATGTGGCACCTGTAGCCTATTCTGTCTTAGAAGGTGTGCAGCTCATTTAGAATATCCTCACATTTTCTAAAGGCCTGTCCATTCTTTCAGTGAAAAAGTCTTTAACCCAGAAACACTGCTGTCATCCTCTTTACCAGTAACACACATAATTTACTGAAGCTTTCAAACTCATGCAAAGCAGTTTAATCCTGCGTGTCCCTAGCATGCTTTACCAAAGTTGCTTGCGACATCACTGACTTATCCACAAGATGTGTTCCTGTGGAATCCAACTGTAATTAAAACATGTGAAGTATTCCGAGTGCTCTTGTTGAGCTCTGAATCCTAACAAATTCACAAAGATACCAGAGTACAAAATGCACTATGTGAACTTTCTTCCAGAAGTGACAGTTTTATATATGAATTTTATGAGAAAAATAATTCACCGCTTCTGGGATTTTCTACAGATTCAGCTATGATACTGACTCTTCCTCAGAAAGTGCTGAAAATTGACAGTTTGTCTATCTTATATCTGTTGCAGACTATTCCACGTGTTATTTCTTTCTGTAAATCATCTGTGTCAGAAGCTTGTGTTTAATTTTTATGTGCAGTGAAGGAGTTGTGAAATTTTGCAGTATAATTTCAGTATCAAGTTACACTGGTAGCTATTGGCAGAAACACATATATTTTAAGAGTATCTTTCTCCTTCTGCCCTTTCTGGACTGATCTTTCTGCTATCTCTTTAAAGTGAGCTCTTTTTGGCAGGAGTGGGAAGATGGGAAAAATACTGATTATCCGTGGCACATGAATGTATTATTAATTTTAAGGCAGATTTATTTTTTTCCAGACTTCATATCCTTGATGCAATTTACATTTCAATTAGTTTAGGGTAAACTATAAATAAAAGCAGAAGAAAGCCCCTTTAGGAAAGCAAATTAGCAAGTTATGCGTGAGGTCAAACAGAAAGTAAATGTACAGCCCATAGGCACTTCAGAGCCATCCTAGAGAAACAAATGTAAGCATGCATGGGTACTCTCATCTATTATACAGAGACAAAAATAATAAAAAGGAATCAACCTCGAGCCAAGAAGGTTAATATGAAATGAAAGAGATGGAACTAAGGAGGAAAATGTATTAGAATATATTGTGCTTTGCTTAAGCTGTTAGTTTATTTGTTCATTGCTAGGCAAAAATAAGTACAAAACAAGGTAAAGCTTTTAGTAAACAACTGCACCTTTCAAGGTTTTGCTGCCGTTTCAAAGCCCCTAAGAATATTTTTCTTATCCTAAGTATATTTAGTGCCCATTGTATAGAATCATAGAATGATCTGGGTTGGAAGGGACCTCCAAAGGTCATAAAGTCCAGCTCCCTCTGCAGAGGGCAGAGACATTCTCAACTAGATCAGGTTGCCCATTGCCCTCAAGCCTCACCTTGAATATCTCCAGGCATGGGGCCTCAACTTACCTCCCTAGGCAACCTGCTCCAGTGTTCCACTACCCTCATAGTAAAGAGCTTGTTCCTAACATCTAATCTAAATCTACTCTTCTCTAGTATGAAGCTGTTGCCCCTTGTCCTATCACTGCAGGCCTTTGTAAACAGCCCCTCTCCATTCATTTTGTAAACCCTCTTCAGGTACTGGCTATTAGGTCTCCCCAGAGCTTTCTTTTCCCCAGGCTGAACACCCCCAGCTCTGTCAGTCTGTCTTCCTAGCAGAGGTGTTGCAACACCTCAGTTTTCTTATCTGTAGCCAGTACATCATGAATTTAAACAACAAATGATGTTTAATCTCTGTGTGAGATTTTTTCATTATTGTAAAGTGTCATGAACTCTGAACTTCTGGGATACAAATGAAACTAAGAAACTGATTCAAACTTTGATAACATCCAAGATACTTTATAATCTAAAATTCAGTTTATATCTCCAATACTTCAGTCATCAGTCATTTTGAAGCAAAATATTCTTCTTTAAGGATGTTCATGTCCAGTGGAACGGTGAAGCACAAATACTCCTTTTTCATCTAGGGATTTGCCTGTACTTTATCTGCCAGTTTTGTTTAGATCTCCACTGCCCTGGTGAAACAAAGAAGAAACAGAAATTTTTGAGGACCTTATTTGTCAAGTAGACTAGTAGAACTTGGTTTTGGCAACCTCTGTGCATATAGTGCTGAGCCATATTTTATAAGTGATTTTTTTAATAGCCTGCAGATGTCTTGGTGTTAGTAAGTAGTAATCAAATGCATAAACATACTAAAACCTCCCTATGAACACCAGTAGTAGAACATACAGTATCTGAAGCTATTTGTGACCCAAGTATGAACAGAATATGAATATAAAATGGTGTTGATATTTTTTCCACTTTTTTTGGGCTGTTTTTGCCATGGATAAAGGTTTAGAAACCAAAGCCAAACTCAGAAGAGCTAGCAACGGGCTCTCTCCTACTTGCATTGATTCTGCCCTCTTTCTGTTGTTTCTATTGGGTTTTTTTTATTTGTTTGGTTTGGTTTTTTTTTTAATGTGATTGCAGTGTATCTGGCTGCAGATATTTTCTTTCTGCAGGAACTGGAAATATGTTCCTGGATCACTTAAATACAACAGTGACTGATTTGTTTCCACATTGATCTAGCCTGCAAACTTAAAGTACCAGTGAACATAACTTCGAAGTAAATATCCTTTAGTTGCTAGAATCACATACCATAGCATCTAAGTTTGTTTTATCTCTAGCTTAGTTAAAACGAAGAAAAAATAATCAACATATTTTTGAGAGGTCTAGAAATTAGACTTAGGACTGCCTACATATTAGAGCAGCACAGGCATTGTAAAATAGGAGAGCTGTAGGAACTAGTTACAGAGATATAATTATATTACTTTAAAATAGCAGAAAATTCTGAAGAAAAATAATCAAAATTACATCCCCGTGGTTGCTTATAATCCAGTTCATGTATGGGGAGATCCAAGGCAGACAGGTTTTGCTTGGCCAAGGCTAAAGCATACATCAATGACACAACTGAGAGTAGATATTAAAAGGTCTCAAAAAACTTATTACTTTAAACTATGTCTCCTCTGAGATATAGAGTAATGTATTTTTCCTGCAGTGTATGGCATAAAAGAACTTTTAACATCTGTCTGGGAATTGAGCTAAATAAACCAAAGCATGGTTTAAAACAAAAAAAAATCAAGACATAAACAGAAAACATATCTTTGTTTCCCAGGAGGTGAGTGTCCATAATTTGATTGTCATCAAATGTAAATTAAAAAAAACAACAAAAAACTTTCCTTCTTATCCCTGCATTGTTTTGGTTAAAGACCCTGTTTGGCTTAATGAAATTGTTCAAATACAAATACTGTAGTGATAAGCATTTCAGAAGACACTGCATAGGAACTAATTTCACTTTAGGAACTCCACCAGGAAAGAACCAATAGTTGAAATAATGAGTTTATGATACATGGATTAGAGAAGTTTTCTGTAATTATGGAATCATTCTTAAGAGTAAGATCAATGGCCAGATTTACAAGGCATGCAAACCTCAAGGGAAACTCCTAGCAGTACTTTTTTACTTAGTGTTTGCTTGTAAAATCAGTTCCTTTTCCTTACTGCTGCTGATGGCTGACTACTAGGCCAATTATAAAGAAGGAGCAAGATATGAAGTGTTTTACAAAGCTTAACGAGCTGCAGTGTAAGCATTGCAGAATTAGTGTGTCTATGCTCAATGCAACATGTACACCCTGCTGTATAAGGACCCCTCACAGATTAAAATATTCATATTCAGTAAATGCATCAAAACAAAGAATTTACAAAAATATTTTGATGGTAAAATTTGTTAAACAAAGTCAGTTGGCATACTTTTATGCCATATGTATGGCTACCATGCTGTGCTTCTTACAAAATAAATAGAATATTTCTATTTTTCAGTCCAATCTTGCTTGCAAATGCTTTAAAAAAAAAATGAAAACTATTCCAATGGACTTCATAGATCTCAATATACAATGTTAGACATCTCAGCTATTCGCACTGGGGACAGAGTTCTTTTATGGTCCCTACCCTAAAAAGTAAATGCACAAAGGAATGATCCCTAATACTAGAATAATTAATAAGCTATCAAGCATAATCTCTCCCTTCTTTCAATCAGATGTGTACTTCAAAGACTTGATCCTCACACTGTTTAGACATTAATAATTGAAAAGCTGGGATTGAAAAACTGGGACTGAAAATTGTAGAGAGCTATGAGCTAACTGTGGGCTAGTCTTGAAATAAAAGGGCAGAACCACTACTACATTACTTCTTGTATTCCCCCCACCCAGTTCCTAATCACAGAATGTTAGGGGCTGGAAAGGACCTTGAAAGATCACCCAATCAACCTCCCTGCCAGAGGAGGATTGTCCAGAATAGGTCATGCAGGAATGCATCCAGGTGAGTTTTTAATGTCTCCAGAAGAGACTCCAGAACCTTTCTGGGCAGCCTGTTCCACTGTTCTGTCACCCTCACAGTGAAGGATTTTTTCCTCATGTTCCTGGAGAAACTCCTTTACTTTAACTTGCATTCACTGCCCCTTGTCCTGTCATTGCACAACACTAAAAGAACCTGGCTCCATCCTCCTGACACTTGCCTTTCACATCTTTATAAACATGAATAAGGTCACCACTTAGTCTCCTCCTCTCCAAGCTGAAGAGCCCCAGCTCCTTCAGTCTCTCCTCATAAGGTAGTGTGTATAATAAATATCTCATATTTCTCAGTAGGGGTTGTGGTGCTGGTGTGGATGCACAGAGATATGAAGGAAGCACAGCAGAGTTCTCAGTATGCTGCACACTTCATTCTCCAGTGTTCTGCCTGCAGAGTTCATCTTCCTAGTCACTAGGACTGATAGTAGTGAGGCTCTAAACTGCTCTTTTCAGCTTCCTGACAGATAATTATCAACCAGCTGCAATTTAACCTGAGGATAATTTTGTAGCATTCCTGTGAGTGTCCTTTTTTTTTTCCTCCTCTTTAGTCATAGGAACCCCTTTAAGGTGTTCTGAAAGATTATCCAGATGAGATGTTGTGATAGAATAAGGTTGCACAAACAGTTAGAAAAATTACTTAAAACTTTATTTCTTGTAAGGGGAAGTATTGTGGTACTCTGCTCTTTACCATATTATTTAAAGGTCTGAAAAACTCAAGAACTTTTCAATGGAAAAATAAGAAAATTCAGTATAACATTGAAGAGAAAACTAAACAGATATCTGCATTGTCAGGGGGGGTTAATAGTTTTTTTTTCCTTTTCCCAGACTGAGCTGCCTGAAGTATCACTTAGGAAAAGTTTTGCTCCAGAGAAGACAAGCATTAAAACAAACAACTAATCTTTTTGTTTGGGGTTTTTAAGTTTTGTTTGTTTTATTTCCTGTGACCTTCATAATTTAAATTCCAACATAGTGATAAATGAGCATGCAGTCCATACCAGCACATTTCCAGGGGATCAGGTGCACCCAACATAGATTTGTGAGAGGCAGGTCTTGCCTCTCCAACCAAGTCTCCTTCTATGATGAGGTGACCACCTGGTGGATATGGGGAAGGCTGTGGATGTAGTCTACCTGGACTTCAGCAAGGCCTTTGACACCATCCCCCCACAGCAAACTCCTGGACAAGCTGTCAGGTCATGGCTCGGACAACAACACTCTGTGGTGTGTTAGGACTCGGCTGGAGGGCTGAGCCCAGAGAGTGGTGGTGAATGGTGCCACATCCAGCTGGCAGCCAGTCACTAGTGGTGTCTCCCAGGGATTAGTACTTAGCCCCATCCTATTCCATGTCTTTGGTGGTGGTCTGGATGAAGGGATTGAGTCCATCATTGGTGGGTTTGCAGACAGCACCAGGTTGGGTGCAGGGGTTGATCTGTTGGAGAGGCTCTCCAGGGGGACCTTGACAGGCTGGACAGATAGGTGGAATCCAACATGAGAGCATTCAGCAAGTCCAAGTGCCAGGTGCTGCAGTTCAGTTGCAGCAACCCCATGCAGTGCTGCAGGCTGGGGTCAGAATGGCTAGAGAACAGCCAGGCAGGGGGAGGAACTGGGGGTTCCAGTTGACAGCCAGCTGAATATAAGTCAACACTGGTTTTGGGGTCAGGCCCTACTTGACCTGATGTTCTCAGGTGGAGAGGAACATGTGGGAGATGTGATGGTGGCAGGCTGTCCGGGGTGCAGTGACCATGAGATGATAGAGATGTCGGAGTGCAGGGAAGTGAGGAGAAACAGAAACAAAGCAGCTCCTGCTCCCGCTACACCACCTTCCACCCTGCCTAAACAGCTCTTGCTTCACCACCACCATTTTTTGCACCCATCCTAGAGCCAGGGACAAGACCCTCAACCAGCCAAGGTAACACACAGAGGAGCTCAGTCCCAGTAAGGAGGCCCAGCCAACAACAACAGAGGATATTGGAGTAGTCATCAACCCTATCCCTACCTAGCCGGGGGCCACCAGGCCCCCGGCCTTTGTTGTCACCACCACCATCACCCAGTGTGCACCAAGAGGACTCACCAGTGATGAGAGGAGGATCCTCAGCCCAGAAGGGCTCAGCTTAGGGCTTCTGCCTTCCCTGGGTGAGATTAAATAGGGGAGTGGGTGGGGAGGGCCAAGTGGCCACACCTGGGGTGGGAGGAGACTCCAAGAGAGCCCAGGTGCTCTGCGATTTGAGGGGGGAAAAAAGGGGAAAATGGGGTGGGTGGGGAGGAAAAGGGGCAGTTATGGTGGGAAAGGGGAGGTGGTGGTGAAAGGAGGGGATTTTAAAATAACTTTATTTTCCATAAATCATTCATAACACACAACTGCAGTTCATGGTTTGCTTTGCCTCCATGCAAAAAGAACAAACCCATCAATACTTCATAAAATAAAGCACAGTGGTGGCTATTACAATGGAACCTTCCCATAATTATGATTTTTGCTTGGCATGGAAAATCTGTGCTTTTCAGATCAAAATAGCAAGTTTCAACAACAAAAAAAGTTCTCCAAGAGTGGTATTTTTCCCTGGATGCCAGCAGACAACACCAGGATGATTGGGGGACTGGAGCACGTGCCCTATGAGGAGGGGATGGGAGCCCTGGGGCTTTTTAGTCTGGAGAGGAGAAGACTGAGAGGGAATTTAATAAATCTTTATAAAATACCTGAGGGATGGGTGTCACTTGTACTCTGTGATAGGACAAGGGGCAATGGATATAAACTACAGCACAGGAGGTTCCACCTCAACATGAGGAGGAACTTCTTCACTGTGAGGGTCACAGAGCACTGGAACAGGCTGCCCAGGGAGGTTGTGGAGTCTCCTTGTCTGGATGTGTTCCTGTGCGACCTGTGCTAGATTGTATGGTCCTGCTCTGGCAGGGGGGTTGGACTTGATGATCTTTGAAGGTCCCTTCCAACCCCTAACATCCTGTGATCCTATGATCATTTTGTGTATCACTTTTGTTGAAATATCAACATTATAAATATCTAACAATAAAATAAGACAGAAATTCAGGGGGATATTTAAGTATTTAGTCTTTAAGGAGTCTTTGGAAATCTTCAACATTTTTTTAACTACAAAATTGAGGTCAGTTTTGCTCCGGTCTCCAGGTTGTGCCAGTTTAATTAATTACATAAAAGTGCTTTTGGATGATTTTCTGAAAAGGTTCATGAACCTCTTGGCCACTAGGAAATCATACCAGGGCTGTGTAAAGCAGAACGCTCTCACAGGAAAAGGACAAAAGAGCTTCTGACGTGTGAGAGGTCTGGGTGGTCAAATATTACTTATTTTCTGCTTCCAGACTGATGCTAACAGGACAGCAGCCTTAACGAGAAGCTTGACAGCATCCAAAGGATAAATGCTGTCAACATCAGTGTTCTCGCTATGTCACAAGGTGAAAACTCTAGAGGAAAGGCTGTGAGAATTGGGTCTTTTCAGCCCGGAGAAAAGACGGTTTAGGGGAGACTTTGTTACCCTGTCCTGGTGTTCAAAAGATGGCTATGAGGAAAAGTGGAGGCTTCTTTTTCACAAGGATTCACATGGAAAATAAGAGAGGAAACAGGCACAAGTTCCTCCTGTGGAGATTCCAGCAGGACACAAGAGGAATATTAGTTAATGACAATCAGCCATTGGAATAGTTTCCCCAGGGAAGTGATCAATTCTACAGGCACTTACTGGAGAGAGTCCAGTGGAGAGCTACGAGGGTGATGGAGGGACTTGAACATCTCTCCTCTGAAGAGAGGCTGACACCCCTGTGGCCGTTTGGTCTGGAGAGGGGGAGGCTGAGAGGGAATCTTATGGATGTCTCTAGGTTTCTGAGGGGTGGGTGTCAAGATGAAGGTGCCAGGCTCTTTGTGGTGATGCATGATAATAAGACAAGGAACAATGAGTGTAAGCTGGAACACAGGAAGTTACATTTCAAAATGAGAAGAAGGGGCAATGACAATGAAGTAGAGAAGAGCAGATTGAGATTGGATGTTAGGAACAAAATTCTGCACTGTGAGGGTGGTGGAACACTGGAACAGTTTGCCTGGGGAGGTGGTTGGGACCCCTCTATGGAGATATTCAAGGTGAGGCTTGACAGGGCTCTGGGCAGCCTGATCTAGTGGAGGATGCCCCTGCTGAGTGCAGAGGGGGTTGGACTGGATGACCTTTGGAGGTCCCTTCCAACCCAGACCATTCTATGTTTCTATGATTCTCTAATTACGAAGAATGATGCTGCAGGAAACAAAGACACAAGGAGAGCTAAGCATGGACCTTAACTTCCCATGCACCTGATTAATCGATGGAGGAAAATGCTCAGGCAGACATTCAAAGGGAATTGCAGCCATGGCCTTGCCCTGCTCTTACAGCCTAATGGATCAGAATGAGAGCTGCTACCTGTCCCCTGCAGCAGAGTCTTTATTCATGTTGCAGCCATGCAGCAAGGGGAGCGTCCCTGCTTCTCTAGGCTCCCTGAGGGAGAAAATGCACTCTTGGAGAACTTGTTGTTGTTGAAACTTGCTATTTTGATCTGAAAAGCACAGATTTTCCATGCGAAGCAAATATCATAATTATGGGAAGGTTCCATTGTAATAGCCACCACTGTGCTTTATTTTATGAAGTATTGATGGGTTTGTTCTTTTTGCATGGAGGCAAAGCAAACCATGAACTGCAGTTGTGTGTTATGAATGATTTATGGAAAATAAAGTTATTTTAAAATCCCCTCCTTTCACCACCACCTCCCCTTTCCCACCATAACTGCCCCTTTTCCTCCCCACCCACCCCATTTTCCCCTTTTTCCCCCCTCAAATCGCAGAGCACCTGGGCTCTCTTGGAGTCTCCTCCCACCCCAGGTGTGGCCACTTGGCCCTCCCCACCCACTCCCCTATTTAATCTCACCCAGGGAAGGCAGAAGCCCTAAGCTGAGCCCTTCTGGGCTGAGGATCCTCCTCTCATCACTGGTGAGTCCTCTTGGTGCACACTGGGTGATGGTGGTGGTGACAACAAAGGCCGGGGGGCCTGGTGGCCCCCGGCTAGGTAGGGATAGGGTTGATGACTACTCCAATATCTACCTTTTTTTGAAAATAAGGTCTTGTGTTTTTTGCTATAAGCAATGAAATGATTTCATGCATTTCAATAGCAATTAAAAATTACTGGTGTAAGAACCATCTAATCCCACTGAATTTGTGGGAAGGCTTTGGTGGTTTTAATCCTGTTGCTCAAGCAAAAGTTAGTCTTTATCTGAAGTGTAGGTAATGGAAATACTGAAGTAAATTTGTAATTCAAAGGCAACTTGTCTTACCAATTTCATCATCATTGCCTAATTTTGTGGCCTGACTCACTAAATTTTCAGGCAGAAAAAGGGTAGGAAGGGTACTCTAGAAGAGTAGGGCTAGATGATCTTCAGAGGTCCTTTCAAACCCCTACCACTCCCTGATTCTGTGACAGGCATTTGTTAACAGCTGGCTTTGCTTCCAAACACATTGAAATATAGGGAAATAAATTCTCCTCTGTGTACTGATGTAATTTTTTTCTAGAAATATGTTAATTTAAAGGTGATTATCTCAGCAACTTACTTCAACTTTTTGAGTCTTCTTTTTAAACAGACGTCCTTTACAAGCCTTCATAGCACCTCAAAAATCAAGTTTGGCTTCTGAGCTAGAGCAAGTGTTAACTGTCTTAGCAAACTAACAACTGTTGGAGTTCTGCTGTGCCTCTGTAAGAAATAAAGGTAAATATGTGAAAAAGGACATTTACTTAACTAAATTCCTTTTTTAGCACCTCTTATCAGTGATGTCAAAATGGAACATGCATTGTGATACAATAAATTTTATCACTATGTATTCTAAGCCTTTCTGCAGTTGGGAGCTTGCACACATGTGGAAGGATTGGGGTTTGTTTTCTTTAATGTGTCAGCTGAGGTTTTCGGTCACAAGTCTCCTTGTAGAGCCCAAGCTGCTCTTTCTTTATTTCAAACATTTTATCCAGGCTTCCTGCACAGCTTGGAGACTGATAATTTGGGACAGAATAGTTTGATTTATGGATATGAACTACAGCACAGGAAGTTCCACTTCAACATGAGGAGGAACTTCTTTACTGTAAGGATCATAGAGCACTGAAACAGACTCCTCAGAGGTAGTGGAATCGTCTCCTCTGGAGACTTTCAAGACTCTGGATGCATTCCTGTGCAACCTGCACTATATTCCTGCCCTGGCAAGGGGGTTGGGTTCTATGATCTCTGGAGGTCACAGGGCGTTAGGGGTTGGAAGGGATCTGTGAACTACCATTGCATTTTGGTAATGCTTTTTTAAATACATTTTCTTTCTGTCAGACTTGATTTAAGTAACAAGCAAGCATTTCAAACTCGGCTGCAGTGACTAGTCCTTAAAGATGCTGCTGTTCCTATTGAGAGAGCACATTGTCTGAAAGTGATTGCCCCTAGATATTAATCTTTTGACTGTAGAGCATAAAAGATCAAGTCTCTTGTCTGTAATCCTGGCTACTGCAGGACTGCTAACAAAGTCATAGTCATTTGAGTTGAGTACATCCTTACTGTTTGTAAATATTTTTGTATGGTGCTTCTCAACCACATTCATTTATGATGTGGTGTTTATTTATTTATTTTTAATTCATCCCAGTCCACACTCTTTCTGTGGGTGATAATTACCCCATTTCTGAAATAGTGAAATACATTTCCTTCACTTCTCTTATTGTGATCTTGAAGATATAATCCATTCTCTTGATGTTTCAGGTTTTGTAGGGGTGGTTCAGCTTGGAGAACACTCCAGGGGGACCTTCCAATAACTGAAGGGAGCCTACAGGAAAGCTGGAGAGGGCCTTTTTAATGTTTGTGTGAGGTTGAAAAAAGAGTGAATTTTAAAGATTTTTTTTTTCAATCTGTATTTGCAGCTTTTCTTAGTATTTTTATCTGAAAATATATTTTTTATATATACATTTTGCTGGTAAATAATTTTATCATATAAAGTAATGAGGAACATATTTCAATGTGTCTAGTAATAGGACAAGAGGAAATGGTTGTAGACTGAGGGCTGGGGTGGTTCAGAGTAGGTTTAGACTGGATCTTAGGAAGAAGTTCTTCAGTACAAGGATGGTGAGACTCTGGAATAGGTTGCCCAGAGTGTTGTGGATGCCCTCTCTCCCATGGCAGGGAGATCAGAGTAAGATGGTCTCTGAGGTCCCTTCCAATACAAGCCATTCTCTGATAATTCCTGTTTTTTTTTACCATTCTCAGCAGAATTAGGTCATGCATATCAAAACCAACAGTGGAAATAACATTAAAGACTTTTCATCTCAGAAAATGGACTGACAATGTCAAATTACATGGAGGTCCCTAAGTCCTTATTCCCCCTAGTCTGAATAATGACGAAGATAAAAAAAAAAATAAACACAAGAATATAATTTTGATCATTTATATTCCAGCAGGGAGTTACAATATCACAATGATAGAAGTATAAAGGCACTCTTTTATTCCCCTTGAGACCAAAACAAAGCAAGAATAAGGAACACAGCTTTCCTTCCACTTCACAATCTGAGATGTAGCCAAATGAGAATACAGGGCTGTGTATTTAGAATTGTCAGTAGAATTTGCAGACTAATAACTGCTTTTAGGGTTCTTAACCATGAGTGAGCTATAGGATGCATCTACATAAAATTATTCAACCTGCAAATGCTAAATAAAAAAGGCCATTGGCCTTGCATTTGGTCTTGTTGAACCTCATGAAGTTGTCATGGGCCTGCCTCTCCAGCCTGTCAAGCTTGGTGTTGTCAGCAAATTTGCTGAGGATGCACTCAATGCCACTGTCTGTGTTGCCAACAAAGATGTTGCGCAAGACTGGTCATGAGCCAGCAGTGTGCACTTGCAGCCAATCACATCCTAGGCTGCATCAAGAAAAGCATAGCCAGCAGGTCAAAGGGGATGATTTACCCCTCTGTTCTACTGTGGTGAGACCCCACCTGGAGTACTGTGTCCAGTTCTGGAGCCTCTGTTACAGGAAGGATCGGGACATACTGGAACATGTCCAGAGAAGGGCCATGAGGATGAGCAGAGGGCTGGAGCACCTCTCCTGTGAGGACAGACTGAGAGAGTTTAGGCTGTTCAGTCTGGAGAAGAGAAGGCTCCAAGGGGACCTTATTGTGACTTTCCAGTATCTGAAGGGGGCCTACAAGAAAGGTGGGGAGGGAATTTTTAGGGTGTCAGGTAATGATATGAATAGGGGGAATAGAAGAAAACAACCTGAAATAAGTAGATTCAGACTGGATATTAGGAAGAAGCTCTTCACCATGAGGCTGGTGAGATGCTGGAACAGGTTGCCCAGGGAGGTGGTGGAAGCCTCATCCCTGGAGGTTTTTAAGGCCAGGCTGGATGTGGCTCTGAGCAATGTGATCCAGTGTGAGGTGTCCCTTCCCATGGCAGGGGGTTAGAGCTAGATGATGCTTGTGGTCCTTTCCAACCCTAACAACTCTATGATTCTATGAATGTATCAAAATAATGGTGAGCTTGGAGAAAAATTTAATTATTTTTCTAAAACAACTTAGAATCTGCTGACCATATTGGAAATATCTGGACACTTCTGAGTTTTTCATGAACATGCTTACAGCAGGGTGATTATGGGTGGTTAGGTATTGTGACTAAGAAATACATACCAAAACTATTGCTATAAATCAGTGTGCAAGCATTATGGGAAAATATGCTTCAGAAAATTAGCGTTCACTCAATAGCTGAAATAAAGGAATACTGTCAGAAGAAGGAAAAATTTTAATGCTGTGAGAACCAAGACCAGTCTGCTAGACATAGCCATAATGTGGTTGATGTTTTATTGTGTTGTCAAAAAGCAAAATCCATAGCATTTATCATCTTCTACTGAGTAATCTAAACATCCTATAAAGAAGGAAAAAACACACCTTAATTTCAAGCCTGGGTACCCCATAATCCTGAAACTGGGTGATCTCAATCAAAGCAAACAAAACTTAATGTCGTGTCTTTATGTAAAGCTGATGTGAAGCAAGCCTCTTGAGTCTCTAGATTACCAGTTATTGATCCAGTATGCAGCCATTGCTGTGGAAACAGATTCATAGGTTTTATAGGTGTACAAATGCTAAGCACACAGTAAATACCTAAGGAAAAATATACTGTCTCTGAAGTAAATAGAGCAAGTTCTCTCCTTGCTTTTTCACTTTCCAGACTGTGGTACAGAGATTAGTGCTCAACTGCTAATCTGCCTCGAGGTAGTTTTGACTCTTTTTGGTCTGAACTGGTGAGCGGATTTAAAGACAAGCACAGAAAGAGATATTGCTTTGCCCCCTTAAAAGCAATAGTTTTGGCAGCTGTTTGTTGGAAAGGTCTATCGCATGTTAGGAGAAACTTGAACCCTGCCAGGGATTTTGTACAAGGCAGTTCCCATGACCTTCTCCAGGACTGTGCAGCCCAGCTGATAGAGGTGTGAACTTTATACAGGGCACAGTCAGTGCTGGTGCCCTGGATTGCCTGGAGCATGGCCTGTTGCGGTGGAGGGAGGCTTTCCTTGAGTCATGCTGAGTCCAGATTCAGGCACCTGAAACAAAAGCAAGTAGGAGACAAATGCTTCTTGGGCTGGCATTAAGAACCTCCTGTTCTAAGTAATAGGCAGCATTATAAAGACTATACATTAATATCTTCACTCTGTATGTACATAATTGCAATGGCCATCTGATGTATTAGATTTTGACACTAATAATGAAATATTATTGACTGCAGTCCTCTTGCTCTCTTTCCTGTACTTGAATCATAGAATCATAGAATCAGTCAGGGTTGGAAGGGACCACAAGGATCATCTAGTTCCAACCCCCCTGCCATGGGCAGGGACACCCTACACTAGATCATGCTGGCCAGAGCCTCGTCCAGCCTGGTCTTAAACACCTCCAGGGACTGGGCCTCAACCACCTCCCTGGACAACCCATTCCAGGGCTTCACCACTCTCATGGTAAAGAACTTCTTCCTCATATCCAGCCTGAATCTCCCCATTTCCAGCTTCATTCCATTCCCCCTAGTCCTATCACTACCTGAGATCCTGAGATGGGAGCCTTCTCTTCTCCAGACTGAACAGCCCCAACTCCTTCAGTCTGTCCTCATAGGAGAGGTGCTCCAGCCCTCTGATCATCCTCGTGGCCCTTCTCTGGACACGCTCCAGCACGTCCACATCTCTCCTGTAATATGGGCTCCAGAACTGGACGCAGTACTCCAGGTGGGGTCTCACCAGAGCTGAGTAGAGGGGGAGAAGCACCTCCCTTGACCTGCTGGTCACACTTCTCCTGATGCAGCCCAGGATCTGATTGGCTTTCCGGGCTGCAAGCGCACATTGAGAGCTCATGTCGAGCTTCTCGTCCACCAGCACCCCCAAGTCTCTCTCCTCGGGGCTGCTCTCCAGCCAGTCACTGCCCAGCCTGTATTTGTGCCTGGGATTGCCTCGACCCAGATGCAGGACCCTGCACTTGGTCTTGTTGAAGCTCATGAGGTTGGCTTGTGCCCACCTCTCCAGCCTGTCCAGGTCCCTCTGGATGGCATCCCTTCCCTCCAGGGTGTCCACTGCACCACACAGCTTGGTGTCATCAGCAAACTTGCTGAGGGTGCACTCGATGCCACTGTCCATGTCACCCACAAAGATGTTGAACAAGACAGGTCCCAGGACTGATCCCTGAGGGACTCCACTTGTCACTGGCCTCCACTGGGACATGGACCCGTTGACAGCCACTCTTTGGGTGCGGCCATCAAGCCAATTCTTTATCCATCTAGTGGTCCATCCATCAAACCCATGTGTTGCCAGCTTGGAGACCAGGAGGTGGTGCGGGACAGTGTCGAAGGCTTTGCTCAAATCCAGGTGAACGACATCAGTTGCTCGCCCCTCATCTATTAATGCTGTCACCTGATCATAGAAGGCCACCAGGTTTGTCAGGCAGGATTTGCCCTTGGCAAAGCCATGCTGACTATTCCCAATCACCTCTTCACTATTCTTCTGAGTCATTAGTGCCTCCAGGAGGATCTGCTCCATGATCTTTCCGGGCACAGAGGTGAGACTGACTGGCCTGTAGTTCCCCGGTTCCTCCTTCTTGCCCTTTTTGAAAATGGGAGTAATGTTTCCCCTTTTCCAGTCTGTGGGGACTTCCCCAGTCTGCCATGACTTCTGGAATATAATAGAGAGGGGCTTGGCAACCTCATCTGCCAGTTCTCTCAGCACCCGTGGGTGTATCCCGTCGGGTCCCATGGACTTGAACACTTTCAGGTTCTTCAGGTGATCACGAACCTGAGCTTCACTTATGATGGGCAGTTCTTCCTCCCCGTCCCTGGCATCGTCTGCCATGACACCAGGAGTGTGGCTGGAGGCCCTTGCAGTGAAGAATGAGGTAAAGAAGTGATTAAGTACCTCAGCCTTTTCCACATCACTTGTGACCAATTCACCACTTTCCTTTCTGAGGGGGCCCACACCTTCCCTAGTCTTCTTCTTGCCATTAATATACCTATAGAAATTCTTAGTGTTCCCTTTAACCCCCTGGCTAGATTCAGTTCAAACTCTGCTTTGGCTTTCCTAACCAGGCCTCTTGCTGCTCGGGCAGCTTCCTTATATACCCCCTGTTCTATCTGTCCTTCCTTCCACTTCCTGTAGAGTTTCTTTTACGTGATAGTGTGTCCAGCAGCTCCTTGTTCATCCAGGCAGGCCTCCTAGCATTCCTTCCTGCTTTTCTCCTTATAGGTATACATAGCTCCTGGACACAGAGGAGGTGGTCCTTGAATACTGACCAGCTGTTCTGGGTCCCTCTTCCCTCCAGGGCTTCATCCCACGACACTTTGGCTAGCAGATCCCTGCAGCGATCGAAGTCTGCACGCCTAAAGTCTAGGGTCCTAAGCTTAGAATATGTCCTCCTGATTGCCCTGAGGATATTAAATTCAACTGCTTCATGGTCACTGCAGCCAAGGCCGTCTCTGAGCCTCACATTTGTTACCAGCCCTTCCCTGTTGGTGAGAACAAGGTCCAGCGTAGCACCTTTTCTTGTTGGTTCCTCTACCATTTGGAGGAGGAGTTGTCTTCTATGCAGTCCAGGAACATCCTGGATTGCTGATGCTTTGCTGTGTTGTCCCTCCAACAGATGTCAGGGTGGTTGAAATCCCCCATGAGGACCAGGGCTTGTGACCTGGAAGCCGCTTCTATTTGCCTGTGCAGAGCCTCATCTGCTTGGTTCTGCTGGTCAGGTGGCCTGTAGGAGACCCCCACAGTAATATCTCCTTCCCCTGTCTTGCCTTTAATTCTAACCCATAAACTTTCAACCGACTCATCAAGCCTCCCCAGGTGGAGTTCTGCTGATTCCAGCTGGTTGTTGACATAGAGGACTTGCTCAGGCCTGACCTCAGCAATTCTTTATTTCTGCTTCCTATTCTCCCTATGTTCCAAAACAATCTGCCCTATCTCTGTAGGGTTACAGTGAATGACTCCTTTTCCACAACAGAGGAAAGCTGTAGGAGAGTCCTGTCTCCATTCATCTCTCCTGCAGCTACTGATATTTCTCTCTGAAGTGTAACAGGCAGTGGAAGTTTGTGGGTCCCAGGGGAGACACCATGGGAAGCAGCACACCCTGAGGCACTTCAGAGTGGTGTGAGGAAATGGACTGTGTTTAAAGTGACTGAAAATCTCAGGCTCTTTTAACAGGAGCTGAGTTGTAGCAGGGATATGGGAGAAGTCTTTGAAATCCTACTTGAAGGCTGAGAGAGAAATTTGACCCAGAAGATAAGAGAAGGTAAGAAGGCATTCCGGAGGGTGAGTCTGTTGGCAAGACCTAGGCAGGCAAAAGGACCAAAGAAACTGAGATTTGTGTTAGCAGGTGGACACAGAGTGCTTGGAAGGGGAGACTTGAGCAGGAGCATGCTGTTGGAGCCAATTTTGGGAAAGCAGATGCTGGAAAGGAGCACCTGAACAAGAAAATACAAATGAAGGCATTCAAGACTAAAATGGGGGACTGACTGTATAAGATAAGAGAATCTAGAAAGAGTATGATATCTGGAGAAGTGTCTAAGTGCATTTAAGGACAAGTGCCTGAGACCACGGCAAGAAGTTAAGACTTGAAAGTTCAGAGAGAATGGGGTAGAAGAGCCTGTGTTTATTGGGGCACTTCAAAGTGCATGTTTCACCATTCCTCTGTTAGAAGAGATATATATTTTTCAAGCACATGTAGTTTGTGGAAAGTACACTGCTACTATTGTCAGCTGGTGTCTCAGAAATCTGTTGACAATTCACATCTTTAGGCACAATTTGATGTATTTGATCCAAATTACTGTTACTAAAATAATGGAAACTAAGTATAAAATGCAGTAAAATAGATTTAAGGGTGTTTTAATTAAGTGCTGAAGAAATATCAGAGGGCATTAAGAAGTTCACAGTTTCAGTTCTGCCACATTTACATATTTTTGTCCTAAAAACGCTAAATCTGTATGTCTGACTAGTAAGTATGGTCTAATTTGGGCTGAGCCTACATACAGGAGGAAGAATAAAATTGCTTGGAGAAGTCATTTTAAGGATTGTGTCAGTGAGCAATTCCTAAGATAAAAAGCCTAAAAGAACCATGGAGATAGTAACTGGTCTATGGGCTTGTATTGGTGATTACTGCTGAAAAAGTAATAGGAAATAGATGAGATGATTAGAGAAACCATATATTGGCCTGGAGAGTTAAGTTAACGAGGTTGGAAAAGACCTTTGAGATCAAGACCAACTTATCATCCAAGACCATCTAATCAACTAAACCATGGTACTAAAGTGCCTCATCCAGTCTTATTTTAAACACTTCCAGGGATGGTGACTCCACCACCTCCCTGGGTAGCACATTCCAACGGCCAATCACTCTCTAAAGAATTTCTTCCTAACATCCAGCCTAAACCTCTCCTGGCACAGCTTGAAACTGTGTCCTCTTGTTCTGGTGCTGGTTGCCTGGGAGAAGAGACCAATCCCCACCTGGCAACAACCTGCTTTCAGATAGTTATAGACAGCAATAAGGTCTCCCCTGAGCCTCCTCCTCTCGGCTAAAAAACTCTAGCTCCTTCAGCCTCACCTCACAGGGTTGTGTTCCAAACCCCTCCCCAGCTTGGTTGCTCTTCTCTGGACACCTTCCAGCAACTCAACATCTTTCCCAAACTGAGGGGCCCAGAACTGGACACAGTACTCAATAGTTTCTTAAACCTACTTTTTCTGTGTATTAATGAACTTTCTTTCCAAGTTTTAATCTGAATCTCTTGGAGTCTGATTAGCTGTGGGAAGGTGTCACTGAAACTATCAGGTGACTGTAAAGTGAGACCCCTGAAATTAGAAGGTACTTCTAACTTTCTTTCTGTGCTTCTATATCTCTTCTGTGGAATGGGATGGTAATGCACTCTTGTCTCAAAATGGTGCAAAAGTTAGTTTATTGATAGCTTTGAAGAATCAAAAAACATGATGAGATGTTGCAATCTGTTTTCAGAAAATGGTTTGAAGTGTCTAACAATGAGGAGGAAATAGGATGTTGAGTAATTTGTCATTAAACAAGCCAGCCCCACCTATCATGTGATTGCAGGATTTGCAGGGACTCTGACAAAAACACTGTATTACCATCTCCATGCAACATGCATATGCAGAAGGGTTTGAATACTCAGGCCCGAGTTAGTTTTGAAATACTGCAACTGTTCTGTTAGAAAGGTCTAGAAGAGTGATTTGGACAGACTGGAGAGCTAGACAAAGGGGAACCTGATGAGGCTTAATAAGAGTAAGTGTAGAGATTGCACCTGGGCAGGAACAGCACCATGCACTAGAACAAATTAGGGACTTGCCTGCTGGAAAGCAGATCCATGGAGAAAGACCTTGGAGGTTCAGGTGGATGGTAAGTTATCCATGGGGATAGCAATGTGGCTTTGTTGTGACCGGTTTAGGCTGTGCCTTTAAGAAAGAGACACTTTCTGAACACTCTAGCCGAATGTTTTGATATTAGAATGAAGACAAGAGATATGCTAATCCAATTTCATTGGTGGAACCCGGCTATAGATTTTTGTTTAGTCTTTCAGTTGGGGGGGGGGGGGGGGTCAGTCAGTCGTCTTCTTCCTCCCCCTGTGCTGTGAGCTGGCTCGTTTCTCTCTACGATTCTTGCTAACCAGATAAGAAAACTAACTTTTGCATCTGCTTTGAGCTTTAACAAAGTTTTCCCCTTTTAATTACCTTCCTTTCTTCTCTCTCTCTCTAACCCTTTTGGGAAAAAGGGGAGGTAGGGAGGGAGAAGGGAGGGAAAGGCCGAACCCCCTGGCCGCAGGGGGGTTGGGGAAAGGTTTCCTGTATTACGTACATTGCTGTATACTTCTGTATATATTGTAAATATTGTATATTTTTGTACATATTCATTGCATTCCATATCTGCTTGTAAAATACAGCTTTCATCTGCTCCTCCGGCTGAGTTAGCTGTGGAATTCTTTTGTGTGTGGGGGGAACCTTCCTGCTCCACCACAGTTGTTAACAAGTCCAATGGCATCCTCAGATGCATCAAGAAGAGTGTAGCCAGTAGGTCAAGGAAAGTTCTCTTCCTTCTCTACTCTGCCCTAGTGAGACCACATCTGGAGTACTATGTCCAGTTCAAAAGGAACAGGGATATGCTACAGAGGGTGGTGAAGAGGCTGGAACATCTGTCTTATGAGGAAAGCATGCAAGTCCTGGGGCTGTTCAGTCAGGAAATAGAAGACTGAGAGGAGATCTTAATGTTTACAAATATCTGAAGGGTGGGTATCAAGAAAGGAACAGCTTCTTTTCAATGGTATCCTGTAAAAGGACAGGGGGCAATGGATGCCAACTGGAACACAGGAAGTTACATGTGAATGTGAGGAAAAACCTCTTTACAGTGAGGGTGACTGAGCACTGGAACAGGCTGCCCTAAAGTTCTGCAGCCTCCTTCTCAGAGGCTTCTCTGGAGGTCCCTTCCAATCTACAGTTTTATGATTCTATATCTAATAAATGTATCCTTATTCATAATTAGTGTTCAAAGGGGGGGGTGGGAAAGCTTTCCCCTTTACACAAGCACAACTAAATATATACATGTATAGTAGAGGAAGCTAGTAATATCTCACTTATAAATCCCAGTTGCATGGACATGCATATGGAACTTGAAACAAGTTATTAGTAAGATTTCACTCCAATAAACTTTTTAAACTGCTTTTACAATGTGAATATTTAGCACTTTGATTAAAAACTTGCATTAAAGTACAAATTGCATGAGACACATTGCAGGCCTGATTCTGGAAGGTCTAGTATAGTCCTTCCATGATTTTAGTGGTTCTTTGGTTTGCTTGGGGTTTTGTATTTAGGTTTTAGGTTTTTGTTGTTTAGTTTTATTTCTTTGTTTTTGTTTGACTTTATTTCTGTTTGGTTTTGTTTTGGGCTTTTTGGGGAGCTGCTGTTTCTTTAAATAACCATTTTACTTTTGACTTCTGATGGAGCTACATTAGCAATATGCTTCCTATTCCCTCCTTTCCACTAACCTCACCTGATACGACTTTTGCCCTTTTTGTTACTTAGTTGTCAGCCTGGTCAGCAGCTGGCTCACACCTAAATTCCATGTTTCACCTGACTTCACTGTTTGTTGCTAACTACTTCTGAAGGTTTAAGGCTGCAAAGCAAATTCAAAGACTAGGTAACTGAAATTTCTTTAAAGTATTTAATTGTTGTTGACTTTTTACCTTCTTTCATGAAGTCCTACTCTTTCTTTCCCTTCTTCCATGAACATAGTTGCTGATTCTCTTTATACTTCATGCTAGTCTTATGTTTGTTTTTTTTTCCCCACTCTCCCTTATTTTTCTTCAGTATTGCAATTTCTTTTGATACTCTTCTCATGCAAGATAAACATGTCCTGCCTTCTCTGGCTGAAGAATCACACTTGACCTAGCTTATCTTTCCAATGACTGCACTGTCCTTTTTATTGCTTTAATCTCTAAAGTTCATAGAACATTATTTTTTAATGGATGTCTGAAGCAGCTTTCCTTTCATTCCCACCCAGTTCCTCTTCAATTTACCTTTTGTCCCTGGCACTCTGTCCAAATGACCAGCCTCTTGTACTGAAACAGAACTATTACTTTAGTCTCGTTGTTCCTGCTCCTTCAGCACAACAGAACATCTCTGTGAAATATTGATAAGAACTGAGGCAGATTCTTTTCCTTGTTAAAAGTTTCTTTGTCTTACCCACTCAGCTTCCTTTTCCACACATTGTTCACATCCTAAATATCTAGAAGGTTATACCTGTGTGGTTTTGTTTTTGCTACATAAAGTCACAGGAAAAAATGGTCAGTTCTTCAAATGACTGTGGAAGACCTAATCAATTATGTCTGGAGACCACATGTTACTTCATTACTGGCTAGTTTTGTCCCCTACCTGGTGAAGACAGTTGGTTTAGTTTTTGTTTGCCTTTGAGTTGATATATGCACTATTTTAAGTAAAGCTTTCTTGGAAAGGGAAGTAAAGTGTGCTATTAATTTTATTTGCTTTTATTAGCTTGTCAGAACCCAAAGGCACAGGAAAATACTGGAGGGAGAAAGAAAATTCAATTTTCTCCCTGTGCATTCACAGTCATGCATTGGGTGTGCATTTATGCAGACATTAGGACAGAAACTGTGCTACAGGCAAGCAGACACTGTGTATTATTTCTTAATTTTTAAAAGAGTTTTCCTGAGAGGCTTCTTAAGGTTGTTTTTGTATTTAAGGAGAAAATAGTCAAGAGATTTTTTTCAGACCAGGTACTGAACAGTTCATGGAATACATTCAGTAAATCATACCTCTAGAAAAAAGAAGGAAGTTTTACCCCATTGTTAGGAACAAACTTTCAAGCCATCATTTTTCTAACAGGCAATAAAAATTAATGTTTAATCTTACTTTGTATTCTTAAAAGGATATGGGTGTTCTATTCTAGATTTAGGGTTTTGGTGGTGTGTTTTTTTTTAAGTCTTGTGTGAATTTAGAGATTTTGATAGTTTCATTTATTTTCCTTACTTGTAGAGTGCAGTAACAAGGAAGGCCAGTAAATTTACTGATAAATCATAGGAATGTCACTTATATTGAGGATGCAAAAGTAAATAGTTCATCCATTCTGGCCTTAATCTCACCTGTTTCTGTATCTGCTATTAAAATGCCAACATATGCTGTCAATTACCCCAGCATTGTATTTGCAGTATTTCTCAGCAGCTACAATAAGTAAGAGGAGTACTACTTCAGGTAATGTAGTTCTGAAATTGGTGGAAGTCGTCTACCATGGCTGATATTATTCTTGGAAATTATTGGAGGTTAGTGAGGTGTAATCATGAAGGAAAGGTGAAGTGAAATACATGTGTGGTTAGAGGTCAGATTAATGACATCTCACTGAACTTATTGCTTCAAAAGCCAATAACAAGCTTGGATTCTATATGAGGTGTTAAGAGTTTTTCCTTTATGCTATGTTGCCAAAGACTTTACATTCTAGGACACTAGTAGTTCTGCACAGCCCTTTTGTAATGTTCACTGTAAGGATCAATATTTCCCTGAAAATTATTCTTTTTGAAGACATTAATAAAATCCCAACAGTCTATAGGAATAATTTCCTGAAAATGAATATTTATCCCAAGCAGGTAAAAGGGGAGACAAGTGGGATAAAATAATATTCATGTCTATTTCAAGTCTATTGGCATTATTAGTACTCATTACCATGATTTCTTTGTGATTTGCTTATTACATTTCATTTGAACTGTTACATAAAAGGGAAGGAAATGTGAGCAGAGATGCAGGATTAGAATGGAAGTATGTAATGATGAAGTAAGCTCCTCTTTCCTTGATGAACCAGGGCTGTTCATACTAATGTCATATGAAGTACTGTAAATGGAGCCCTCATTTTGAAGTGTTGCAATGTAAGTGATAAGTTCCCATATTTCTTTCGCTCCAATATATTCTTTCTCATGTTCATGCATGTGCATCTGTTTAAAACAGATTACCCCCAATACTGGAATAACATCTACTATGAGGGTAGGCTGATGGAGCTGGGGTTATTCAGCCTGGAGAAAAGGCTCTGGGAAGACCTAATAGCCACCTTCTGGTACCTGAAGGGGGCTGCCAAGGAGGATGGAGAGAAACTGTTTACAAAGGCCTGTGGTAATAGGATGAGGGGCAACAGCTTTAGACTAGAGAAGAGTAGATTTAGATTAGAAGTTAGGAACAAGCTCTTTACTATGAGGGCAGTGGAACACCGGAACAGGTTGCCCAGGAGTTGATTGGGGCCCCATGCCTGGAGATATTGAAGGTGAGGCTCTACAGAGCTCTGGGCAGCCTGGTCTAGTTGAGGATACTCCTGCTGACTGCAGTGACTAGATGACCTTTTGGAGGTCCCTTGTAACCCAGACTATTCTGTGTTCCTGTTGTCTCCACAGCAATTTCTACTTTGTCCTATGTACCTCAGCTTGAGTCATGCATATTATTTCATAAGTTAAAAAGTACTTTGTAGTAAGTAAAACCACTTAGTTTGTGAAAATGTTTTAAACTTTCCATGGGACTTCATAAGAAAAATTCAAGACAAATTTGGTTTTGTGGCTTTATGGCTTCCTTTTTCAGAACTCTTGGCAATTATGTACTCTCTGATGGTCTGCATTTAATACTTGTGAAATAAATATTTTCGGTGTGCATGCCTGTGTGTGAGCCTTTCTGTCCCTGAGGTTTCCTGTGCTGAAATAATGTGAGTCCTTTTTGCTTGTTTGCTAAGAACTCTGGTATTGAGCTATATCAAGATGTCAGTGACAGCTTCTCATTAATATGATTGCAACTAGGCTACATCAGATACTTCCAATACACCAAGTAGGCATGCTAAAATGTGCACATTCTATTTCCAGGACTCTTAATGGTGGGAATGTGGAGTATTTCTAAATTATAACATGAAACAACCTATTTTTACTTCCCTTTCCTCTTTATTCACTTCACCATTCAAACTATTTGCCCAGGCCTTCACAGTTGAGCAGAGAAAAGACAAGAATGAAGTAATTAACCTTCATTTCTTCATCTGCTCTCAGGTAACTGAAAGTTTTAAAGGTCATTAGATGACCAGACAACTCAGGACATCATCTTTGACAAATGATGCCACATCAAACAATTAGCCTTTGCCAGCAAATTGGAAGTCTAGCATGAGGATGTCCCAGTTCAAAATGTCAGCTGATAGAATTACTTAGTTGAACCTGTGGCATGATGATTCCTCTGAAAATAAGAGTTCTCCAATATGTATTCAACAGATTGTATCCTATAAATGCAGAAGAAATGATCACCAGAAAGTATGCCATGCAGGAAAAAGCCTTAAATGTTTTATTGTCAGAACAGTAGAAGTACTTGTTCTGTGGTGTCACATCTGAAATCTTTTTATGTATTAGTGGAATTAGTATTTTTGAGTAAAAGTTAATTTTGATGATCTGCCCAGCGTTGGGAAGCAGAACATCACACTTGTGAATTATTTTTGCTTATGGTAACAGAATTTTTTTATGTTAGTTTCCCTATCTTTGAATTTTCATGCAGCCCCAACAAACACATGGGCTGTGAAACTGCAACATTTATTCTTCATCTTAAAGCCAATCTCCAAGCCACTGGTGCTAATGGGATCCCAGAAGCCCTAAGCCTTCATTTGAGTTTGTCAACGCCAGCACTTCCATGTTGTCTCATTAGATAGCACAGCCCTGGATTGTGAGAGAGCCTCTGGCTTTACAATACTTGAATTAATTTGTATGGTTTTTAGGGTTCAGGGTAAAATACTGGCACTTCCTTGTGTTGAGGCTTTCTTGTACTCTTGCTGCAAGGGACAGTCAAAAAGCCATAGCTTGACAAAGAAGTTCTGAAGACTTGGGGAATTCTGCATTTGTGTAGAACCTGAAATGGTTCCATGTAGCATTTTTTGACAATTTCACTGACTGAGGAAAAAACATGGTTATTAAATTGCTGGAGAGTCTGACAGCAATAGGTCAAGAGAACCTCAAAGTACCTATTCTATAAAACATTAACAGAGTCTATCTGTCTTGGAAGCCTTCCAAAATTATAATGATGGTGATGGACAGGCACCTGCTGTGAACAAATAGCTTGATAGCTGCCTAGAGTTCACAAAATCATCAACAAATGACATTGCTGTAAGAAAAGACAGAGGATTCAGCATTTTGATGTTCAAAGGGAATCTACTGAACTAATTCACAACATCTTTTGAGAAGTTTATTTGTACCTCTGGGAAAATGAAAGATAAAGCATTAATGTTGGATAAGGCATCTATAACTACATCAAGGTATTATATGAATGATTCCTAAGTGTATTCCATGTCATCATTCTTCTAGACACACACCATAAATGTGAGACATTTTCAGTCAATTTTTTGTCAGAAAAATGCATAAGGCTAAACAATTATCTGAAGCCCCTTGAGAAGGTAAAGGATACATCTTTCCTTACTTTGTGACCTTAATCTGTCTACTGAACAGTATAATGTAATATTTATCTTAATTGTGTAGATTTTTAAATTAAAAAATAAATTCAAAAGTTAATATCTTTGTGGCAAAAGATGAAAAATAAATTATGAACTGCATTGAGCTCAACAGAGCTTACATATCTTGATTAAAAAATAATAAACACAAAGCATTAACCATGGGTTTGCTTTATGAATCTGGATTGATAGCAGTGAAGCTAGGCAGTGACACAGGAATGAATTTGCATGTCATTGATAGAGCTTTCAAAGTGAAATTCCTGTAAACAGCATAGTAAAGGCAGAGTTTGGAATAGGCTAATTAGTTTCTGCACTTCATCAGTCCTTTGAACAATAAACACTTCACCCTGGATTAAGACACAACCCTGGGGATATGGCTGACCCTTTTAAGTGCGCCAACATGGATAGCAGCAGTGAAGATGGTGATGACAGAATGTGCAAGTTGTCTCTTTTTAATGCAACAACAGAATTGTAGAAAATAGGTTTAAGATTCTTTTACCCCATGACAAAATTTTCTGTTAAGTGATGGTTTCTGGAAAATTTCTGTATAATTTGTATGATCCTTTGCCATAGAACTTCTATTAGTGTATTAAGTAATCAGTAAAAAGGCTTTGTGTTGTTGGGTTCAGTTATTTGCTTTCTGGTGTTTAGGTCAAATTCTATTATGTTTATTGAAATCCAATCCTTTTGATTTGACATGCAGACATTCCAATCAATAATATAATAAGGATAAGGCAAGTTTGCATCTTATTAACTTGATTAATTAGAGAGAAATTAATTACAAGTGGCTGGGGAAAGCTAGGCAATGAAAAAACATATTACTCTTGTTCTGGGTGTATATATATGTAGACTGAGACAAAAATCTGTAGTGAAATCATTTTTTTATGAGTACTTGTGTAACTTCACTACCTCCAGCCCAGAATTTGCACATCATAACTTAGGAAAAAATGCTAATGAATTGTGAAATAAAATAGTAGCATCTTCTATTCCACCACTTATTTCTGTGCGAACTGAAGGGCATTGAAACATTAATGTTCTTTTAAATGTACATATCCCCTCTTCCCTGTTTCTGAGGTTGGTTGGTTTGGTTTTGGTGGTGTGTTTTTGGTTGGTTGGGTGGTGTTTTTTTTTTCCTTCTTCTTTTCTTTGTTTTTGTTGTTTGGGTGGTTTTTAGCATTTTCACTTAGAGGGAAGACATCTCTGAGGTTTCTGTAATTCAGTCTTTAAGTGTTGTAGTTTGTGGTAATTTATTCTTGCTACTGCTGCAAGTCATTCTTTTTTCTAGAATTTTTTGACCACCAAAGTTTAGTCACTGAATAAATAATCTGTTTTCATAGTTTAACATTTTGTTTCCTTACAGGCTCATATGGAACTCCTCAAAGTGAATGCAGATTCTCTCTAATTTCAGCGTAGTTTTCATATCTCTCCTTGAAAAATTCAGAGTATCAATGGTCTTGTTTGCCACACAAAAGGTTGGAGTATTTCAGTCTTACTAATATTTTACATCAGAGCTAGAGCCTAGAACCTCTTACTGTGACTGTGGTCACATACCCTTCTACAAATTCTTTGTCCTTATCTGGTGTTATTTCTTTATTACAATGTTTTAGGGATAACTGGTTCAGTGGCTGGATAGCTGTGATGTATTAAGAAACAAATGTATCATAAACATTTTCTCCTCCATAAAATTAATATAGGAATAAGTAGAAGAAAACCACAAAACCATAATTCCTTAGCAGCACCTTAAGGACACGTCAAAACTCACTTTGCATCTAATGAAGTGAAAATGTCACTGTCATGGAGAAGAGACATGAAGACAAGAACATTTGTTTTGCAGTTGACAAGGATCTTCAAGATACGTGTGTGTATATATAGGGTACGCCCTAATTGCATAAGCTGAAGAGAGGTCCTAGTATTACTTATATAAAGTAAAAAGTTGTCTGTAAGAAGTCATCCTTTTGCATGCATGCTTAACAGTCCTTTCCAGAGACCGTGGAAACTCCTCTGCGATATTGTGGGAGGGATATTGGAGTAGTTTGAGGCTATGCCTTTAAAATTTTTCACAGATCTTGAGCAGGGAAGTAGTAAAATGTAAACAAATCACTATTGGGTATGAAAAGGAAAGTAAAGATAATTCTAAATAATCCCATTGGAGAGATCTGCTGTAAAATTGTCAGTACCAAAACAATTTCTTTTATCTTCTCACTGCTTTGCTCTGGAGAGATACTAACTTGCTTCTGCTTCACCTTGGCTGCATTATTTTGGTATTCATGTTCCTCTGCTCCATTGTCCCTTCTTTTGTACAGGGGGTGAGGGTGGGCAGAAAAGAAGCTAACAGCTTTTCTGGTCTTTGATCAAGAGGGTTCTTATGCTGTTCATTGTAAATATTATAAATCCTGTATGTTTTGTACATATTCATTGCATTTCATTGTAGATTGTAGTTTTGCTTGTAAATACAGCTTTCATTTGCTTCCACCTGAGCGTGTCTGGCAAATTTATGTTGGGGGGGGATTTCAACCCACCACACTTTAGTGAAACATATATCTTTTAGAATTACTCTTTGCAAACATGATTACTGCATTACTCTTCACTGCTTCAGTATTACAATAGATCTTTTGTAGCCAAGTTAAATAAAACAAAAGCAAACAAACAAGAAACACAAACCCTTAAGGTTGTCAGTGAATAGAACCATGGAGTTGTAGAATCATGGAATACTTTGAGTTGGGAGGGACCTTTAAAGGTCATCTTGTCCCATGCCCCTGCAGTTAACAGGGCCATCTTCAATTAGATCAGGTTCCTCAGATTCCCATCTGACCTCATCTGGAATGTTTCTAGGAATGGGGTGTCTACCACTTCTCTGGATAACCTGTGCCAGGGTTTCACCACCTTCAGCGTAAAACACTTACTTTCTCTGTAGCCTCAGTCTCTTGTAGTTTAAAATGATGGCCCCTTTTACTGTTGCAGCAGGCCCTGCAGAAAAGTTTGTCCCCATCTTCATTATAGGGCCCTTTAAGTACTCATATGCCTCATTAAGGTCTCCTTGTAGTCTTCTCTTCTCCAGGCTGAACACCCCCAACTCTTCCAGCCACAATCAATCCTGGCTCAGCCTCTCTCAACCCCAGCAATGCTCATACACAACACATTGATTCAAATGTACACTCCAAAGAAGACCCAACCACCCCTTTCACAGCCTCGCATGGAAAGACCATGCAGGTTAAGAGGAAATTTTTGAACCAAAATCAATGCAACCCAGGGGTAGATTTCCCCATTCTGTTTTCTAGCACAAAGAACAAAGCCCACTTTCGAGTAGACTTGATGACAGCCTGTGTTTTTCACATTTAACAATTTTACAGAAGTCTATTAATTGCCTCTGTCAGGTATTAAAACAAGTAAGAAAGATGCCCTCTGCATGGCTATCAGCCTGACTAGCCTAATCAGGCTCAGCAAATTCAATGAGTATTTTGCTAAGCTTAATTAAAATTCAGCCCTGCATTTGAGCAAGCCGCAGTGGTTTGGCAGACCTTCAAGGGGCTATACTGCAGCACAACAATAAAAGTGATAAAGGCACAAAAAACAATATATAAAATGCAGATGTTCCCATTATTTGCAAATTAAGGACTAAGTTGCTCCTTTAAATATTTTCTGCTTTCTGTGGTGATAAAATTCAAATTCATGGATTTTTTTCATTTTCAATCTTTTATTCTTATTAACATTACCTTTTTATGGTTTAGTGACTTGAAAGGAAATAATTGTAACACTTAGGAATGGTACTGTATGTATTTTATTCCCAATACTGAGAGAACTGTACCTGGTTTTGTTTGTTACTCATGGATTAAAAATCCCACAATGTGGACATTTGCTTTGCAGTAGCAGTGTTGTCAGACCCTTAGTGGAGAGCTGGGGTTGTTCAGTCTGGAAGACAAGAGGCTAAGGAGAGACCTCATTGCTCTCTGCAACTACCAAAAGGGAGGTTGGAGCGAGGAGGGGGCAGCCTCTTCTCATTGATGGAAGTAGCAGGACTGGAGGAAATGGTTTCAAGCTGTGCCAGGGGAAGTTTAGGTGGGATGTTAGCAAATATTTCTTCACTGAAAGGGTTACCAAACATTGGAATGGTCTGCCCAGGGCAGTGGTGGAGCCACTGTCACTGGAGGTATTTCAGAAGTGTGTGGACCTGACGCTTGGGGACATGGTTTGGTGTCGACCCTTCAGTGGTAGGTTCAGGGTTGGACTGCACGATCTTTGAGGTCTCTTCCAAATTGATGTTTTCTGTGATTGTGTGATTCAGTGTCCTGTTACTTCTGTCTACTGTTACAGATTGTATGTCCTCAGCTTTAGGTTTCTCCCAGTATTATGTAAATTACAGCTCTTCAGCATTAGACATGAAATGGAACCATCCTTGCAAGTACTTCAATTTTTATTTATAAACTCAAATTGTGTGTCTTCATAAATCCTTTATTTATTCTGTTACAAATTCCCCACTGCTCCCTACATATCTTAAATATCTTTGGAATGCTTATTCACCACCCCCCATGAAAAATGTTCCTTAGGCAATATTATTTCTTCAGAATTGGAATTTCATTTTCAACAATAATTTGTTCTGGCCACTTTGAGTGGCCAAGGTTCTATATCAGATATTTGCAGAATACTCCTGTCTTGTAATTCATGTCTCATTTTCCTAGCCCCATTGGCTTTGTAACAGGTATGTGCTACTGATAATTTAATTATCCCCCCCCCCCCCCTTTACTCACCAACACTAGGCTGGAAGTTAATCTTGGTTAAAGATTTATTTTTACTTTATTTTATTTTCCCTTGAGAAAAGAGGAGTCTTGGAACAGTTATGCCTTTCTTTATCTTCTGCAGCAAACTACACTGACAACCATAGTAACAGATTTCTATAATACCTTTGAGAGAGCAAACAAAGCCATTTATCAAAAACCAGAGAAAACAACAACTGAAGCAAATAGCCATCACTATTGATAAGTATTTCTAGAATCAGATTTCTGTTATAGGAAGCAAACCTTGGGATGATTTAGAAATAAAAATAGGGATAGAAATATCACCCGGGAAAGACACAGTCCTGGTTTATGACATGGCTTTCTTTGATGTTTAATATTTCTGTTAGTGTTCATTACCTTTATAGCATCTTCTACAATCAAAATCATAAATATCTTGCAAGAGGAATCAAAATCCACATAAATATGAGTAAGACAGTCCAACTAACCCAAAGAAAAGTGGTAAAATTAATTTTCATGGCAAGGTTACAAGTCCTCACATAAATTCAAATCGTTTGACAAAATATGATTAATGAAAAGGTTATTCTGTAAAAGCAGTCCAAATGATAACACTTTCACAGATAAACAGAGGGTAAAGTGGAGTCCTTATTTACATGAACTCATTAAACCTTAACACAGCACAAAAAGGCTTCATGAAGCTTTGTCACATTTCTGTGGGAATAGGTAACCTCTCTGGCATTTTAGCATTTCTGTTGTCTGCAAAGCTAATCTGGAGTTCAGTACATGAAAACATGCAAAAGTTTGTCTTAAACAGTTTTGAGGAGCACAGATTTTTCACTATGTAATAATGCAACTATCAGTCACTGGCCTTTTCCCCCTCCACTTTCACCCTTTCTGCTGTACAGTATAAGGAATGCTTCCCAAACCAACTTGAAATGAACATGAAAAGAACATTTTGGTATTTCCAGGAAACACTGAAAATATTGAAAAGCATGTGTTGTGGGCTTGTTGTTTTGGGTTGTTTTTGTTTGGGTTTTTTTTGGATTGTTGTTGCTTGGTTGGGGGTTTTTTTGGTCATGTTTTGTTTATGTGTTTTGGTTTACATTTTTTATTATTTTTATTTTGGGTTTGGCTTTGTTTTGTTTGTTCTTTAAATTGTTTTGAAGTTGTAGTGGGTTGAGGCAGCCCCCTCCCCACCACAGGCAAAATAACGACTCTGACAAACGGATTGCAAAAGTGATGGAAAAGTTTAAATAGAAAAAGGTGAGGGTGCACAAAAGAACCAGAAACAGTGACAGAAGAAACCCCAAAACAGATCCAGATACATCTCATCCCCACCTGAGGGTGGGCCCAAGACCCCCAGGGCTGGTTCTTCCCCCCCCCCCCCCCACTGCTAGTCTAGTCTCAGCTGGCCAGGCCTGAGACCGCCCATCCCCCTGGCCTTGGGCCTAGTCAGGCCCAAGGCTGGGAGACGTCGCCCCCAGTTACTGGGTGCTGGCGAGGAAGAAAGAGCAAGAGGCGGACCCCACGCTAGATTTTATAGCGGTGCAGGGGAGTGTGGTAGGAGATACCTGGTTTCCTATGTCCACCCACTGGGCTGGACTTCTGGACACAGGAAGTGCACCAAGCAGCATAGGGCACCCAGCCCGAACCACCACAGAAGTGCAGGAAAGCATATTGTAAAATGATGACTAAGCATCCATTATGCTAAGAGAATCACAGAATGTTAGAGGTTGGAGGGGACCTCCAGAGATCGTGTCCAACACCCCTGCTAAAAGCAGGGTCACCTAGGGTAGTCCACACAGGAATGCATCCAGGCAGGTTTTGAAAGTCTCCAGAGAAGGAGATTCCACAACCTCTCTGGGTAGCCTGTTCCAGTGCATCGTCAGTCTCACCATGAAGAAGTTTCTCCTCATGTTGAGGTGAAACCTTCTATGTTCAAGTTTGCATCCATTGTTCCTTGTCTTATTAGTGCACACCACTAAAAAGGGATTGGCCCCCTCCACTTGGCACCCACTCCTCAGATATTTATAGACATTGATCAGATCCCCTCTCAGTCTTCTCTTCTCAAGACTAAACAGCCCCAGGTTTCTCAGTCTGTCTTCACAGGGGAGATGCTCCCCTATGAAGATTCTGAGTACTGTCTACAAATTGTGACTAAATGCTTAATTCAGAATAAAATCTATTCTTTATCAGTAGTTTTCCCCACAAGGATGCGAAGTCTTGTAAATCTTTATGAACAAAAATTGTTTCTATTTTTCCCAAATGGCTTTCTGACAGCCTATACAATGAATCACTACCAATAAAAGATCAGTTTGATACAAGATTTTTTTCTATAAAAGGGAAGACTCAAGAAGGGTGATATTTTTAAAAATAGAATCAGAGTCATAGAATCAATAAGGTTGGAAAAGACCTCAGAGATCATGTCCAACTTATCACCCAATGCCTCATGACAACTAAACCATGGCTTCAAGTGCCACATCCAATCCTTTTTTAAATGCAATCCTCTTTTGAACATCTATTAACAAGAGAAATAATAAATGACTGTAACATATATAAATTTTCTTTCCCTGAGTGTTAGGTAAATTACATTTCCCTGTACAAAAGAAAAAAAAAAAAAAAAAGGCCTTTGATGTGCTGTTGCATTTATCAAAGATGCTAAACTAACCACAGAAATTATTACTTTGTTTTCTGTTGCAGTGCTCACAATTGCTTTGTTCTTTTTCTATCTATGGTTGCGGTGGCTGTCACCCTGTAAAAGGTTGTTTTTTACCAATCACATGTCCAGGGTTTCTACAGTAATTGCAAAATCCAATATATCCCAAAGCATTTTACCAGTTTGTGAAGCTTTTCTCATTCTCTTTGGCTGCTTTCATATAAAAAAAAAAAAAAAAAAAACCCAAAAAAGTTAAAAATAAAATCATAACTAGCAATGATCTCTCTCTCTGAGGAACAGTAGTTTTATGAGATGAACATATATAACTTCTTGCAAATTATGAAAGGAAAGCATCACAATCCTTATGTCTGAGTTTTGTTTTATTCTTAGATACAGTTATAATTTGTCCAAAGAGACCTTATATGAAAAATTAAATTAGAAACTAAAGTAGAAATGGAAAAGTAATGAAGATTATTTAGAACCATGTCATGTTTCTAATCTGGCACAGCAGATGAGGTGCCTGTGCCAGCACAAAGGAAGAAGTCAGATTTTACCTTATGGTCAATGCTTAAGGGAAAAAAAAAAAACAACCCACACCCAAACCACCAAAACCAAACAAAAAACCTTTAAGCCTATCATAGCTGAACAAAGGACACCAAGAATGTATCCAACTAGCTGCATCCATTTGTTTCTTCTTGTCCTTTCTATTTACTGCTAGCATCTAGCAAGTTCTCCTCCCCCTCTACTCTGCCCTAGTGGGACCACACCTGGAATATTGTGTCCATTGCTGAGCTCCCCAGCTCCAGAGGGACAGGTGTTTACTTCAGAGAGTCCAATGCAGGGCGGCAAAGATGATTAAGGCACTGGAACACTGTCTTATGAGGAAAAGCTGAGAGAACCTGGGGCTGTTTAGCCTGAAGAGAAGATTGAGAGGGGATCTAATGAATGTATATGAGGGCTGGGTGTCAAGAGGAAAGGACAGCCTCTTCTCACTTGTTCACTGTGATAGGACAAGGGGCAATGAATGTAAAACTACAGCACAGGAAGTTTCACCTTAACATGAGGAAGAACTTTGCTCTGCCAGGGTCATGAAGCACTGGAACAGGCTCCCCAGAGAGGTTGTGGAGCCTCCTTCTCTGGAGACTTTCAAGACCTGTCTGGATGTGTTCCTGGGTGACCTGCACTAGATTCTATGGTCCTGCTCTGGCAGGGACCCTATGATCTCCAGTGGTCTCTTTCAACCCCTAACATTCTGTGATTCTGTTAGTTATTTGTACAAGGACACATGGTAAAAAAGGCAAATCTGAAGTTCCTGAATTACATTTTCTTTCTAGACTTAAAATTATGAGGAATTGCGAGATCACAAGACATTTTATTTTATTGAATTATTACTATTGTTAAATCTAATTCTGTTCATGTATTTGCAAAACACCTTCTTACATTTCAAGTTATTCCAATCCTTTGAAGTTTCTTGATGTAACTAGCTGGCATGAAGTACAAATGTACTAGACATGTAAATTTGGGGTGCTTAACTATGTCAAATAAACAGCCTTCAGAAAGTGACAGGACAAGGGGCAATGGGTGGAATTTGAGGCATAGGAAGTTCCAAGTAAACATAAGGAATTTTTTTTTCACCGTGAGAGTAACAGAACACTGGAACAGGCTGCCCAGGGGGCTTCTAGAGTGAATATCTCTGGAGGAACTGAAAACCTGCCTGGATGAATTCCTGGGTGATCCTGCTCTGGCAGAGGGGCTGGACTAGGTGATCATAGAATCACGATATCACCAAGGTTGGAAGAGACCTCAAAGATCATCAAGTCCAACCTGTCACCACAGACCTCATGACTAAACCATGGCAACAAGTGCCACATCCAATACCCTCTTGAACACCTCCAGGGATGGTGACTCCACCACCTCTCTGGGCAGCACATTCCAATGGCGAATGACTCTCTCAGTGAAGAACTTTCTCCTCACCTCGAGCCTAAACTTCCCCTGGCACAGCTTGAGACTGTGTCCTGTTGTTCTGTTGCTGGTTGCCTGGGAGAAGAGACCAATCCCCTCTTGGCTACAACCACCCTTCAGGTAGTTGTAGACAGCAATAACATCTCCCCTGAGCCTCCTCTTCTTCAGGCTAAACAATCCCAGCTCTTTCAACCTTCCCACCCCTAACATTCTCTGAAGTGATTACCAGGAATTCATTTAATATTATATCTTTGCTGTGAATTAAAAAATCCTAAAGCAAACATTAGTTCATTTATATGTTGAACTTCAGTTTTGGCTGAAGGACATTTTGAGAAAAAAAATCTTTCATCCCCTTTTGCCTTACAAATCTTTGCTTTGTATTCTGTTCACATTCAATTTTAATTGCCACTGTGTAGTTTTCAAAGATGGTATGCAGCCATAAAATACTACACTTTATTGCAACAAGAGGGATATTTATCTGAACAGATGCATTACTGTTACTGTAAAGAATGGGCCTATTTTACTTTATCAGCAACTAAGGGGAAGGTTAATGGCTATGATGTATCTTTTACGTTGTGTATAAAAAATGGAGTGCTCTTCGCTGTTAAGATTTACAGTGTGGAAGACAAGGCGTGTGCTATTCCAAGCACTCTTTTAACAGCAGACTGCAAACTTGGGAATTATCTTTAAAACCTCTAAATATGTTAAAACAACATTAAGACTGGAAGAGAAAATAATTTCTTCTCATTAATTCATGCTTTTAACTCTGTGCCTTGGGTTGAGCAGACAGGTAGCTCTTTTATCTCTCCGAAAACAAAAAGAATAGAACAGAATAGAACAGAATAGAATAGAACAGAACAGAACAGAATAGAATTAACCAAGTTGGAAGAGACCTTTGAGATCATCGAGTCCAACCTATCATCCAACACGATCTAATCAATTAAACCATGGCAACAAGTGCCCCATCCAGTCTCTTCCTAAACACCTCCAGTGATGGTGACTCCACTACCTCCCTGGGCAGCACATTCCAATGGCAAATCACTCTTTCTGTGTAGAACTTCTTCCTAGCATCCAGCCTAAACCTCCTCTGGCACAGCTTGAACAGTCTGTGAGCATGAGAATAAATAAATATTCTGGGTGTTCTAAACAAGTCAAGAATACAAGCAACCAGGATATTTTTTAGTATTTATTACACTTCCACCTGTAATACGTCAGGAACATATAAAAATAATGTTAATATTTTTTGATAAAAGATCAATGCCTTCAGAAAGGACATCATCTTCCTTATACTGTTGGTAAGTCTAATCTGTTCAGAAAGAAGGGCCAGAACCCAGCAGTTTCATAGAAATATGGAATGGTTTGGGTTGGAAGAGACATCCAGAGGTCATTGAGTCCAACCCCCTGCAGTGAGCAGGGAAACAAGTCCAGGAGGCTAGGAATCAGATGCCATGTCTCTCTTCTGCCAGATAAGGTGATTTACCAGTAAGCAACAAAGTTAAATTCCTGTTCCTCCATTATTTGTAACATTGATACTTGAGTTCCTTTCAGCAAGAGGACCCACTTTAATTTCAGAAAAAGGAATGATACAGATTTCCTCTATAGGAGAATCCAAATTATTGGTTACAAACATTTCTTACAGCTTTGCTTTAAAAAACAACCTTATCTGATACTACAAACTGTTATAATAGCACACCATATTCTCTTAGGAGCAAAAATGTAGATTTCTATGTCGTTATAATTTTACTCCTGATCTGTGACCCAAGGTATTTCTGAAAAAAGTACAAATGCAGAAGCATCAGAATAAGAGGCACCTAGGAAGCTTCTCAGGTAAGACTAATGATACTAATAACTAAGCAGAGTGCTTCAGTTAGACACTTGAAGCCATGATTTAGTTAGTCATGAGGTGTTAGATACTTGGATGACTTGGACTTGATGATCTCTGAGGTCTTTTCCAACCTTATTGATTCTATGATTCTGTGATAAGTTCATAATTACAGACTCACACCTTTGGTTTTGAGATGTGTCTTTAAAAAGTCACTCCAGATTATTCTCATGACATGGCTATCAGAGCATGGCTTTCTTTTTGACTGATGGTTAGCTACCATAAACTGGACTGCTTTTGCTGCCTGCAGGGGAGAATCTGCCTGTGAACTTCCAGCTATGTTAGCAATACGTTTCTTATGCATTGCGGGCACAGGGGTTGCAACCATTATAACATTTCAGGAAATAATTTGATAGATTTTCACGTTTCAAAACATAGCAGTTTGTTCTGAAAAGTGAAAAGAATGATGCCAGTGCTGTTACTTGTAGCCAGGAAGGAGTTGGCCTCTTCTCCCTAGCAACCAGCACCAGAACAAGGGGACACAGTCTTAAGCTGCACCAGGGGAAGTTTAGGCTTGAGGTGAGGAGAAGGTTCTTCACCGAGAGAGTGATTTGTCACTGGAATGGGCTGCCCGGGGAGGTGGTTGAGTCGCCGTCCCTGAAGGCGTTCAAGAGGGGACTGGATGTGGCACTTGGTGCCATGGTCTAGTTGTGGGGTTGTGGTTACAGGTTGGACTCGATGATCTTCAAGGTCTCTTCCAACCTTGGTAATTCTATTCTATTCTATTCTATTCTATTCTATTCTATTCTATTCTATTCTATTCTATTCTATTCTATTCTATTCTATTCTATTCTATTCTATTCTATTCTATTCTATTCTATTCTTATTACTCATAGAGTTTGTGCATTGAACTCTGCAGCTTTCTGTTTCACAGCTACAGCGAATAATGCTCAACAGATTGACATGAGTCTGTCATATTTTGTTTAGTCATCTCTAATTCACACTAAAAAGGTTTAAGTATAAAGCTAGACCTGATTAAATCTTCCAGTTGTGAATCGATTTGTTTTCTGAAAGATCTTAGGGTTTGGTTTTGTTTTAAGGCTACAATGTCTTGCTCATTTTGATTACTTCACCAAGATTCTTTTCAAATACTCTGCTTTTAAAAATTAAAGCAATCATTAGAGCTTCAGAGCTTCAGACTGAGTAATTTTGTGATGGACTCTGCAGAAGAGATAAATAGTTATCTAGTAAATATTTTATAATTCCTTTTTCTTTCTTTTTTATGTTTGTTTTGTTTTGCTTAGTACTACAGCATAGAAAATTACCTTTCATTAACTTAATGAAGTTTCCATCAATCAATCCATGCTTAATAGTTAAAGTTCTTTAAAAAAAAATAACAAACAAAAAAAGCTACCTTCATATGGCTAGATGGCTCTGCCCATGGCATTATTATTATTTTGTAGTAGCTTAAGAATGTCCTTTCTTTTTACCTATAAGATAATGTAGTATTTAAAGATATATTCTGCCTATGTACTCAGCAGTGGTTAGGCCACACCTTGAGTACTGTGTCCAGTTCTGGGCCCCTCAATTTAAGAAAGATGTTGAGTTGCTGGAATGTGTCCAGAGAAGGGCAACAAGGCTGATGAAGGGTCTGGAGCACAGCCCTGTGAGGAGAGGCTGAGGGAGCTGGGGTTGTTTAGCCTGGAGAAGAGAAGGACCAGGGGAGACATTGTTGCTATCCACAACTACCTGAAGGGTGGTTGTATCCAGGTGGGGGTTGGTCTCTTCTCCCAGGCAACCAGCACCAGCACAAGAGGACACAGTCTCAAGCTGTGCCAGGGGAGGTTTAGGCTGGATGTTAGGAAGAAATTCTTCACAGAAAGAGTGGTTGGCCATTGGAATGTGCTGTCCAGAGAGGTGGTGGAGTCACCATCACTGGAGGTGTTGAAAAAGAGACTGGATGAAGTACTTAGTGTCATGGTTTAGTTGGACTCAGTGATCTCAAAGATCTTTTCCACATGGCTAATTCTGTATTCTGCATTCTTCGTTGCTTCTGGTGGCATAAAGAGTTCTGTTTTCAGTCTAAGTTGATTCCACCTCCTTATTTTCAGGAATCAGTTTTATATGATGCTTGCTTGAGAATGATGTCACTTCCCAGAATCTCTTTGGGGTTTTGTTGGTTTTTTATTATTTGCTTGTTTTGTTGCTGAAATCTTTGTTCATTTATGGAACTACTTTGATTTTTCTGGGTCTAATACTCATATAGCTCAAACTGATGGCAGGAGTCTCAGAAGGTATAACACTTAGTTATTTGTGGAAACTGTTCTTCCAACATGTTGAAAGGAGTTTAATTTCTATACATTTTTCCAGTTCCTGTCGCTGATCTGAGAATTTGTCCTTCCAAGATGAATGATGATACAAGTAAATCATTTGTGACCCCTGCAGCAATGCCAATGCTGCAAAAATCCCTTTAAGGCCATTAACAGCCATAACATCTTGGATTCATAAATCATCTGGGTCTGTTTCAAACCATTTTATTTTTTTTTTTTCACTCTAGCCCCTAAGGAAAGAAGCTGCCACAAAGCAGAACTGTAGAAGTTTTAAATGTGAATGCCCTAAATTCATCTCACTACTGCTTGTTACTGTATCTCCTCTACCTTGTAAGGCTATCTGCAAGCCTGCAAGTGAGAAAAGAAGATATTGTAAGTGAAAAGATGCATTTGTGTGCTGTCAGCATAACAAAAAAGACCTTGTTTTACCCAAGAGTTTAGAAGTAAAATTAAAAATATAATAATATCTATTGTACTGACTTCAGAGATTTCACTTTCAATACTAAATTCTTGAAGAAATTCTAGAAGAAACAGGATTTAAATTTGGCCATTGGAATGGGCTTCCCAGGGAGATGGTGGAGTCACCATCACTGGAGGTGTTTAGGAAGAGACTGGATGGGGTGCTTGGTGCCATGGTTTAGTTGATTAGATGGTGTTGGATGATAAGTTGGACTCGATCTCAAAGGTCTTTTCTAACCTGGTTAATTCTATTCCACCACTCCACTCCACTCCACTCCACTCCACTCCACTCCACTCCACTCCACTCCACTCCACTCCATTCCATTCCATTCCATTCCATTCCATTCTATTCTATTCTATTCTATTCTACGTAATGAAAGCTTCCACTAGAATAGGTAGATTCAGACAGTACAGCTAGTTTCTGGATGTTACATAATTTCTTTCAAACCAAAGCTATTATAAACAGTTAGAACTGCAGTAAAATATTTCTGAGGGCACTTCTGGCAACCCAGAACAACTCACACTTCAGAAATTTGGAACCCAAGAATAAGTTTTGCCATCTAATTCAAAGAATCATCTTAGTGTTAAAGTCAGATCCAAGCTTTGGCTTACATTGTCATCAGTGGTATTGAAAGTCGGGAGCAAAAATATCATTTTTTTAAATACCTTGCTGCCCTTTTAAAGGCCTCATTATATTGAGATTTTGGGTTCATTTTTCCTTTTTGCAAAACTCTTTCAGTCCAATGCTATCAGTGGGAAGAAATTCATACCATAAACATGCAATAGATAATGAAACTTCTGATTCCCAGGTCATGCTGACTTTTTATTTTGCCTTCTCAACACACATTTTGCAGAAGTGATATCCACTAACCACTGGTATCTCTACAAAAATGACACATACCAGTGGTTATTACTGGTTAGACCTATGTGCATCATGTATGTTGGATTTCTTTTTGTGGGGAGGGAATGTGTGTCTGTTGGGCTTGGGAAAATGAGTTTTGATCCATGATGTTGTTTGCTGTTTCACTCTCAAGAATACATCGTGCACTGTCATAACCTGCAGCATAGACATGCAAACTGTCCAAGAGTAAGATAGAAAAATCATAGTAAATAAACTTTTTGTAGTGGAGTTTAACTTTTGTATTCACTGGAACACCTGGTTATGAGATGTAAGCGAAATTTTGAAAAGTAACAAAAAAACAGTAAAAATTAGTGAAAAGAAGGACATCATGATCTCTGCTTTCAGACAGTATCCAGTGTTGTAGATGCCCTAGGGTATCCCCATTAAAATTCTGATTTATTTTCCAGAGGAGTGAAGGTCTCTCACACATTTGTATCTGCTAGACTTGCAGAGATATCTTGCAAAAGCCTGGGACACTAAAGCCAGCAAACCATCATTGAGCACCACCTTCTAGGCCCAGGTGGCCAAGAGGGCCAATGGCATCCTGGCCTGTATTAAGAATAGTGTGGCCAGCAGGAGCAGGGAGGTCATTGTGCCCCTGTACTCTGCATTGGTTAGGCCACACCTTGAATACTGTGTCCAGTTCTGGGCCCCTCAGTTTAAGAAGGACATCGAGACACTTGAACGTGTCCAGAGGAGGGCAACAAGGCTGGTGAGAGGCCTTGAGCACAAGCCCTATGAGGAGAGGCTGAGGGAGCTGGGGTTGTTTAGCCTGGAGAAGAGAAGGACCAGGGGTGACCTCATTGCCCTCTACAACTACCTGAAGGGTGGTTGTGGACAGGAGGGGGTTGGTCTCTTCTCCCAGGCAACCAGCGCCAGAACAAGGGGACACAGTCTCAAGCTGTGCCAGGGGAGGTTTAGACTCGAGGTGAGGAGGAAGTTCTTCACTGAGCGAGTCATTCGTCATTGGAATGGGCTGCCCGGGGAGGTGGTGGAGTCGCCGTCCCTGGAGGTGTTCAAGAGGAGACTGGACATGGCACTTGGTGCCATGGTCTAGTTGTGAGGTTTGTTGGGACAGGTTGGACTTGATGATCCTTGGGGTCTCTTCCAACCTTGGTTATACTGTGATACTGTGATACTGTAATCCTGTAAAAGGCCTCTGAACCCACCAGTACCACAGGCTTTCCACAGACTTCACACCGGATGCTGGTTAGCAAAAGATCTTTTTGACAATTTACTTTAAATTTAACATGCAGAATATTTTGGGAATGCAACCTGAAGAACTCATCTCTCTGAGAGTCCTATATTCTCTCTACTCTGCATGTTTTTGTGATTTTATTTACTGCAAACACAGTGTCAAGTGATGCAGTTACTTGCCTCAGGGTTGTACAGAAGTCAAAACTAACAATAAAAGCCAGTGGTTTTCATTCTTAGCATCTTGTACAAATAAAGTTTCCATGTTGCTGTTACAAGCACTGCATAATCTCTGGTGCACTTACCCTTAAATAACTAAAAAAAAAACCCAAACCTGCCAGAAATTAAAATGGGAAGCTAAATAAGTATTACCATATGTCACCGTTTGTAGTGTTTGAGGGCAAGACCTCAAACAAAGGAGAAACAAAGAAGAATAAAGATGTATGTGAGGTATTACATATCATTTGTGCCTTGAAAGGCAAGAGGCTTGGTTCAATATGTATTGTCTTTTGGTAAATATACTGCTGTGTGCTTTAGAAAATTAGGCTTTCATATAAGAGAAATTGTATTTAATTAACTCTGCCACAACAATAATAAACATTTTATTAGCCTATTGTTTTTTCCTAGCACTAGCTTCTGAAAGATCATAAGTGTATCCTACTATCTCTAAGTTATGAATTAATTAATAGAGAAGTAACGGAGCTGTCTCTTGTACAAGTAGCAAACTTTGTTTCAGTCATCACAGTATTTGCCAGCTGCTTGGATACTTATTTGGATACATATTGTGGGCTTGACTGTATGCCACACAAGTACTGAGGCACAAGTCATAGAATCATGAATAGCTTAGGTTGGAAGGGACCTTAGAGATCATCTACTCCAACCTCCCCACCATGGGCAGGGACACCTCTCAGCTAGACTTGGTTACTGAAGGCCTCATCCAACCTGGCTTCAAGCACCCCCAGGGAGGCGGCATCCACTGCCTCCCTGGGAAACCTCTTCCAGAGTCTTATAGTGCTCATACTGAAGAACTTCTATCCAGTCTAAACCTACTCTCCTGCTGAAAACTGTTCCCTCTTTTCCTATTGCTAGACATCCTATGAAAAGTCCCTCTCCAGCCTTCCTGTAGGATCCCTTCATGTATTAGAAGGCAACTATTTGGTCTCCCCAGAATCATCTCTTCTCTAGGTTGAATGATCTCAGCTCCCTCAGCCTATCCTCAAAGCAGAAGTGTTCCAGTAGATTCTGACCCATAGTTTTAAATTTAGATATATACCTTCGTAAATAGCTTTGTGGTTACTGAACTGTTAGGAGATGGGATGCATTGTGTATGACAAAAATCAACCTTAGAGAAAGTTATTGTTATCACGTATTGATCATTAATTTGGTTGTAGATCGGCTGTTGGATCAGCTGTACCCAGGTAGTTGGCAGACAAGTTCTTATGGAATAGAAAGTTTTCTGCCTAAACCATTTAGTGTTTTAACACAGTTGAGGAGAAGGGTAATCTGTTTGTAAAGTGTAATGTAGTTTATTCACTAGTTTGTCTAGATTTATGAATCAAGGCATTTATTTCACATAGCAAGTATGATAGATCCCCAGATCATGATGTGCTGGCTGCTGATGTTGGAATAAATATTCCCAAATTTCTTACATCCCAGAGTACACTGACCAAACCCATAAAATAGTATTTTCTCTAGAGTTATTTTATTTTATTTTATTTTATTTTATTTTATTTTATTTTATTTTATTTTATTTTATTTTATTTTATTTTATTTTATTTTATTTTATTTTATTTTATTTTATTTTATTTGTCACCAGCCTCATTATTTGAGCTGAGGTTGTACCGCTGTGGAAACTTAGATTTGCAACTCAGTTTCTCATCTAATTCAAGTAAATATGATGAAACTAATATCTCTTCTGAATTTTGATAGCAGCTTTTTGTCTTTTGTCTGTTGTCAGATATACACCTAGTATTTTTTCAATTTTATGTTTCAGCTATTTGAATAATCTGATAGTTAAAAAGAAAGAATAGACATGCTGCATGGAAACAATCCCCAGTGCACAATACATGTGGTTATATTAGTATCCATGACAAGAGAGAAATAAAGACATAATCTATTGGTAGGCAGACCTTATTAAAATCTTTAAATAGAGGTCAGCTTATTTTGAGAGACAAATTAGTGAGGTAAGGAGACATGTTCCATATGCCAAGCTTTGTTTCTTCCATTCTTTTTGCTTTTCCTTCTTCCTTTGCTTCTTCCTTTCTTATTTGAACGATAAGAAGAACCAAATAAGACAGCTATATGCTTACATTTATTATCACTATCTCTCTGGAGATATTCAAAACCCACCTGGATGCATTCCTATGTGATCTGGCCTAGGTGCTCCTACTCTGGCAGTGGGGGCTGGACTGGATGGGCTTTTGAGGTCACTTCCAACATTCCAACTCCTAACATTCTGAGATCCTATGATCACTGCTTCTTCAGATTCTATTTATTGTCAAGTCTGAACATCTAAAATATGAAGTAAAAGCACCATATATGACCTTTATTTTTTTAATTTGAAAAAGTAATTTGTAACATTATTCACTTGTGTCTTGGTATGATCCCACAACAGTATATATCCATACTTCCCAAATGATTTCCTGAACTTCTCTTTAAGACTTTTTTATTCTAGAAGTTATTTATTATGTAATCCAAAAGCATTGCCAAAATTCAGCCTTCCATTCAAAGTGTATCTGTTTAAAAGCAGAAGAACTTGCCTCACCCTTAAAAGCCCCCACCAATAGTAGTTCTCTTAAAAAAAAAAGAAAGATAAAAAAATGTATCTATATATAAAATGCTGAGAACATTTAAAACTCAGTCTCTATCCTTCCATTTAACTTACGTAGCACAGAATTCAGTACAAATTTTGTGTACTAGAGGTATGAGGAAGCTGTTTCAGAGACAATAGAAATGTGTACAATAAGTTCCCTGAAATAGACCAGCAAATTAAGAGCAATTACAAAGATGACTCAGCATTCCTCTTTCTTCATATTCCATCTGTTTTGGGGCCTGGCTAGGGTGCGTGCATGAACACGTAGAGTTATTCTTTCCTCTTTTAACCTTAAGGTGCTGCTGCTTCTTCTTCTTCTACAGCTGCACGGCTGTTGTACAGAATAGAAAACCACACAACCACAATGAAACAAAATTTAATGAGACCCTGCATAGAGACTTGCAAGGTTTTAAGGATTATCTTTTTCAACATCCTGATGTCACTTTTTTGATGTTTGTTTTGGTTGGTTGGTTTGGGGTTTCATTGGGTTTTGTGGGTTTTGCGTGGATTTTTTTTTTTTGTTTATTGCGGAGTGTTTGGTTTTGGTTTGGTTTTACTTTTGGGTTTTTGTTTGTTTGGGGTTTTTTGTATGCTTGTTTCTTTGTTTTGTTTGCTTGTTTGCTATAATAATTTTAGACTGGACGTTAGGAGGAAGTTCTATACAGAGAGTGATTCCCCATTGGAATGGGCTGCCTGGGGAGATGGTGGAGTCACCGTCATTGGAGGTGTTCAGGAGGAGACTTGATGGGGTGCTTGGTGACAAGCACCAAGTCCAAGTGCCGGGTGCTGCACTTTGGCCACAGCAACCCCATGCAGAGCTACAGGCTGGGGTCAGAGTGGCTGGAGAGCTGCCAAACAGAGAGGGACCTGGGGGTGCTGATCGACACCCGCCTAAACATGAGCCAGCAGTGTGCCCAGGTGGCCAAGAGGGCCAATGGCATCCTGGCCTGTATTAAGAATAGTGTGGCCAGCAGGAGCAGGGAGGTCATTGTGCCCCTGTACTCTGCATTGGTTAGGCCACACCTTGAGTACTGTGTCCAGTTCTGGGCCCCTCAGTTTAAGAAGGACATCGAGACACTTGAACGTGTCCAGAGGAGGGCAACAAGGCTGGTGAGAGGCCTTGAGCACAAGCCCTATGAGGAGAGGCTGAGGGAGCTGGGGTTGTTTAGCCTGGAGAAGAGAAGGACCAGGGATGACCTCATTGCCCTCTACAACTACCTGAAGGGTGGTTGTGGACAGGAGGGGTTGGTCTCTTCTCCCAGGCAACCAGCACCAGAACAAGGGGACACAGTCTCAAGCTGTGCCAGGGGAGGTTTAGACTTGAGGTGAGGAGGAAGTTCTTCACTGAGCGAGTCATTCGTCATTGGAATGGGCTGCCCCGGGAGGTGGTGGAGTCGCCGTCCCTGGAGGTGTTCAAGAGAAGACTGGACATGGCACTTGGTGCCATGGTCTAGTTGTGAGGTCTGTTGGGACGGGTTGGACTTGATGATCCTTGGGGTCTCTTCCAACCTTGGTTATACTGTGAAGGCTGTGACATGATCTAGTTGTTTGATGGGTTGGACGCGATGATCTTGAAGGTCTCTTCCAACCTGGTTTATTGTATTGTATTTTAACTATCTCTGTGAAGGAGAGATGTATGGGAGCACAAAGTCTGAAGCTGATATAAAGTCCTTTCCAAAGGAGTCACCAAGTTCAGTCTGCTACAGCTATATTCATTTTCTCCTAAATTTAACAAACGCCATTGAAAACTAAATTATACTTTTAATTATTTTTTTTATGTCACTACTTAGAATATGCATAGTAGACTAGCATTTGTCATGCATTTTTCATGGGCTGAAATAATTGTGATTATGTAAAAGCAAAGACCCAATGATAATACATCCATTAAGTATTGTACTTTTAATCAACCATTGTCCGACCGTCAGATTCTAAAGATATAAAGCTAAGAGGAGAAAAAATTAATTGGTTGCAGTGTTCATAGATTGGTTAGTGTGGATATTCTCCAGAATTAAGAGAATTATTCAAATGTTTTAGTTAACAGAGATGATAGTTCAACTTAATTATTACAGAAGCAAGGTCTATTGGAAGGAAGGAAAAAGTGGAGCCAGATATTCCCATTCCCACTCAAGCACCTCTTCCATGATTTTTAGTATGCATTTTAAATACAGAAATTTGGAACATAACAGGAAATCACACCTGAGAACATTTTGTTTTGTAATTCTGTAGTGCAGAAAGTTGGATTTTGGTGGTGGTGTTGTAGATTTTTTTTTTTTTTTTTTTTTTTTTTTTTTGAAAAAATTATCCCTTAGCTGAATCTCTTGATGAGGAGGAGGGCTTGCTGAACTTACTTATACACTTAGAACTCCATGGTTACCTTCTGTACTTGTGGTGGCACAAAATATTAGGAAAAATGGAAGGATATATAAAATAGTCTTTATTCTTTGAGAAAAAAAAAGTTTTCTCTTCTAGCTAAGTATTATTTTGTTTTTTTGTTTGTTGGCTTGTTTGTTTTCTTCTCCTTTCTTTCTTTATAGCTGTATTCTATTCAGTTAAAAGGTTTAGGCTTTTCCTCTACCCATAGGTGTGGAATATAATTCAATATTTTTATTGCATAGTACATGAAGTATTTAAATTGCATTTTCTGATTCATATAAGCAAATCATCAGAATTGTACATGCATCAGTAATATTCAGATGAAGAAACAGAGTATTTTCTCATACTGAGGGCCAGATTTTCCTCTGATATACATGGTCATTAGTAATAAGAGATCTGCACTTCTTTGGATCTGATGTTCCCATCATATCTTTGAAGATTTTTTTTCACAGAATCACAGAATATTAAGAGTTGGAAGAGACCTTGAAAGATCATGTAGTCCAATCTCCCTGCCAAAGCAGGACCACCTGTACCAAATGACATAGGAATGCATACAGGCAGGTCTTGAATATCTCCAGAGCAGGAGACTCCACAACCCACCTGGGCAGCCTGTTCCAGTGTTCTGTTACCCTCACAGTGAAAATGGATGGAACTTCCTATGCCTCAGCTTCTACCCATTGCCCCTTGTCCTGTCATTGGGCATCACTGAGCAAAGCCTGGCTCCATCCTCTTGGCACTCACCCTTTACATGTTCATAAACATGAATGACGTCATCCCTCAGTCTCCTCTTCTCAGTCTTTCCTCATAAGGAAGATGTTCCACTCTGCTCTGCTCTGCACTCTCTCAAGCAGTTCCCTGTCCATCTTAAACTGAAGGGCCCAGAACTGGACACAAGATTCCAGATGTGGCCTCACCAGGACAGAGTAGAGTGGGAGGAGAACCTCTCTCACTCTACTAACCACAGCCCTTCTAATACACCCCAGAATGGCATTGGCTTTCTTGGTTTAGTTTAGTTTTGTTTTGGGTTCTTTGGGTTTTTTTTTTTTTTTGTTGTTTTTGAAGGAGGAATATTCCAAGACTGTTGAGAGTGCTTGGGGCATAAAGAAGGAAACATAATTTTAACTAGGTTCTGAGTCCAGGATGCTCATAGCAACTTATATGAAAAGGGGATTTGCAGGAATCTGAGTCCTTAATTGTAGAGTCTGAAACACACAGGCAGGAGTCAGAAAACTTTGAAGTTCAAGCCAATTCTGTACTTAATGTTTGCTGAGCTTTTTATCTGCATACAACAGCTATCTAAGGACATTTGTACTAATATCTGCTTTTGATTCAAGCAATGGCATTATTTTGGAATGTCATTGCTGCCTGATTATCTTACTTAGACGTGCATTCTGGCAAAGGGAACGGTCCAATGTTCAAAAATTATCTAAATTACAAAACTTTTTCAGAGGTATTCAGTCCTTACCAATTAAAACCATTTACACAGAAAATATTCTTCATAGATTCATAGAATGGTCTGTGTTGGAAGGGACCTCCAAGTCCCTTCCATCAAGTCCATCAAGTCAAACCCCTCTGCAGTAAGCATGCCACTTGCCTTGTCAAGGCTCACCTTTTTCAGTTTAGGCAGCATCACCCAACATCTAGGTAGCTTCATAATTTTGTGAAGATAATTTTCCAGAGTTTCAATGCAGAAGTATTCAAAGAGTTCCCAAGGAGTATAGCTGATGTAAGCTTTCAGTTTGCTCTGACAACAAGAGGCAATTGAGAGTTACATCCTCGTTAATATAAAAAGACAAACATTGTCATTAATCTGCTATGAAAAATATCAATGCTGCACCCAGGTGCTCAGCTGCTGAATGAAAGGATGCACTTTATGTTGTTTTTTGAAGAAATTTTCATTACACAAATATTGCACCATTAGATTTAGACAAGGTTTACTAACATTTCAAGGGAAGATTTTCCTTTTCTTCCTTAGCTGTTATAAATTTGTTAGGGTGTGTTTACTAGCAGGCACTCTGTAAAGGCACCACATTATGCTGAGCCAACAGAGATTAGAGTAAATGAGAACACACTAGCTATAAATTCAACAGGGCTCATTTTCTAAAGTGACTGCTTTATGCATCTGCAAATAGAAAGAAATAGAGCATCAAGCTCTTAATTCTTTCTACACAAATAAAAACTGAAGTACTGAATGTCTTCAATTAAGATCTTCAAAGCAATATTATTTTTATTAGGTACTAGAATAGCATACAATGCATGGAAAAAAAAAGATTCTATAGGATTTTTGTATTATGTACCTTCAGTAAAAAAAGAACTGTTTAGGTGGTTTTTTTAACTCTCCATGCCATTTGTTCAAAATATTGTGGCACAAATCACTGGATGGTAATGTTCAGCAAGCTTCTGTGTTAGTGATTCTGTGGAGGTAGCACACTATATATATTTCAGTGGTGCATATAAAATATCTTTCTACAGCATGTTTATTCAGTATTCAAACCATTTCCAGTGCAAGTCACTAATAATAACTCTACTGACAAGAATGGAATTTCCGCACTACATTGTACATCGGTTGCTGTTAGCACAGAAATTGATTGAGTTTAAAGGCAGGAATGAGCCTACTAGCGATCACATGTTTCAAAACTATCCCAAGTAGGCAGGTACTTTGAAGACAAGTACTTTCTCACACACACACACACACACACACACACACAAAAGAGAGCAAATTTTCTTCCCATATATGCTACAGACATGGGGATGTGTGGTTAGAAAGTTGCAACTTGGAGAGAGACCTGGGTTTACTCGTTGTTAGTCAACTGAACATGAGTCAGCAGTGTGCCCAGGTGGCCAAGAAAGCCAAGGGCATCCTGGCTTATATTAGAAACACTGTGGCCAGCAGGAACAGGGAGGTGGTCATCACCCTGTACTCAGCACTGGTGAGGCCACATCTCGAACATGGTGTTCAGTTCTGGGCCCCTCACTATAGAAAAGACATTGAGGTGCTGGAGCATGTCCAGAGAAGGGTAACAAGGCTCATGAAGGGCCTGGAGGACCTGGCCTATGAGGAGCATATGAAGAAGCTGGGGTTCTTCAGTCTGGAGAAGAGGAGGCTGAGGGGAGATCTCATCTCTCTCTACAACTACCTGAAGGGAGATTTGAGCTAGGAGGAGGCAGCTTTTTCTTGACAGCAAGCAACAGGACTAGAGGAAATGGTTACAAGCTGTGCCAGGGGAAGTTTAGGCTGAATGTTAGGAAATATTTCTTCACAGAGAAGGTTATCAAACATTGCAATTGTCTGCCCAGGGCAGTGGTGGAGTTGCCATCTCTGGGGCTATTCAAATGGTATATGTACCTAGCACTCAGGGACATGATTTAGTGTTGACCCTTCAGTGTTGAGTCAAGGATTGGAATGGACGATCTTTGAGGTCTCTTCCAACCAGATATATTCTGTGATTCTGTGATTTGGTAATTCCTGCTTATGAGAGAGGTTCTGAGGGTGTTTAACAGAGTAATGCAAAATGTAGTGTGTGGTTATTAATAGTCGTCGTAAATTAAATTGTTAAGTACTGGTTGTGTTAAAAAGTATTATTTCCTATTGGCTTAGGGCTTTTAAGTCATATCATGCACAGCCAAACAAGCTGCTGTTTTCATAAAACAATATATAAGAGATAATACAATAAAAGTCAGGCTAATTACAGAAAAAAACAAACAAAACAAACATGTCTATATAAATCTCAGACAAAAGTGAAAAGCTTAAACCAGCCTAAGACTGAAGAGGCCATTTAATCCATCCAAAATATACACAAGATAGCTGCTTTGTACAAGCAAGGTAAGCACTCATCTGAAAAAGAGATGTTAGAAAGTAATGGAGTCTCAAATAGCAATAAAATAATATGTAACTCTCAAGCCAGACAAAAAAACTTTCTTTCTTTGTGTCCCTAATAACAGCAGTTAAATACTTGGATGGCTAAACCTGAGATGGCAATACATATTCTCTTTTCTCAGAAACTGACTGATATGTTACATTTTAAACAGAAATTTTCAGCAGAAAGTTAGGGAGAAAATCATAATGGTCCTTCACATAATATAAAATTTAATATATAATAATACAGTTAATAATTTATCTAATATCTAATATATGATATTAATGTAATAGTTATAATTTAATATATAATATAAATAGTCCATGTATAAATCAGAGAAAAAGGTACTTCATGTAATATAACATTTAACATATAATGATATATTAATAGTTGATCTAATATAGAATATATGCTATTAATATAATAGTAATAATTCAATATATACCATAAAATTCCATGTATTTTTTGTCTCTCTTTAAATCAGAGTCTAATATAGTGGTAGAAAATCGTCTATAGGATACTGGGAGTAGCCACAAAAAATAGTGATTCAGTAGTGTAGGAAAAAAAAACTTCAGTTTGATAGTTATGTTTCATTGTGACATTAATATATGGTAATTTCCCCCTAACTAAAATCTGACTATCAAATAGAGCTATATTTAGTAGTTTTTAACCCATTAACAATGAGTCACCTATAGAAGTCTTCTGCCAGGAAGACAGCTTGAATAAATAGAAACTAATATTATTAGAAGATACATATGTGTGTGTGTGTGAATGGCATATTTATATCCTGGATGAAACTGTTGTCTCAGATTTATATTAGTAGGAACTTAAATGTGTAACTGTCAAGGAACATGTAGCTAGTAGTTCTTAGGATGCTTTACTGTGTGTGATACCTTTATATTTTTATGTCTCTTTATTATATTTTATTTGGGTTGAATAATATCATTAGTACTTTCTCTTGGAAAATAAGGAATGGAGTGGTGGGCACAAGCCAATTTTATGAAGACCGACTGCATCTGGGTTGGTGCAATCCCAAGCACCAGTATAGGTTGGGCAGTGACTGGCTTGAGAGCAGCCTTGAAGAAAGGGAATTGGAGGTGCTGGTGGATGAGAAGCTCAATATGAGCCAGCAGTGTACACTTGCAGCCCAGAGAGTCTACAGTATCCTGCGCTGCATCAAGAGAGGCATAGCCAGCAGGTTGAGGAAGGTGGTTCTAATCCACTCTGATGAGACCCCACCTGGAGTATTGTGTCCAGTTCTGGAGCCCCTATTACAAGAAGGCTCTGGAAATGCTGGATTGTGTCTAGAGAAGGGCCACGAGGATGATCAGAGGGCTGGAGCTCCTCTCCTGTGAGGACAGACTGAGGGAGTTACAAATATTCAGTCTGGAGAGGAGAAGGCTCCAAGGAGACCTTATTGTGTCCTTCCAGAATCTTAAGGGGGGCCTGCAAGAAAGCTGGGGAGGGACTTTTCAAGATGTCAAGTAGTGGTAAGAGTAGGTGGACTGGAGCAAAACTAGAAGTGGGTAGATTCAGATTGGATGTCAGGGAAAAGTTCTTCAGCATGAAGGTGGTGAGACGCTGAACAGGTTGCCCGGGGAGGTGGTAGAAGCCTCATACCTCATGGTTTTGAAGGCCAGGCTGGATGTGTCTCTAAACAACCTCATCTAGTGTGAGGTGTCCCTGTCCATGGCAGGGGAGTTTGAGCTGGATGATCCTTGAGGTCCCTTCCACCCTGACAAATCTATGATTCTATACGGGAGTCTTAATACGTTGCATTCCAAAGTTGCAGGCAATGAAATGTATGCAATCAATATCATTTTATCAGAAAGAAAATGTATTGGGAAATTTGGTTAATTGTGTAGGTATTTGTTTCATGCTGCATGCTGCCTTTTCTACCCTATTGGAATATTCTGACTGAACATCCTCATTCTGGAAGGGGAGTTTTTTTCTGAAAATAGCATTTGTCATAATGAAGAGAGAAAGGATAAAGCTGGGACACAGCTGTACTCTAAGTCCAAAATACCCAGAGAATATACATGGTAAGGCATCTTGAGATTTGGGGGCACTAGAAATGCTTTCAAGGCTTTTAATATTTTGACTTCAGTGTCTTGATTCTCAGGCCTGGTGGAAGATCTTTCCAGCTCATAGAATGGGGTTTGGTAGTCTGCTACAGCTACACTTCAGGGTGTGTTGAAATAAAATGTCAAAAGCTAAAATTCCAGAGGCTTGGTGGAACACGTGGCTCCACTGCAGAGATCATAAAAATCCTGTATTGAGGTTTCTAACTCACTGAAGCATCTGAAGCTCTCAGCCTCTGGTTTTAGCTAAATCTGTTTGCATTTGAAATTATTCTGTCACTCAAAGTTGCACTTTCATCGCATCATGAAAATTACTGTAGGAAAAAAACTTTTACTCTATATCAGTTCCCTGAAATTGTTTACAGCTGACCTGTAAATAATGGAGATGCTTTTTAAAGTACTGATGGACCACTGTAGGTCCACAGATTTGCAACCCATCTAAATGCCAGGAAATGTTAATAATATAAGCAACAGTGTTTCATAATGCTTATCTCCTGTGAGAAAATCTTGTAGTTGCTGTGAGGCAAGCATTTTTTCTTGATTTGTTGGGCTTTACAAATTCTACACAGAATCCAACAGAAGCTGAGCTATGCCAAGTTGGCAGTGGCTGCAGCATTAGCTACAAGAAGGCTTAAGAAAGAGACTGTTAACATTTTCTCCTCCAGATCCTAAATAGCTATGGGACATGAACAGTGCTTTGTATAAAAATGTGCTCTCGTCCAGCAAGTAAAGAAGATCAGTTCTGAATTCATGCTATGGTGTGTCATGACAGTGATCTACTCCGCTAGGCTTGTTTGGTTTTGGTTTTGGATTTGTTTTTTTCTTGAATTGCAGCAGAATATAGTCTCAGTCTGCTCTTTTTTAGTGTTCATCATTACAATTGACTAAAGTGGTTTCCAGTAGAAAGACAAAGATTAACTTTTTAAATAAGAATAACTTCTCTCTCCTCTCTCACAGAATACAGACAGATAGTCTAAAGCAATTCCTGAGAAAATGGAGATATTTTGGGACAGTGAAGTACTTTAGGCTGAGAGAGCACTGAATTATGATTCCATTGTATTAATTTTATTTTAAGGTTAACTCAAATTCAAAGTCTGATATGAGCAAAAAAGCTGCTGGTTCTGGATGAGCAGACATAAATTCATGTATCAGTGCTGCTTTTCCTGTTTTGTGTTAAGCAAACAGGTCTCTCTATGATGAGTGCCTTTGTTTTCCTCCACTTGTCCAGTAGGCTGGCTGTTATAGATTGCCATGGAACATCATCTAATTTTAAATAGAATTCAAGGTATTCATCTTTGGAAATAAGCCACTATAATGTCACTGTGCGCAATCAGACATTCAGTCTTTTTCTATGACAACCCCTGAAAAATAAATTACATGCAAAAAGTAGGGTGCTCCGCAGCCTACAGGCGATACCTGTCATAGCAAGTTTACTTTGGATCTTAGGAAGATATTCTTCACTATGAGATTGGCAATACTATGGAATGGATTGTCCAGAGAGGCTGTACATGTCTCCTTCCTGGAGATGTTCAAGGCCAGGCCGAATGGGGCCTTGAATAACCTGGTCTAGTTGAGAGGCGTCCCTGCCCATGGCAGGGAACTTGGATTAGATGATCACAAAGGTCTCTTTCAGCCTAAGCCATTCTATGTTTCTATGCTTCTGTGATTCTCTGGTTCTATGATTCTATGAACAAGTGTGCTTTCACTTCTTACACACTGACAGACACTTTACAGGTCATAGGAAATAAGAAACTATGCACAATGTGGTAAACTAAAGATTTACAAAGTATTATTTAGTTAATTCTCTATATTCTCTAGTAGGAGACAGGTACCTGAGAAGAAACAGATTTTACAAGATGAAATCACAAATATTAGCCTAATAGGTACTGAGCAATTATAAAAATCACAGAGGACAAGTAAATTGCAGTAGATTTTTATGGGGTTTTGTTTGTTTGTTTCCTGGCTGTGTGTAAATACACACTTTGAGCAATATAGATTTTTTTCTGCTCAGGTATTTCAACTACTGTGTAACAACAAATGTTTAATTTCTATCAGAAAACATTTTATAACATTTTTTCTTAAGACTAGAGAGGGAGATATCTTGTAAGTTCTATCTCAATATGGAGATACGTGGTTTAGGTCCTAGTTTCAGAGAATCACAGAATATTAAGGGCTAGAAGGGACCTCGAAAGATCATCTAGTCGAACCCCTCTGCCAGAGCAGGATCACCTGTACCAGATCACACAGGAACACATCCAGGCAAGTTTTTAATATCTCCAGAGAGGGAGACTCCACAACCTCCCTGGGCAGCCTGTTGCAGTGTTCCATCACCTTCACAGTCAAAAAAGGTTTTCCTCATGTTTCCATGGAACTTCCTATGCCTCAGCTTCTACCCATTGCTCCTTGTCCTGTCATTGGGCATCACATAGCAGAGCCTGGCTCCATCCTCTTGGCACTCACCCTTTACATATTTATAAACATGAATGAGGTCACCCCTTAGTCTGCTCTTCTCTGAGCTAAAGATCCTCATCTCCTTCAGTCTTTCCTCGTAAAAAAAGATGTTCCACTCCCTTAATAATTTTTGTGGCTCTGAACTGGACTCTTTCAAGCAGTTCCCTGTCATACGTCTTAAACTGAAGGGCTCAGAACTGGACACAGTATTCCAGATATTGTCTCACCAGGGCAGAGTAAAGGGGGAGAAGGACCTCTCTTGACCTACTAACCACAGCCCTTCTAATCCACCCCAGGATAGCACTGGCCTTCTTGGACACAAGAGCACATTGCTGACTCATGGCCAACTTCCATCCACTAGGACCCCAGGTCCTTTTCCCCTTCACTGTTCTCCTGTATGTTCTTAGTATGTTCTCAGCAGATAATTTGTCATGTTTTGTGTCAAAACCCCTGAAGTTCAGCTAGGAATCTGCCATTTTGATTTTATCAAAATAGCTTTATTCCTATTTAATCTGCTTCTGCTCATTAGGAAAAACAAATTTTCCTTCTTTTGAAGACAGCTATTTTGAGAAATGTTAGTGATATACTGCAGGAAGAAGACTTTTCTGAAATGAAGCTTCTCTAATGAACTTCTAACATGATATTTAAAATTTATTCTTTATTCAACATATTCAAAGTTATTCTTTAGTCTTACAATGGTAAATGCAACTTCTGTCTTCTTCATGAGAAAGCAAAAGGCACTGGGGAATCTGCTTGTGACCTTTCAAACTCTAAATGCTTACAGTTTGTAAGACTTCTGAAGATAAACAGAAGAAAACAACACCCCTTTTTCTGCCTCTCCAAAGAGTATGTTTCCCAGATCCTTCACAATTCAACTATTGCAGTGATCATTTTCAGTGCACTTTTATTTCATAGTCTGGAAAGAATTCATTCTTGGAGCTTTTTATTTATGTTTCATTTAGGCTTTCATACTCAATTGTTTGTTTCACTTAGACTTTCATGCTAATACAATACAATAATACAATACAATACAATACAATACACCAGGTTGGAAGAGACCTTCAAGATCATCGCGTCCAACCCATCAACCAATCCAACCCACCCAACAACTAGACCATAACTAGACCATGCTCAATGATAATGGAGATTCCAATTCATACGGTTTCACTTTTCAACACTTTTCATTAATCTTTAACACATTTATGATTCATTGACTGGTTATGGCATTTATTCTGGGGCCTCCAGGTGCGCTCCTGAGACCCTGAGGCAAGATGTCTGAGGCAAGGATACCTTTTAAGAATAGCATACCTGTCTTTAAGGGTTGACATGAATACCTACAGCTCTAACGTGATCAGAGTTTCATTATCATAAATGGACACCTGATAAATAAAATCAGTGAATTTAAAGGGCAACTGCTCTCCTTCTAAAGTGGTCATGCTAAGTAGTGAAGTGAGTGTCTGCCTCAGTCCACTGTCTGTATGGACTAGGAGTAAGATTTTTCATGTGATCATCTATTGCCACTTGAGGTATGCAGAGATATCTGAGCTATATTGATGCCAGTGTGTGGCAGACAGCCTGCAGAGACTTGCAGCTCTCTGGAGGAAACAAATGGTATCATGGAGGGCTACCTCTCATCTGGAAATAGACGCATATCTAGGCTTTCCTGACTACCAATGCAGTGTTTGATTTACTGGTAAATTTTGCTGCCTAATAATAGCTGTTTAAAGGTATATGGCTGTTCTGTTGTTGAAGCTTCTGTTATTTTAGTTAAACAAGATTATTCCTCTCCAAGTAAAGGAGGTTTGTGACTTTACAATGAGTTGTGAGTTCTTATGAGAAGCACGCACTGCAGCATCTGTAAATATTGGTTTCGTACCTTTGCATGATTTTACATTCCCGACTTCATGTTAAAACTGAGGGGCTGACTTTACAACCCATCTGGGTTTTCTTTGAGTACAAACGCTGCGTTACTTGACTAGGTTCAGAATATTTGGTACTTTGATTTTTGCTTTCTGTTTCAAAAGGGAAGATGATGAATTATTAATGAAGTCAAGTACATAAAACAGATGGAAACTTTTCTAATGGACACAGAAAGAAATGTCTTTTTTATTACTGTCAGCGTTCAGTCGGGCTATGTCACTGGTATTTACGTGCAGATAATAAGAACTGCAAATGTTATTTCCAAAGAAATTTAGGATTTACAATGTCATCTGCTGAAGTTGTTTCTGGGATGTGCATCTTCTTGAATTGCTGGATTAGCAATTTGTCTATTGTGTTGTCAGAAATTGCTCGAATATGATTTTTGAGCAGAGATTGTTTGTTTCAGATGCGTTCGCTTTCAGTTTTTAAGGTCATATTATGTGGGGGTTTGTGTCTGTGGGGGTTTGTCCCTGCATGAGATTGTAGAAGAGGAGAAAAGCCCTTTAGTGATATCATTTTAAAGCCAGCTAAAGCTGTTTGGTGAATAGCAATCAGATATCACACAACCGCTGGTGTTACTAATTAATAGGCTTTACAGGTTTTGAAATATTCAGCAGTGTGACCTGCGCTTGTGGCTAAAAATGGATGCTAATGATCTGTGTAGTGTTACAATACAGACAGCACATTGTCAAAAACTGTTATAAATGTGAAGTCTCATTTGTGCAAAACCTGAAAGGGAGGTAAATACAGCTGTGATTTTCTAACAAGTGGTTATCCTCTCACTAATGTGTGTGCAGAAATCTAGCTGCAAATCAAATTGCGGCTATCTTTCACATGATTGTGTTTCATGAGTGTCTTCAATAGATTTAGAAGATTTAGTGCTTTGATTTTGCTTCCTCTTTCAAAAGAGGGTGAATTGCTAAACAAGCCAAGTAAAACAGATGTAAAGAGTTGGACATTCAACTTCAAGGCTCTTTGAGAACCCTCTTATCTTGTATTTACTTGTATTTGTATCTTATCTTGTATTTACTTGCTCTTATCTTGTATTTACTAGCTTATCAAACTTAGGTCCAGCTCTCCTCCTACTGAAGTTAATATCAGTTTCCTCATTTATTTTGATGGTTATGGGTTTCACTGTCCTTTTTCTCTGTTAATGATAGCTCCCTTGAAAATTAGCCAATAACATTTGTTCTCTATCAGATTTTAGTCAAGCCAATTACTTTTTTTTTTAAAGTTAATTAAAACTTTTTAATTGTACAGTTGCATAATCATGCATGAATTATATGCATAAAACTGTGTATGCTAACAGCATTCGTTCCTTAGACATAAAGCACTTCAGCTCTTGGTATTATTCATCATCTCGATAACTTCCTGGAATCTGAGTGAGTCATAGGAGACAAGCATACGCAGACTCAAAGGTGCAACTATTTATCTGACATTTCATCATTCACAAATAAAATCCCTACTTAAGAGGAGAGTATAATGATTTAGGAAAAAGGGATTGAATGGGAAGATGTTGAAACAGAAGTAGAGAGGAAGAGGTGACTCTAACTCAAGTTGGATTCTGTTTTAACATCTGTTCCCACTGTTGTGTGAAGCAGTGTCAAAGGCTTCACTGAAGTCCAGGTAGACAACTTCAGAGAGTCAATATAGAAGCACAATTTCAGTGTATTCACTGGTATTTTTAGGAATAAAATATTCTCAAGCTTTGAGATATTGATAGATATTTGAGAATGTGATATTTATCATGTCAGTACTTCAAGAATTGTATTTATTTGAAAGTAGCGTTCTCAACTTCTGTAAATCCATGCTTGTCTGACTTTAAACTTCATAAAACCTTGAAGGAGGAAGATTCAAAGACTAATCACGATGAAAAGAGGAAGAGTTGACAAGGTATTATGTTTTGGCTAAGTTGATTTTGAAGATTAAATGATAGCTAAGAGACAGGCATGGATGAAGTCTGAAAGAACCAAAAATCTTACTGAAGATAGGAATTGTGCTAAGGAATTTAATGAATAATGTTTAGGGGGAAGTGTGGACAGGTCAAGAGTGCAAACCTACAGGAATCTGAGAAAGAAAACCTCTTTTGCACAACTGGGAAACCTTGGATGTAGAAAATAAATCCAGGAGCTGGTATAAGAAGCTGAAAGATAAGATGAAAAAGAGACAGATCTTTCTTAGGAAGGGATTAGGCTTTAGATAGGGTCACAAATGTAATTTTTACCTGTCAATGAATATCATTCAGCTCCCTACAAACTCATTTGTCTGACAACTTATTAGAGACACATTACTCTAAAAGCATAAGGACTTCTAAATATAAAGTTAGATATCTGTGAGACAGACTGTCTTTCCTTCCTCTTACAGAATTCTCTTGGTTAAGTCATACAGATTTTTGTCTAAATCTGCAATACAGTAGTATTCTTGTGTTTACTAGAATGAAAAACAAGTAATACCAAAACCCCTCAAATCCTGAAAGAATAAGCAAGCCACTTTCTGTTAAATCTTAAACATAATTATACAGCAACAAATGCTCGTTGAGTTAGGGGACTTGTAAGAGTTAAATGAGAAGACATTTAGATAGTGAATAGAAGACAGCACCGATTAGTAGCAACTGTTACATGTATGAAAAAGACAGAAAACAACTTTATTGGGAAATAAAGATGAAAGATGAAAGTGGTGTTATGAATATTTATCTTTTATGGAAAGAAGTCATCTACAATGCTTGCTGCTAATACTTAGGTGGTGCATAGTTCTTGCACATTTGCCTGGACTGCGTAAAAACAAAAGCTGCATTTTAATGCAGCATTTTGAGAGAGGGCTCTTGCACTCTGTGGAAACTGTTCTTAAAGATCTTCCAGTTCTGTTCTTTTGCCTTGTCTCTGAGGAGCAGTTTCCCAGGGGGTCTTACTAACTCGTTGAACAACTGGAAACTTCACTCTTTCCCTGACCCTTAACTCTCAGGACTGTGAACTCCACCAGTGCATAATCACTACAGTACAGGCTGCCTCCCATTTTGACATCACTGATTAGCTCACATGCATCGGTGACCAGCAGTTCCAGTACTGCATCTCCTCTGATAAGCCTGTTTATTACTTGTCTTAAGAATTTGTCTTTTGTGCATTTCAGGAGTTTCCCAGGTTGCCTACTGCTCTCCCTGCTTCTTTTCCAGCAGATGTCAGGTTTGCTGAAGTCCCCAAGCAGGACAAGAGCCTGTGAGCACAAAGCCTCCCATAGCTGGAGTGTCATCGTAGGACCAAATGAGCACAAACCCAGATAGACCCTGATGTGTCTAGACATGGTCCCTCTCTCCCCATTCCTTCCTTCAGAAGTCAGGGTAACGCATAAAAGACATGTTTTCCTTCCTCTTTTCTGTTTGCTTTGCCTTTTTGGTCCTCATTAAACAGCTGGAATACTTAGAAAAAGAGTTTGGACTAAATGCTTTTCAAAATAGTTCATATCAGGCAAAGTGAACTAAGCTGAAAGTTATTTAAGTCTATTCTTATCTAGAGTAGCTGAAATAATTGACTATCTCAGTTTGAAACTTGATGTACAGTACACTAGAACAATCTAAAATAAGGTAAGACTCATCTGATTGAGAGATTTCTTAATAAATTTACTAAGATCTGCCCACGTGCCTTTCTATCTGTTATAGATTATATTTACACTTGGGAATTCACTTTATTTACTGTGAAACAGTCATTGCTCTGCAATTTTGCTGAGACATCCTTTGAAAAATCCATAATTAGCAATATGTATTTTATGGTTCAGAGCCTGTGTATGATATAATGCATATAAATGGGGACAGGGGATTTTTTTTTTTTTTTTGAGAACCTGTTTCCATATTTTATTTTTTTTTTTTCAAAAGGAAGGGTCAGATGCTAGATAAAGGCAACAGAAGAACTGAACATTTTTGGTGTTCAACAATAGAGAGTTTTGTAATGAAATTCTCATAATGTTTGATTAACTTTTACTGGTAGCCATGTTATTTTTATCTCTCTCAGCTTTTCTCTAATGAAGTTCTGAAAATGCAGCTGTGCTTTCACTCATGCTACTATCTTACTAAGATGAAAAGCAGCATGACTGACCTATACCTGTGTCTAGCTGATTCTTGTCTTCTCCCTTCAGAATCCCACTCTAATTACTCAATAAGAATGGTTCCCTCAACAATGATGGCAAAGGTCCAGTGGCTTTTATGTAGTTACTCTTTGATATTATTTGGTGTTAGCAAGTTTACCAGAATGTAGCCTATAAAATGAGTCACTGACACCACTCTACTTTTGTATCTTATTGAAAATAGAGTATTGCACCTTTTCCCAGTATGTAAGTAACAGAACGACCAGTTCCAACTACCACAAAAGGATAAAATAATAGTGTTAAGAATCAGATATGCACAGAAGGAAGATAGAATGGCTGTAATCTAGATGTCGTGGTTAGTACTGGACAAGTGATTGATTTTTGCTTCCTATCTTCAATATTTTTGTACTAGGGAAAAATCATAGAATCATAGAATCAATAAGGCTGGAAAAGACCTCAGAGATCATCGAGTCCAACCTATCACCCAACACCTCGTGACAACTAAACCATGGCTTCAAGTGCCACATCCAATCCTTTTCTGATCACCTCCAGGGACGGTGACTCCATCACCTCCCTGGGCAGCACATTCCAATGGCCAATTACTCTTTCTGGGAAGAACTTTCTCGTCACCTCAAGCCTAAACTTCCTCTGGCACAGATTGAGACTGTGTCCTCTTGTTCTGGTGTTGGTTGCCTGGGAGACGAGACCAACCCCCACCTGTCTACAGCCTCCTTTCAGGAAGTTGTAGAGAGCAATAATGTCTCCTCTGAGCCTCCTTTTCTCCAGGCTAAACACCCCCAGCTCCCTCAGCTTCTCCACATAGGGCTTGTCCTTGAGACCTGTCCCCAGCCTCGTTGCCCTTCTCTGGACGTGTTTAAGTGTCTCAATGTCCTTCTTAAATTAAGGAGCCCAGAACTGGACACAGGACTCGAGGTGTGGCCTAACCAGTGCTGAGTACAGGGGCAGAATGACCTCCCTGCTCCTGCTAGCCACACTATTCTTGAATGATTCCATCAGGTCCCATGGACTTGTCAGTATCCAAGTAGTTCAGCAAGTCCCCAATTACTTTCTCATGGATTTCAGGAGGATTATACTGCTCCCTGACCCCATCTATCAGTTCGGGAGGCCACTTAGCCTGAACTCCTCCTGCCTTACTGTTGAAAATGGAAGTAAAGAAGGTATTTGGTCCCTCAGCCTTTTCCTCATCTTTGGGTACAATGTTCCCCTCCAGGTCCAATAAAGAGTGGAGGTTCTTCTTGCCCCTCTTTTTAGCATTAATATATTTATTAAAATGCTTTTTTTTTGTCTTTCACAGAATTGGCCAGCCTAAGTTCTAGCTGTGCTTTTGCCTCTCTGATTTTTCTCCTACATGATCTAACCACATCCTTAAACGTATCACATACATCGCTAACTCTGAGGGATTTTAACACCTATCCTAGAGGCATTACAGGTGTCCCATTTATTAGAATATTTTGTACTTATCTCTTGAGTATCTTCTTTCAAAAGGGATGTCTGCTACATTTCTGCAGTATCAATCACTTTGATTAGGGTCTCACTCCACAAAGCGAACAGCTTTTCTTCCATGGCAGCTCCATATGTTTGCTGCAGCTGTGGGCTTCCAGGCGGAATGTGTCTGTACTCTGCTCAGAGTTTTTGTCTTTGTCAAAGAGGCAGGAAATTATTCCTCTCTGCTTTGATATGCCTTGACATCAAGTGGCTTGAAATCTGTTACAGAGTTAGAAGGCAGATGCCTATAAAAACATATATTAAATTGCATTTGCATTACATTTTCTTAACTATGACTCTGGAAAGTGCACGCTACCGAGGTCTGCTCCCACAGCAATGTTTGAATACCAGATCAAAGAAGTTTTATTGCTGGTAAGATTACTCCTGGGAGATTTTTAACATGGACCAAATGATAGAATACTACTGTCTGTTGTAGGCTAGCTTCTTAATAGATGTGAGCATTAAACATACAGAGTTTTATTTATGTTATTATAGTTTCTGACATGAGAAAGTGTTTTTGTTCTGTTGATTAATGTTTTGTTATCTTGCACTAAGGCTGTAAGTAGAACTATGTACTACAGTACACGATACTGCAATATAGCAGTACTGTTATTACAGTACACTGGTTGCAGTGCAAAGAGTGTACCACCTAGGAGATTCACCTTTATTTCAAGAAATAATTGATGTTTCCCTGAAGGACACTTTGAAGCTCACCAAATCACAGTGGTTTTGTTACATCTAAGAAATACAGAGAACTCAAGTTATTAAAATGTAAAAGAAGCTTGGCCAGCAGATCAAGAGAGGTGATTCTGCCACTCTGCTCTGGTCAGACTGCGCCTGCAGTACTGTGTCCATCTCTGGTGCCTTCAATACAGGAAGGACACGGACCTGATGGAGAGGGTCCAGAGGAGGGCCATGAAAATGATTGGGGGATGGAACACCTGTGCTATGAGGACAGGCTGAGGGACCTGGGTTTTTCAGCATGGAGAGAAGAGAGGGCTTGTGGAGACCTAATAGTGGCCTTCCAGTACTTGAAGGGAGTCTACAAAGAGGATGCAAAGAGACTGTTTGTGAAGGCCAGCAGTGATAGGACAAGGGGCAATGGTTTTAAATTAGAGTAGATTTAGATTGGATGTTAGGAAAAAGTTCTTTACCATGAGAGTGGTTGAGCACTGGAAGTGGTTACCCAAAGAGGTGGTTGAGACCTCAAGCCTGGAGATATTCAAGGTGAGGCTCAACAGGGCTCAGGGCAACCTGATCTATTTGAGGATGTCCCTGCTGATTGCAGGGGGGTTGGAGTAGATGGCCTTTAGAGGCTCCTTCCAACCTGGGTGATTCTGTAGTTCTTTGATTCTATGTATGTGCATAAAACTCTACACTAGTAAGGAGAGTTGTTGTTTGGTGGTTTGTTTTTATTTTGCATTTCTGATCTTTTTTTTTTTGCCCTCCATTTTTTCATTTCTGATCACTGGCTAAGTCTGACAGTAGTCAGTATTGTAAGAACTTTATTAATCCTAAGAACACATGTTCACCAGCTAGGCATTGTTGTGTCACTTTTCATTACATTTTATTTACTGGCTGCCAAGATAAATATGCAATGGATCATTGAATTTTGGTGACCAAGAACCCAATTTGGCATGTCTTAACATAATGAAACATAATAGTGCACACAGTAGGTGACAGGTATTTTTGATGGCTCTGTGAGGCCACAAATGCAGGTTGACAATTAAGGTCATCTGTGGCAACAGATGAGTAAAGGTAATGTATTCACTATACTAAAGATGTTAAAATGTACTTCAATATCAGAATATCTCACTGTTTGCTGATCTTCTACCTCTGTGATTCCACATTGCTACTCTGGTTATAGCAATCCTACTCCTGGAGAGGCAAGTTGTTCCTGACACTGCCAAGTACACAGTTTCTCTTCAGGATGACTGTAAGTAGTTGAGCTGTCACAGCACAGCAGCTTCCTCTTTCCAACCAAAGAAGAAAAGCAGAAGGGACGTGAAGGCTCTCAAACACCATGGTAGCAATACAATGTCCCTTACAGGAGCTAAGACTGTCGACATAATAAAAGTAGCTCAATGAAAAATCTTCTCAAAGTACAAAATTATTATCTACAATTTCTAATTGATGGAAGTAGGTCTTTGTAATTGTTGTTTTTTTTTTTCACTGCTTCCCATGAGATGTAAATGTTGGCTGAATCTGAAAATACCCCAAATCTTAAAACACATTTATTACTTTTTTGCAGATCTAGTGTACAGAAAGGCACTGAAAACAGAAGATACTTGGATTTTGGTTTTCAATTATCTAATTAAATGTTTAGCCCTTTCACTGGAGGCAGAAATGTTCTGTGCTATTTCAAAGTTAAATTGTTTGTTGTTGTCTTGGTTAAAAGGCTTTCTAAAGAAATTTTCTTAGTCATTCCAGAAAGAAAGTTTGAGCTACTGGATGGGAATAGGGAAACTAAATTTATTGTCTGTATAAAGACCCCTGTCCAAAAAGCACTTACTGAATCATGGAATGCCAGATTGGAAGGGCCCTCAAGGATTGTCTGGTCCAACCTTTCTAGGTAACTGTAGTTCAAATGAGACGACCCAGCACCTGTCAAGTGGTCTTAAAACTGTCCAGTGTAGGGAAATCCACCACTTCTTTTGGGAGATTACTTCAGTGTCTAACTGTTCTCATTGTGAAAAATTTTCTTCTGGATTCCAATCAAAATCTTCCCAGGAGTAACTTGTACCCACTGTCCCTTGTCTTTTCCATGAGAATCTTTGTAAAAATGGAATCCCCTTAGTCCTGGTAGCCACCATTTATGTACTGGTATGTGGTAGTAAGATCTTCCCTAAGCCTTGTTAAGGCTGAACAAAACCATTTCTCTCATCCTTTCCTCTTATGACAGGTCTTTCAGTCCTCTGATCATTCCCTTGGCCCTTCTCTGGACACTTTCCAGCCTGTCCACATCTATTTTGTACAGCTGGGACCAAAACTGCAAACAGCACTCCAAATGTGGAGTGCTGACTTAAAGCTGACTTAAAGCTGACTTTAGCATTAAAAGTGTGAAAAATTAGCTTTGAAGTGTGATTTCAGAGTGACATCTTGAATGTTTAAATGCTTTTGGAACAATGTTATAGCTGGAATATTTTTTAGCAACTAAATTTGCAGATGCACATATTTAGCTCTATTCAATCTATAAAACTTACCAGTTGTGCTCTCTGCTTCTCAGTTGCCCCTTTACAGAATCACAGAACGTTAGGGATTGGTAGCCACCTTGAAAGATCATCCAGTCCAGCAACCCTGCCAGAGGAGAATCACCTAATGTAGGTCACACAGGCATGCATCCAGGTGGGTTATTAATGTCTCCGGAGAAGGAGACTCCAAACGTCTTTGGGCAGCCTATTCCAGTGTTCTGTCATCCTCACAATGAAAAAGCTTTTCTTTATGTTTACATGGAACCTCTTCTATTCCAGCTTGCACACATTGCCCCCTTTTCCTATCACCGGGCATCACTTAGAAGAGTCTGACTCCATCATCCTGACACTTGCCCCCATATTTATAAGCACGAATTAGGTCACCCCTCAGGCTCCTCTTCTCCAAGCTGAAGAGCCCCAGCTCCTTCATAAGGGAGATGTTCCACTCCCTTAATCATCTTTGTGGCTCTGTGCTAGACTCTTTCAAACAGTTCCCTGTCCTTCTTGAACTGAGGGGTCCAGAACTGTACACAATATACCTGCTAGCCACACACCTTCTAATACACCCCAGGATGCTATTGGCCTTTTTGGCCACAAAGGCACATTTCTGGCTCATGGTCATCCTGTCCAGCAGGACCCCAGGGTCACATTCCTCTATGCTGCTCTCTAACAGGTCCCCAGCCTATAATGTGAGGGTTCTCATTTGTTTAGATGTGGAATAGCAAATGGAAGGAGTGAAAACATGTTGGAAGTACCAGAGAGTGGGCAAAAGCCTGTCTGGAATATGGCAAAGTGCTGGTACCTAGTATTACCTTTGAGTTTCTCGGGACTCAGGCCCTGTGCTGAGTCAGTAATTGCAGCCTCACAGTGTTGGATACTGGCTCAAAAGCTAATACAATTTCTTGTCCCTTGGGAGGATTAAGTGATTAAGATTTGTGCCATCTATAAGCCAGTTTGTGTTCTAGATGCAAATATTTGAATTCTAGCTAAAATTATATCCCTTCTACAACTGTGACACAAATGATACTAGGAATTAGTATTTTGTAAGTCAGTGGTGATTCTTAGCTTGGACCTCAAATGCTGACACGTTGCCAAACAGACCTCTTCCCTAAGTCAATTGGAAGAACATTTTTGAAGCAGCAGGCACAGTGTGTCACTTGCTGGTGGAGAATCCCAGCAGCTGCATGATAAACTTTCTCAGAATGTAATTAATGCTTATTTTGACTAGAAATCACCAATGCTGAGAAACATATTGCAGTGTGTACAATTAATTGTAGACATCACCACAGAATCTAGATGTTGTCCAGGGATTTTTGCCAATTCAAAATCAAATTACCTGTGTTCTGCTCTAGGTGCTGTTAGCTAGATATGTTTTAATTGCAGTGAGTCAAAATGTAGTCATAGAGATGAACAAAAAGAGAAAGGATTTTCTGCTAAGTTTTCTGAAATATGGATAGTTTGTGGATGTGTATTCAAGTATTATTTTTTTCTTAAATGCAGAAGTAAACAATTTATAAGTAAACAGCTCATCTTATCTGTGTGCAATCAGTCACACTTTATCAAACAAAGATGTACTCATTTGAAGAGGTAGGGATCCCCTTTTGTAGTAGTTAAGGGTCTTTTAAAGCTTTCCTGACCAGAAATGGAAGATTGTGGATCTTCATGCACAGCAGCTGACTAAGGTGGCTCTTCTTTAGGATTGGGCCAGCCTCTTCTCCTTGGTGTCAAGTGACAGGGCTAGAGGAAATCATTTCAAGGTGTGCCAAGGGAGGTTAGGGCTGGATGTTAAGAAATATTTCTTCACTGAAAACATTGGAATGGTCTACCCAGGGCGGTGGAAGAGTTGCTGTCTCTGGCTGTTCAAACAGCACTCAGGGACATGGTTTAATTTTCACCCTTCAGTCCCGGGTTGATGGTTAGACATGAGACTGGATGATCTTTGAGGTCGCTTCCAAAAGGATGTATTAAATTAACTACTGTTTTAATATGTAATATGTTGATCTCTTGGATTTATTGTGCATACAAAGTTTGGCTGTACTTTGTAACATAGTATTTGAATGAAACAAACAAAAATCTAAATTAAGACAGACAAGAGCGATGAGGCAAACTGCTTCCAGATTAGAAATCATATGTCCTAGTTTCAGGGATGGTGGTTACCATGAGAACTCCATAGGTCTCAAGCACTTGGATCCTGTATCACTTGATACAGTGTCTTGGTGATTTCTTTTTATTTCATGTGTTTAAATAAATTCTCAATAGCAGTAATGAATTCTTTCCTTTCTGGCAGGGAATAGTATGATTCCCTAATATTGATTCTGTTCCCTTGAATATTCAATGCCAAATCATTGGAGGTTTGTTAATGGAAGCATTAACATGTCCAAAAAAGGAAGTGCATTGGGGAGATTATATTTGCTAATAGATTTTTTTTCCCTTCTGTGCTAAATTATATTCTTTCTCTATGAATCTTTGCTAGCACTGCCAATTCAACATCTTTAACCCGATTGTTTCATTTGCACGCTTTGCCTTTGTGATTGAATTACAGCTTGTTTTACTTTACTGTTCGTTATTATCAGCTCTCTGCATATGTAATTATGATTTATTACTTAACATTCAATTTACTTTGATGAGTATTTCACTACAAGGTCTTACACAAAGGGAATGATACAGAAAAATATTTTTTCTGCTTCTGCAAGCCCTACTCCCTACTGCAAGCCCTTAGCTCAGCCTCTGCAACTTTAGAAAAACTGAATTTGCAAATGAGATATTAATAGTACAATAATTACAGACAGCTGAAAAACCTGAAAATAAGTTTCAGTTAACATCTGAACTGGTTACATAATCTGTTGGTCACATCACTTATGAGCTGATTGAAGATGCCCAAACAGAGCTTTTGCATCCCCTATTTTGTTCTTCCCCGCAATGTATTAACAAATTCACATGCATCCCTGGAAAGGTGATGGAGCAGCTCATTTTGTAGGTCATCTCTAGGCATATTGAATAAAATAAAGTTATCAGGAGAAGCCAGCATGGATTTACCAAGGGAAAGTCATGTTTACCTAATCTGATAGCCTTCTACAGTCACGTAACTGAATAGATGATTGTAGGAAGAGCAGGGGATGTTGTCTACCTTGACTTTAGTAAAGCTTTTGACGCTGTCTCCCACAATATCCTCATGGAAAAACTCAGGAAGTGTATCTTAGAAGACTGCATGATGAAATGGATCAAGAACTGGCTAAATGACAGAGCCCTGAGTGTCATGATCAATGGTGCAGAGTTTAGTTGGAGACCCTTAGCTAGTGGTGTTCCCAAGGGATTAGTGCTGGGTCCAGTCTTGTTCAACATGTTCATCTGTGATTTAGCTGAAGAGATGGAGTGTACCTCAGCAAATCTTTAGCTTCCTATATCACTAACTGAAAGCTCTTTCAGTTAAAGAACTGGACACTGACCAATGTTTGGACAAACTAGAAGAATTGAGTCAATTACACAGTCACAGTCCAACTCCCTTGTCAGGGCAGGATCACCTAGAGTAGGTCACACAGGAATGTGTCCAGACAGGTTTTGAATGTCTCCAGAGGAGACTCCACAACCTCTTTGGACAGCCTGTTCCAGTGTTTTGTCACCTTCACAGTGATTTTTTTCCCCCAATTACCTAGTTTAATCTCAAATAAATTTCTGAGCTTCATCATGAGTTGTGGCTTTTTTTTTTTTTTTTTTTTTTTAAAGAAGGTCTTTATTTAGTATCATTTATTCAAAGTTCTGGAATAAAAAATGTTTGTTACCAGGCAAGTGAAGAAGCAGCACCTGAAATTCCTTTGTGGACTTGATCTCAAAATAATGTGTGAAAATCATCTCTGGATTTAAAAAAATGAAGCTGTCTGGTGTGCTGCCTTCAGACCCAGTTGCAGCAAGCTGGTAGGCTTGTAACAGTTTGCTATAAAACCTATGAGGTTTAGCAGCATCATTATGTCTTGCCTTCTATATTGACTGCTAATGAGTCACTGTCTACAAGAAACGTGCAAAAAAAAAAGGTGAAAACTGATGCTAACTAGGCAGAGCCATTTTGCAACGTAAGAACCCGAATCATTTAAGATGAGGCAGCTAAGCCCTGAGATCATTTCTGTTCTGAAATTTGGAAATTTAGTGAAGAATGGTGTTTTGCACTTTCAAAATGCTAGGGGAAAGTTCATCTTAAACTTTCTCTAGTACAAGCAATAAGCTCCTTGACAAAGGAAATTAGATACTAACTGCCTGAGTTTCTACTGCCACTCACTAACGAACATGGATTTGTACAATCGTTGATTGGAAAGGCCATTTGTGCTATCTATAATTTTGCTACATTCACTATGGATAAAACTCTTTGTGACAGACAAGCAAGTGTCTTGCCTGGGGTTGCTGTGAATGGAAAAACCTTTTTCCTGGTATTTTAATTTGATCCATATTCTCTCGCTTTTCATGCTTCTTGAAGCTCCGGTTCTTCCCGTTGTAGACTGCAGCTTTGCTATAGGTGAGCATCCTCAATTTATTTGCTTAGTGTTGCGTCAGTGATGATTTAGGGATCTTCACTGCAGCAGCAACCAAGAAACACCCCAAACAAACCCTGTCTTAACATTTTGTATATACCTATCTCAAAACCCGTGGGTATAGTTTGTACCTGTTATTTTGAGCTTATGAGCACTGAAGCGAATGCACCTTGCTGTAGAAAAGCTTCCCATTTGGGTCGGGGCGGGGGGTGGTGGAAGAAACAATCATTCAGTAAAATCCATGCTTTCATGGGTACAAAAATAGTTTGAAACCTTGAATGTTTAAAAAGCAAAACCAAAACCCACCACCTTTCGACAATATTAAATTACATAAGGATTTAAGGGGGGGGAAGTCCCTTATATTATTTAACATAAATCTGTAGCTAGAAAAATTGTCTTAAATAATGTCTGAATTAAAAGTATTTCTTTCCTGTTTTTTTTCTTAATTTTTCACCTTTTTTCATTTTCTTTTTTTTCCTCTTTTTTCTCATTTTATTATTCTTTGCCCTCTTTTTTATCTTTTTTTTTCCTTGTTTTTATTCTTTTTACTCTTTTTGGTTTTCCATTTAAACATCTCTCTTTAAAATTAATCAATGAATATGGTGTACATTGCAACAGAAGATAAGTATACCTACCTACATATATATATCTGTAAGGGAACATTTATATACGTTTAGAGAACTAGACACATTTCTTTTCATGGCTGTGTGACAGGTTGATGATGGCCACTTACATAGGAAGATAATATTCTCGGTGTAGAAAACACTGTTCTGTTCTATGAACTCTACTGAGCCATTCTGTGGTGAAGGATAAGCCATTTAATGTGATTGCAGGTGAAATGTTTGATCTATCCATGCAGTATTTCTTCTGTAGCTAAAAAGAGAATACAGGTTACTTACCCTTTGTTGTATAGCCTATTCAGATTTTGGGACTAAAATGTTCAGTCTAAGTGGAAGCATTACATTCACTATCACTTCATTTATAATGAAAAGGTGCATAGTAGCAATTTCAAAGGTAGGTAATGCCTCTATTAAAGCTTTTAGGAGATCAAGGTTTTCATTTGCAAACCACCTAACCAATTTTCTACATGTTATTGTAGTGTAACGGTCATGTCACCACATAACACTTAAAAAAATAAAATAGGACATCTATACTGCTCATTAGTAATAATTTTAGCTGCCATTAAAAAACAAACATGCAAACAAAACCACAGCACAACAAAACAAAACAAAAAACCACCACCAAACAAACAAAAAATCACCAAAAAACCCAAATCTGTTTCTTGGATGAAAATCAGAGAACAACAACTCTAGTAGCAGTAAGTTAGATAGGAGGAGAGAAAAGACCAAAAGTCAGCAAATGGATGATTTTATTGTTTTTCAGGAATTTCACTTCAGTGTCCATGCCACTTTTAGCTTGAGATAAAAAAATAACTGATTTTTTAATAAGCAACATGCAAGAGGGGCTTTGAAAGTAGGAACTCCATTAGGCTTTCCTTTTAAAAAATTGCTTGAAAGGAAAAAAACCAAAACCAAAGCCTTCTCTTTAAACCAGAATGACATCTGAAATCTGCTGTGCATTGTTTTCTGCCTACTTAGAAACTTTTGCAGAGTTTAGAAATGTTGCAAAATGCTATGGTACAGTGCAGGACAATAGTTACACTTTATTGCAAAGGAGAAAGCAAATATTCTGCTGTTCTGAATGTTGGTTTGGGGTTTCTTTTTAGAAAACTGTGTTAATCTGTGTGTATGTTTATGGGATGGGTGTCATCCCGGGGCTTGAAGGATGTGAATAGTAATTCACTTTTAAAATAGCTCTATCAGTAGAACAGAACAAGCAGACACAGTCTCAAGCTGTGCAGGGGGAAGATCTTAGAAAGAAGTTCTTCACAAAAAGAGATTGCCCATTGGAATGGGCTGTTCAGGGGGTGGTGGGGTCAGTGTCCCTGGAGGTGCTTAAGAAAAGACTGTATGAGGCACTTAGTGCTGTGGTCTAGTTGATTAGTTAGGGTTGGGTGATAGGTTGGACTTGATCTTGGAGGTCTCTTCCAACCTGGTTGATTCTGTGTAAATGCAGTTAATTTTCAGTGTTTTGTCCATTCGTTTAGCTATTATGCTTGGCTCTGGAACATATTTCTTCTGTCAGGTGAAATGCAATTGATGAGATGCAAGAACGACAATACCTTTTAATGTTGAAACAATTACACCTGCTGCATAGTTGGAACATATAGTGTTATCTAAGACTTTGGCATAAGAAAACATCAAACTCTGTTGCTATAGTGACAGACAAAGAAAAAAGCAGACATGAAAGAAAAATGTTTATTTTCAGTAGTTGGAGAAGGACCCAGAGTTATTTTTAGGTTGATGGCATTTAAAAGCACTGTTTAAACTTCTCATCTTAAGGGGACCTACAGGAAAGCTGGTGAGAGACTTTTTAGGGTGTCTGGAGTGATAGGACTAGGGGGAACTGAACAAAAATAGCAATGGGTAGATTCAGTTTGGATGTTAGGAAGTTCTTCACCATGAGGGCGGTGAGATGCTGGAGCAGGTTCCCCAGGGAGGTGATGGAAGCCCCATCCCAGGAGGTTTTTAAGGCCATGCTGGATGTGGCTCTGAGCAACGTGATCTAGTGTGAGATGTTGCTGCCCATGGCAGGGGGTTTGGAACTAGATGATCCTTGAGGTGCCTTCCAACCCTGACAATTCTATGATTCTGTAAGTTTCTTGAACTTTGTATTTCACAAATTTAAGCCTTGATACTTTGGTAATTAGAGTGCTATTTAAAATGTAATTAATTTTAATAGTGGCTAACTTAATGCCTGTTTAGATTTCTTTTCCTATCTAGCTAAGTATTTTATGTACTGTAAAGCACAGAATCCCTGTCCAGTCTCCCCATTACTGCAATACCAATACGCAGTGCTCTTCAGGTCAGTGAACAAAACAAATGCAATGATAAAAAAGAGAAAAATGGTATAAATAATTTTATATTTTTCTGCTTTGGGAAAATTCTGAGGTTGCTAACCATATTTCAACTGGCTAGACAGGTCACTGAAATGTAAAGTGGCAGATACTGCTATATGCTCTGGAGCATTTTGATTCTTACACTGCCAAGCAGAGAATACTGCATCCAATTGAGCTTGCAAGGGGAGTTAGGCAAACAGAAGGTGTCTCAAAGTGTCTCAGGAATAACACTTTTAATCTTGTGAAAAGTGTTATGGGATACTTAGTGACCCATATGGTTGAAGTGGCCATCACAGCCATCTTCCTGGTACAAGCATTTACCTCAATGCTGTTTCTTTGAACAGCTTTTTCTGGTGGACTCAAGAGAAATGCTGTGCCTCCTGTGCATTTAGATAGCATCTCAGCCTTTCTAGCTGCAGACCCATGAAATCCATCCAGGAGCCCATTAAATTTGTCTTGACTTTGGATTTGCAGTGAGAATATGTAAACTGGTTATAAAATAATCCTGCTTTAGGTTTGGAATTGCATTCAGACTTGTCTGCGTAAAGGCAGTCGGGAAAGTTAACCCAAATTGACTAAAGCTGTGAATTCAGAGCACCATAATTAAAGTAGATTAGTGTATTCACATCCTGAATAAATTAAATTAAACCAAATGCAACCCTTGTTAATTCTGAATGAGAGTGTCCAGGCAGTAGTTTAATTTAATTTAAGGGATCCATTTTAAATGTTGCTTCTGATTGATCTTGGTAGGTACCTATGAAAATGAGGCATGCAAAGGTGTATATCTGTATGTGTGGATGAATTTATACAGAATCTCATTGCAATATAACAAAATTAATAAAATACAACTTCATTCATTTATATTTGCCTTTTCAAGGACCATACTGATTAGATATTCCCAAAGGCACTAGGTTTCTAAGAATAATGAAATTTTAAGGTCAAAATGTATGCTGGAAAACATTACTCCCTTTTTTGTGTGGATCAATCTCATTAAGCTTCCTGCTCCCTTTAGTAGCTATCTTAGTCCACAGAGGTATCATCAGTAATCATCCATGCAGAAAAAAAAAAAATTAAGGTAGGACTGTACACAGTAAGAAAAACAGTCATGAATAGAATAAAGCTCAAAAAGATATGTCACACACATACTGTTCTTTGCATAAGGCATAATCTGTCCTTGGTGCCACAGCTACATCTTCAAATGATCTGGGGGAAATCAGAGGGGATAAGCAGTTGAGCTATAAGGACAAAATAGACTTCAAGAGTGTTTATAGCCTCCTGTTAATTTTTAATTTCCTACTTCGTTTGCAATATATATTCCCATTTGAGCTTTTACTGCTGAAAATTTACCTTCACTGTGCAAATTGGAAGTCATATTTCCAGCCCAATTGGAAGTGTACTGCAATTGTATTTCCTGTATTGTATTGTATTTGTGCTACAATTGTATTTCCTCACTATGATTAATCCTTCATACTTATCTGATGGCATAGACAGAAACTGTTACTGTAGTTTCTACTTTCTGAATAAGATGAGTTATTTTTGACAATAAGAATTACCTATTTATGCAGAACACTTTTTTCAGCTGGAAAAAAAATATCTGAAGAAAACTTTATATGCTGCATAGCTAAGCTAATCAGGAGAGTTTAGAGTGAAATCAGTGACTGACTTTATAATATTTTCAATTAAGCTTGATTCACAGAATCACAGAATGTTAGGGGTTGGAAGGGACCTTGAAGGACCATCTAGTCCAGCGCCCCTGCCAAAGCAGGATGTCTGGAGTAGGTCACACAGGAATGCACTCAGGCAGGTTTGGAATGTCTCCAGAGAAGGAGACTCCTTATTACTCTGTGATGCAACAATACAATACAATACAATACACCAGGTTGAAAGAGACCTTCAAGATCATCACGTCCAACCCATCAACCAATCCAACCCACCTAAACAACTAAACCATGCAACCAAGCACCCCATCAAGCCTCTTCCTGAACACCTCCAATGAAGGTGACTCCACCACCTCCACGGGCAGCCCATTCCAATGGGCAATCACTCTCTCCATATAGAACTCTTTCCTATCATCCAGCCTAAACCTGCCCTGGCGCAGCCTGAGACTGTGTTATGACTTACATTCATGAAATGATGGACATGAGAAATTTATCCTGAAATAGTTCAGTTTAAGCCAAAAGCTGGAGATATTTAATGTAAAAAGGGAATACTGTCATATGCAAATTCATGAACTACCAAAAATAAAGTGGGTGAAAGAAAGAACATTTTTATTCTTATGATGTACTATGTTGTACATCTAAATGACTTTATCATTAAAAATAACAATAATGTGTAATGTGGGAAGTTTAGCACCCAATAGTGTGAACAATGGGAAAGGTCAGATATCTAATTACTGACCTTGTCACTTCCTGGAAGGATTCATAGGAGTGATATTGCTAAAATCTCTTGTGATACTGGTTTTATGACTAACCTCAGTTTTTCTTTTTGTATTTCCTAATTTCTTCATTGGATAGTAGATCATATTTAGATTTCTCAAGAAAACTGTAAGCTCACAATGCTAAATGAAAGTGAGAAATTTATTAATACTTTCCTTTTAATAAAAGACAATAGCATACAAATCAATTGCTAGTTCTTAGTGCAGTACATTTGCTTTGGAATTACATAAACTGCATAAGAGAAATGTTAAGCTAAAAAAAATTCTGAAATTTCACCTCATTAATGAAATCTTAAAATACCTGCAGTAGACTTCAGAGTCATTTAATTTGGTGTGCTCATATTTAATCAGATGTATTCTCATATGAACTCTGGGTTTGTGTACAGTGTGCTATCTAAAGAATGGTTAAACAATGACGGCAGCAATGTTTAAGCAAATTAGGAAAGGTTAAGCACTTAAAAAGATATAGTTCAGTATGACACAGAAGAATTAATTTTCTCCTTTTCCCCATTTCAATTTTCATAAGCAGAGATGAAATTAATGTTTAAAAGAAGGATTATGTTAAATAAGCCAAAATGATATCAAACCTTGATGGCATATGGAGCCAGATATTTTCCTAAATAGAAAAACCAATGATTCCTTAGAGTTCACAGAATACTCGGCTAAAATGAAGACATTGCAGTTAATGTCATAGGTGCTTTGGTGAATGAGGGCAATGTAACAGCCCCTGTGAGACAATTGCTAGGTAGAATGATTTGCAGCAGTTTTGTGATTGCTCTGTCTTGCTAAACAAAGCAGACTGTAGCTGCCCAAGGGATCTAGACAGTCCAAAGGTAGTCATATTTTCCCCCTTATTTTCTCTTTCAGTTCTGACCATAAAGTGTTCAGATGTACTCAGAGATCTGTTCACTCTAAAGACACTAAGATGGTGACTCTTTTATTCATTCAAATGAAGCCTAACTCATCTTTTAAACTTCATCTTCATCGATATCACATTTAGTTGACTGGTTTTCTTCCACATGCCAGATTTTTTTTTAATAACTGAGGAAGATTTTTGAGACTTAAAGTTCTATCATCTGCCTGGATGGGTTCCTGTGTAATCTGGCATAGGTGATCCTTCTCTGGCAGCGGGGTTGGACTGGATGATCTATTGAGGTCCCTTTCAGCCCCTAACATTCTGTGATTCTGCATATAAGCATGAACATTTTGTGTAAAGGTGTAATAATCTCTATTTCCTCATCTTTTCTGAAAGACATACTAGGTTTCAGTATGAAGCTACTAGTATATACTTGAATGTATAAAAAATATCACTTTAGGAAGCTGGATGAGGCAATATCCTTTTTCATGGGAATTCCCTCATTCCAGTTATTACCTGCTCATCCTGCAGATGTGTCTCGCAGCCCACGTTAGTCTAATTCATTGTTTCTTTCAGTTCTGCTTTGTTTGCCATTTATTTAAATCAGACATATTGCTTTCCCCATTTCTTTAGTTCATAGAATATACTCAGCATGATTTACAAAGTCCTGTATCTTCTGACGGATAGATGACCTGATAGGTTTTAAAGCAGAAGCAAATAATTTCCATACAACCTTACTTGCTGAGCTGAACTGATAGTGCTTCAATTCCTTTAAAATCACAAAATCATAAAATTGTTAGGGTTGGAAGGGACCTCAAAGATCATCCAGTTCCAATCCCCCTCCCATGGGCAGGGACACCTTACGCTTAGATTAGGTTGCTCAGAGGCAACATCCAGCCTGGCCTTAAAAACTTCCAGGGATGGAATCTGTGTTCGTAACTATATTTTATTTATATGGCTTCATATAATTTATAAATGCATAATATGTAGTCATGGATATCATTTAACATACAAAATGAGCTGTTAATGCATAAGCAAATGTGCATGCATTACTGGATATTTGAAAAGTACTCCTTCTTTCATGAGGTAACACTTGCAGTAAGAGGTCTGATACTGCTAATGCTAGTGTTCCTGATCATAGAATCATAGAATCAACAAGATTGGAAAAGACCTCAAGGATCATTAAGTCCAACCTGTCACCCAAGACCTCAGTAAAGGAGGTACTCCATAAGGTATTGGATTAAACAAATACTTATTTGAGCTACATTGAAGAAGAGAAAGAGGATAGTAACTTCTGACCTTTCAGATCCTGGGAACTGTGAGCTGTGCAGATTTGAGGCTGTGCAGTCAGAGCATTGCACATTGTGCAAATCCTATCCAGGAAGAGATTCAGAACATTGTGGTGTTTGGACTTTTTAGAGAAGTTTCTTATATATACACACGTCTAGGTTAAAGACAAATGTATGATGTTGGCATCATCACCAGGTACCAAGAAGGAGAATGTGCAGACATGTCCTTCACAGTTAAAGTAAGTTTGTCCTCTGCCCAAAGCCTGCTCAGGTCCACTGCTGGGTGGATAAATAACTGCATAAAGCACAATAGCTCTCCAGGTAGCTTCACTGGGTATGCCTCTCTTGTAAGTACATTTTAGTCTTTTACCATTCCAGAAGAGACTCAACACTTTCAGTTCTTGTTAAATTTGAGGACAGTTTGTCTTTTTTCCACCTGCAATGTCATAACAGATTTCATGCTGGAAACAACATATATATATATACATATATATATGAAATAAATTAGATAAGTGATCCCAAATATGAGGGTTAATTTCCTTGAATATCATTTGGAGTATCTTTTGCATTTATGATTATCAAGTGAAAAAAAACCAACATAAAATAAAGAGGGTGATCACCTTTTAAAATCTTAATCAGCAAGATTAGATGTGACTTTTACTCTATCTTAGTGTTATATACTTGGCCTAACCCTACAGGTCATGGGTTTCTGATCTGACTTCCTCCTCATTGCTGTTAGTAGCTAATTAGCTGCAGTCTTACAATACAATACAATAAACCAGGTTGGAAGAGACCTTCAAGATCATCACGTCCAACCCATCAACCAATCCAACTCACCCAAACAACTAGATCATGTCACCAAGCACCCCGTCAAGTCTCCTCCTGAACACCTCCAATGATGGTGACTCCACCACCTCCCCAGGTATTAGGTTTTATTTCCCCAGTTGATGTTAACATCTACACACAGGTATGTATGTATGCATACACACACGTTTCAACTCCCTTTGAATGAAGGTAAAAAGATTCTGGGAAGGGAATTAGCAAGTCTCATTGACAGGGCTTTAAACTAGCTTCGAAGGGGGAGGGTCGGAAACCAGTGCCCTTAGGCAGGAGTCTGGAGGTGATAAGCTAGAGCTAGAGGTGAAACCAGCAGCCCAGCTGCAGTGCATGTACACTAATGCACGAAGCATGGGTAACAAACAAGAGGAGCTGGAAGCCTTGTTGCAGCAAGAAAGTTATGATGTAGTTGCCATCACAGAGACGTGGTGGGACGACTCGCATGACTGGAGCGCTGCAATTGATGGCTACAGGCTCTTCAGGAGAGACAGGCAAGGAAGAAGGGGTGGAGGGGTGGCCCTGTACGTCAGGGAGGCACTGGATGCTGTTGAGATGGAGATCAGGGATGATAGGGTTGAGTGCTTGTGGGTGAGAATTAGAGGGAAGACCAACAGGGCAGACATCCTGGTTGGCGTCTGTTATAGACCACCCAACCAGGAGGAGGATGTCGATGAGGCATTCTATAGGCAGCTTAAGGCTGTCTCAAGATCACCTGACCTCATTCTCATGGGTGACTTCAACCTGCCTGATATCTGTTGGGATCTCAACACAGCAGAGAGGAGGCAGTCTAGGAGGTTCTTGGAGTGCATGGAGGACAGCTTCTTATCCCAGGTGCTGCGTGAGCCTACCAGGGGTAAGGCTATGCTTGACCTCCTCTTCACCAACAGGGAAGGGCTGGTGGGTGATGTGGTGGTCGGAGGGTGTTTAGGCACCAGTGACCACGACATAATAGAGTTTTCAGTATGCAGCCAAGCCAAGAGGGGCAGCAAGAAGACCTCCACTCTGGACTTCCGGAGGGCAGACTTCAGGCTGCTCAAGGAACTAATTCAGAAGGTTCCTTGGGAATCAGCCCTTAAAAACAAAGGGGTCCAGGAGAGCTGGACCTACTTCAAGGAAGAACTATTGAAGGTGCAAGAACAGGCTGTGCCGGTGTGCCGGAAGATGAGCCGCCGGGGCAGACGGCCAGCCTGGATGGGCAATGAACTTTTAATAGAACTTAGGGAAAAAAAGAGGGTGTATCATCTTTGGAAGAAAGGGGAGGCAACCTACAGTATGTTTAGGGATGTTGCTAGGTTGTGCAGGAAGAAAATTAGGGAGGCAAAAGCCCATTTAGAACTTAGACTGGCCTCTGCTGTGAAGGATAACAAAAAGTCCTTCTATAAATACATCAATAGCAAGAAGAAGGGCAAGGACAACCTCCACTCCTTGGTTGACACGGAGGGGAACGTTGTAACAAAGAATGAGGAAAAGGCAGAGGTACTTAACACCTTCTTTGCCTCAGTCTTCACTAGCAGGGCAGAACGTCTTCCAGACAGCTGGCCTGCAGAGCTGGCAGAAGGAGCCAGAGAGCTGCATAGTTTACCACTGCTCCAAGAGGAAGTTAGAGATCTACTGAGCCGCTTGGACCCCCACAAGGCCATGGGACCGGATGGGATCCATCCTAGGGTGCTGAGATTGCTGACAGATGAGCTGTCCAAGCCACTTTCCATCATTTTTCAGCAGTCCTGGCTCACTGGAGAGGTCCCAGAAGACTGGAAGCTGGCTAACGTGGTGCCCATCCACAAGAAGGGCCGGTTGGATGAGCCAGGGAATTATAGGCCTGTCAGCCTGACCTCAGTGCCAGGCAAGATTATGGAACGGGTCATCTCGAGTGCGATCACACAGCACTTACAGGATGGCCAGGGGCTCAGGCCTAGCCAGCATGGATTTAGGAGGGGCAGGTCCTGCCTGACCAACCTGATCTCCTTCTATGATCAGGTGACCCGCCTGGTGGATGTGGGGAGGCCTGTGGATGTGGTCTACCTGGACCTCAGCAAGGCCTTTGACACCGTTCCCCACAGCAAACTCCTGGCCAAGCTGGCAGCCCGTGGCTTGGACAGGAGCACACTGCGTTGGGTTAGGAACTGGCTGGAGGGCCGAGCCCAGAGAGTGGTGGTGAATGGCACCACATCCAGCTGGCGGCCTGTCACTAGTGGTGTGCCCCAGGGATCAGTACTGGGCCCCATGCTCTTCAACATCTTTATTGATGATCTGGATGAGGGCATTGAGTCCATCATCAGTAAATTTGCAGATGACACCAAGCTGGGGGCAGCAGTTGATTTGCTGGAGGGCAGAGAGGCTTTGCAGAGGGACCTCGACAGGCTGGACAGATGGGCAGAGTCCAATGGCATGAGATTTAACACATCCAAGTGCCGGATTCTGCACATTGGCCACAACAACCCCAGGCAGTGCTACAGGCTGGGGTCAGAGTGGCTGGAGAGTGGCCAGGCAGAGAGGGACCTGGGGGTGCTGGTTGATTGTAGGCTGAACATGAGCCTGCAGTGTGCCCAGGCAGCCAAGAAGGCTAATGGCATCCTGGCTTGCATCAGGAACAGTGTGGCCAGCAGGAGCAGGGAGGTCATTGTGCCCCTGTACACTGCACTGGTTAGGCCGCACCTTGAGTACTGTGTCCAGTTCTGGGCCCCTCAGTTTAGGAAGGATGTTGACTTGCTGGAACGTGTCCAGAGAAGGGCAACAAAGCTGGTGAGGGGTTTGGAACACAAGCCCTATGAGGAAAGGCTGAGGGAGCTGGGGTTGCTTAGCCTGGAGAAGAGGAGACTGAGGGGTGACCTTATTGCTCTCTACAACTACCTGAAGGGAGGTTGTAGCCAGGCAGAGGTTGGCCTCTTCTCCCAGGCATCCAGCACCAGAACAAGAGGACACAGTCTCAGGCTGCGCCAGGGCAGGTTTAGGCTGGATGTTAGGAAGAAGTTCTACACGGAGAGAGTGATTGCCCATTGGAATCGGCTACCCGTGGAGGTGGTGGAGTCACCTTCACAGGAGGTGTTCAGGAGAAGACTTGATGGGGTGCTTGGCTGTATGGTCTAGTTGTTGGGTGGGTTGGATTGTTTGATGGGTTGGACGCGATGATCTTGAAGGTCTCTTCCAACCTGGTGTATTGTATTATTATTATTGTATTATTATTATTGAAGAAGACAGAAAAGATAACCCACTTGACAAAAACAAACAAAGAACTTTTGAATCTGTGAACATTTTAGGGGAAGACTGAAGGGAAGGTGCTTTTTGTTTTTTTCACTAAAGTTCACATTTTGATACCACTATAGGGTATAAAATTTGTATGTCTTCAAACTGCAAATACAGATTTCTTGCAGATGCAGTACAATCACTTAAAGTGGTAAAAATAGCGTAAATTCTAAGAAGAAACACAGGGTAGAATTCAGCTGAGGAAGTTGAAGAGGTTCTTGTGTTGTGGACAAAGGTCACTTATGCAAAGTGTATCACAGTATCACAGTAGAAGAGGAGGCTCAGGGGCAACCTCATTGCTCTCTACAACTACCTGAAGGGTGGTTGTAGCCAGGAAGGGCTTGGCCTCTACTCTCTAGCAACCAGCACGAGAACAAGGGGACACAGTCTCAAGCTGCACCAGGGGAAGTTTAGGCTCGAGGTGAAGAGAAAGTTCTTCACTGAAAGAGTCATTCGCCATTGGAATGGGCTGCCGGGGAGGTGGTGGAGTCACCGTCCCTGGAGGTGTTCAAGAGGGGATTGGATGTGGCACTTGGTGCCATGGTCTAGTCATGGGGTCAGTGGTGTCAGGTGGGACTTGATGATCTTCGAGGTCTCTTCCAACCTTGGTGATACTGTGAGTTCTGTTTGAGGAGAAAAAAAGGCTGATTTCACCACAGCACCTTAACAGTTTCATTGCTGGCTGGGCGAGCAATGTTGATAAAGTCTGTAGGATATTTATTTCTAGCTCTGTTAAAACAGAAGTGGACATGCTGCCTGAGATCTGAGATATCTGTGGTAAAAACGAAGCTATCGCCTTGCCCTTTAGAAAAGGTCAGGCACAACATTTCGTATGATGCCTGGCAAACATCCAGAGCAAGAAAGGGTGAAGGAAGCATTCAGAGTGAACATGGAATGCACAAGCAGAAGCAGTATGTCAGCATGGTTGTGTGACCAGGTTAAGATACAATCATGCAAAGAGCCATAAAGACAATAATGTGATGACGAGTGCATTTGGCACTCCAGGTTTCAAAAAAAGTGAGAAGAAAGGAATTATTTTCAGGATTAAAATTATAGTTCCTCTGCTTCACAGAATCACACAGAATTACAGAATGTTAGGGGCTGGAAGGGACCTCGATAAGATCATCTAGTCCAACCCCCTTCCAAAGCAGGGTAATCTATACCACGTCAAACAGGAAGTCATCCAGGAGGGTCTTGAGTATCTCCAGAGAGGAGACTTCACAAACTCCCAGGGCAGCCTATTCCAGGGTTCTGTCACTCTCACAGTGAAATAATTCTTCCTTCTGTTTCCATGGAAATTGTGCTTCAACTTCCACCCATTGCCCCTTGTCCTGTCATTTGGCATCACAGAGATGAGCCTGGCTCCATCCTCTTGGCACTCATCCTTTACATATTTATAAATATTAATGAGGTCATGCCTCAGACTCCTCCTCTCCAAGCTGAAGAGCCCCAGCTCCCTCAGTCATTCCTTGTAAGGAAGATGTTCCACTCCCTTAATACTTTTTGTGGCTCTGCTCTAGACTCTCTCAAGCAGTTCCCTGTCCTTCCTGCACTGAGTGGCCCAGAACTGGACACAATATCCCAGATGTGGCCTCCACCACCCTCCACCCCTCTTTTCTTGACATACAAGAAGGATGGTTCATACACTTTGCTATTTGTCAGGGATTTTTGGTAATTATTTTTTTAAGATCAGCATAGTTTTCTCAGCACACAGACACACACACACACACTCTCCCATGTATGTCACTGCTGATTGCTCCCATTTCATGCATCTTGGGCATACTTTAACTGGTACTAAATGAGTGGGAACTGTGAGATTTAGCAGTAATTTAATTGCTATTTCTGTGAGCTTCAAATCAACCAGCAACCAAGGAAATAACTCTTCTACATGCCTTAAGCAGTTTAATGCACTTTTATGTACTTTGCCAAGCAAAGGGAAATTTAATTCCAGGCTTGTGACTTTGCTGAACTGAGATGAATACATATGTGTGTGTATGTGTGTGTATATGTTTTATCAACAGTGAAAACTTTTCCTATCTCTTGAAATCTTTTCATATTCCTTTCAGTTTCAATGAGGACTACTGAAAACAGAGAAGTTGTACAATTACATTTATTTTTTTCCCCTCAGTGTAAAGAACTGATTATCAAGTGTGATTTTCTATTGTGTTTCAGGTTTTGCCTAATTTAATTACTGGTGAATCCAGTTCTCTGTTTAATGTGATTCAATTTGAGTGAACCAAGTTTGTGTTTGTATTAATAATAGCATTTGTATTTATAATTTGTATTAATAATAGTGTCATTTCCACATTTGAATGCTGATCTAGCTTTGCTAATTAGGGTAGGTAAGAGGATGATTCTGTTGGTGATTATAAACCGGTGCTTTGGGAACTCATTGTAGAGAGGAACAGTCAAAAGGAGTCCAAAGGTGATCAAGTGACAGACTTATTTCTCAGATGTTGCTGCTGACACTACACTGCTGCAGCAATCTTGCGCTGTACAAGCTGTGGTGCTATATGCACTCCAGTAGCCACAGGGCAGGAGTCATCAAGAGCTATTTTAATCAAAGTGATTGAAACATAAAAGAAGGGTGAGGTCTGAGCTTGAAGAATCTACTTTATTCCATCTCACTGTCTGCCAAGGATACTGATTGCCCAAAGCCATACTCTTATAGGTCAGCAGGGCCTTTTTGGTGGTGTCACCCTCCTAGTTCCATAAATATTGCATTAAACTGTACAGTTTTATCTTCCCTGACCACCTCACCTCCAGTACCTACTGCTACATTACAAAAGCCCAATGAAAACACATACAATTCAGGTTTTTTTAAACATGTTTTTAAATGTATCCAAGAAATGAGTAACAGTACTAATGATATGCATTATAAAATGCTAAATCTAAAACCCATTGTCAGAATGTTTTATTATATCTTGATTCAGCATTTGTATATTAACAGTGTTTGCTTTGTTTTTTATTTCTTTTTCTTTTTATTTCTCATGTTATCATTACTTTTATTCTGTTTTGGAAATGTCTTGATAGGGTTTTAAAGAATGGTTTGTTTCTGAGTAGTTTTAGAAAGGGTTAGGTGTCCATAACATTATTTCTTTATAAATTCTTTTGAAAAGTTTTCAAGAAGGTTGTTCATTATAGAATGCTAAGCTGGTGTATTTCTTCAGCATTAAGGTACTTATCATGGCCTTAAGATACTTATTGTGGCCTTCCAGTATCTGAAGGGGGCCTGCAAGAAAGCTGGTGAGGGACTTCTTGAGATGCTGGGTAGTGATAGGACAAAGGGGAATGGACATTCAGGGGGAATGGAGGGGAATGGGTAGATTCAGATTGGATGTTAGGAAGAAGTTCTTCCCCATGAGGGTGGTGAGACCCTGGAACAGGTTGCCCAGGGAGTTGGTAGAAGCCCCATCCATGGAATATTTAAGGCCGGGCTGGATGTGGCTCTGAGCAACTGGATCTAGTGTGAGGTGTCCCTGCCCATGGCAGGGGGAACTGGATGATCCTTGATGTCCCTTCCAACCCTAACAATTTTATGATTCTATATTAAAACTCACATGCTGAAATTCCTTTCAACATAGATTGTGTTATTTGTTGCTGAACTTCATCTTTATTTCAGTACTACATTCAAAATTGGATGAAAGTTGCATAATATGAATTTTCTTTTCAGGATAGTTTTGGGGGTTTTTTATGTCAGGTAGTCTAGATATAGCAATTCACTGTTCTGATGTGACTGAATCAGATCTGATGATTTTGAGGTAGTAATATAAAATTGTTCATTTTATCCCATGGTGAGCTGGAAAGAGGTATTAAGGAAAATGGAAAAAGTTTAGTTAGCCTCCATGAGAAATAACTTTATGTGAAACACAATGGGGGAATAGGCAGTTTAAGGTAGTTAATAAGTTTGTATGTTATGATTTCATTTTTCTGTGTTTCTTAAAAGCATGGAATGGAGACTTTAAAAGTAAATGAAGTAAATAGCACTGCATGCAGACCTTTTATGCCTGTTAAATCCTTGCTGGTTTTAATACACATTATATATGCCAAAATCTTCTCAGGCAGTCGCTTGTCTAAGGAACAAGCTGAATAAAAATCGGTGCAGACCTGTACCAAGAAGAAAAGACCTGATAAGAAACTAGGTATCTTGGAACTCCAAAGTGATCTCTAAGGCTTTGGTTGGATTTTGAAAAGTAGCTCAGCTGCACAAAGGAGATTTTGGAAGACTAACAGTGAGGATATTAGACTTCTGGTATGAACCCCCTAAAAAAAAAAAAGAAAAAAGAACTGGTGGGAGTTCATGTGCTGAAATTAAGCTGGGAACCTCTGTTCAGAGCAGAATTCTCTTGAACAGTGAAATCACTAATTTCATTTGGTCCTTTAAAGTATAGTTAAATACACTTTCAACAGTGAGTACAATCTTTCATATGAACAAAATACTTCAGAAATACTTCTCAGAAAGCACCTCTTGCTGTAATTGCTTATATTTGTCATGTGTAAACTGCATCTGCAAGGGGAAAAGAAACCAAAGAAAAAAAAAAAGAGAGAAGAGAAAAAAAAATATACAAAAAATATATATAGTGGCGTACACTTTCCTCTAAAGTTTTCTTTTGTTTCTTGTGGGATTTTTTAGCTTCATTTTTTGTTTGCTTGGTTGGTTGGTGTTGTGTTTTTTTTTACCTTGCAATAGTTTCAAATGCCAATTAATATAAAGCTCCTGAAAGGTTCCAGGCAGGTGGCAGTCCAAGACGATTTCTCTTGTTTCCCAAAACAAGTTCATCTGTGGCTGTCAGGGAGAGAGTTTACCTTTCTAATGCTCCTTAAATGGGCCAAAGGGAGTTCCTTCTTAGGATAATTCAAAATAATACCTTTTTCGTTCTGTTCTCAGCCTCACCATAGAGCCTACAAATATGGACCTTTTGTCTGGCTGATGACTTCTTTAGGCCTTATCAGAGCCACACCAGAATACAAATCACATCTCCCTAGTGTGGCTTTTATTCTAGCCCATTTTATATATAACTTATTTGAGGGAAATTCTCCTTCTTGACAGTTAGCAGTTATAAAAACTAAATGTTCCCTTTAAAGAAATATTTCCTTTTTCTTTTTATTACTGCAATTCTAGACACTTCTGTTATTTCTGTGGCATTTGCTAGTGCCACTGTTGCACTATTCTTACCATCCTGCCACTAATCTTGCTGTATCTATCTATCTTCTAACCTATCATTGCAGAGCAGAAATTTCTCTTCCTAAAAGCTCTTCCCTCTCCATTCATTTTGTAAACTGATGGAAAATACAGCATTTGTTTTTACAGTTATTCTTGTATTCAGACCCTTCATCTTCTTTTTGTTTCTTTTTCAAATTGATGGGTTTATATTGTTTTTGCATTGCTTTGTTTCTCTATCTTCCATTTAGGTAACATTCAAACATGATATTTAAGGGGAACATAGATACAGAGCCTGCAAGTGGACCATTTTGTAATGTCAGAGTGTGGTGGGTTTAGGAACTACCCCCCAACATAATTTTGGAGAATTATGCCTAGAATAAATCACCAGACTAGCTCAGAAGGTTTGGAAGCAAATGAAGCTACATCTACAAGAAAACTAAAATGTAGAGATATGAAATGCAATGAGTATGTACAAAAGATATTTACATATATTTACAATTTATAAACAACACAAAGACCCCTCTGGACAGGCCAGGGGGCTACCAACAGCCTCCTCCTCCCCCCTCTACTTAACCACAACAAGGAACACAGCCAAGGTCAGCAAAGCCAAGCAAAACCACCAACTAGTGGCAGATAGAGTGAAGGAGCAAAAAGAGACAGAAATGTCTATACAACTACTTTTTATCCCTATTAACAAGCCAATGAATTATATAGGCCTTATCATTATTTTTCTATTTATATTTATTTCCTTCTATTTTCTACTCAAAGTCTGTGGAATTTTCCTGAGCATCTGCCTGTAACACAGAGCCAGAATCAATTCTAGGAATTTGCTGCCCAAAGTTGCCAATACTCTTTGAGTATTTTGAGTATTGTTCTGCCATTTGGCTTCTCATTAATTTGTCAGCCATTACCACATGATAGACTTTCTTTCTAGTAGGAGAAACATAAGTAAGAAACAAAGTAAGAGGTCAGATTAAGAAGAAAACATTGGGTGAGATGGATAGGCAAGAAATTTTCAAGTTTATTTTTCACTGGAATATATCATCATTCATTTGAAAAGCCCTTGCTGATTTAACTTGCATCTCAAATCACCATTTTTAAGTCTTAAAGTCACAACCATGGAATTTTAATTTTGAAAATGAAAACTGGATTTTCGTCCACTACACATTTAACTTGGTAATACAGTTAGAATCATAGAATCAGAGAATTGTTAGGGATGGAAGACACCTCACAGGCAGGGAGGGATACCTCACACTAGATCAGGCTGCTCAGAGCCACATCCAGCCAGTTATTGTATGCTTAAAAAAAAAAAAAAAAAAAAAATCAAAAAGTATCTGTGTGAAACTCTTCTGAATTTTAGTGACAGAAAATGCATTTTATTTCTTCATTTTGTTTTACTATAGTTTGGCATAATTGAATCATGGAATCATAGAATCAATAAGGTAGGGTTGGAAAAGACCTCAGAGATCATCAAGTCCAGCCTATCACCCAACACCTCATGACTAACTAAACCATGGCTTGGCTTCAAGTGCTATGTCCAATCCTTTTTTTAATACCTCCAGGGATGGGGTCTCCACCACCTCCCCAGGCAGCCCATTCCAGTGGCCAATAACTCTTACTGTGAAGAGCTTTCTTCTCACCTCAAGCCTGATATCAAGCTCTTTTAGCATAGACAACTTTGCCAGCCTTGTTGATTAAGATGTTATGAATGTCTGCAGGACAAAAGAAGAGCTAAGAAGATGAAATAGTAGGTTAGTTTTTGCTGTGCAATCTCTGTAACCAAAACATTATAAAACAAGTAACATCATAAATCACAGCAGATCTGTTTGTAAAAGGTCTATGAAGCTTGCTTAGAGTTTACAAACAAGTGTTTTAGAAACCACATTTATCAGAAAACTTTGGGTTACACTCTGTATGTTAAGATTTATTCTGATGTTAGTATAAGAAAAATGTAGTGTTTGAGTAAGTTTGTCATAATGAATCATGTTAAAATAGGGTTCATGTATTCTGAGGATGCTGTTCCTGGTCTTTCTTTCTTTCTTTCTTTCTTTCTTTCTTTCTTTCTTTCTTTCTTTCTTTCTTTCTTTCTTTCTTTCTTTCTTTCTTTCTTTCTTTCTTTCTTTCTTTCTTTCTTTCTTTCTTTCTTTCTTTCTTTCTTTCTTTCTTTCTTTCTTTCTTTCTTTCTTTCTTTCTTTCTTTCTTTCTTTCTTTCTTTCTTTCTTTCTTTCTTTCTTTCTTTCTTTCCTTCTTTCCTTCTTTCCTTCTTTCCTTCTTTCCTTCTTTCTTTCTTTCTTCCTTTCTTTCTTTCTTTCTTTCTTTCTTTCTTTCTTTCTTTCTTTCTTTCTTTCTTTCTTTCTTTCTTTCTTTCTTTCTTTCTTTCTTTCTTTCTTTCTTTCTTTCTTTCTTTCTTTCTTTCTTTCTTTCTTTCTTTCTTTCTTTCTTTCTTTCTTTCTTTCTTTCTTTCTTTCTTTCTTTCTTTCTTTCTTTCTTTCTTTCTTTCTTTCTTTCTTTCTTTCTTTCTTTCTTTCCTTCTTTCTTTCCTTCTTTCCTTCTTTCTTTCCTTCTTTCTTTCCTTCTTTCCTTCCTTCCTTCCTTCCTTCCTTCCTTCCTTCCTTCCTTCCTTCCTTCCTTCCTTCCTTCCTTCCTTCCTTCCTTCCTTCCTTCCTTCCTTCCTTCCTTCCTTCCTTCCTTTCCTTCCTTCCTTCCTTCCTTCCTTCCTTCCTTCCTTCCTTCCTTCCTTCCTTCCTTCCTTCCTTCCTTCCTTTCCTTCCTTCCTCCCTTCTTTCTCTCTCTCTTTCTCACTTTCTCTCTTTCTTTCTCACTCTCTCTTTCTCACTTTCTTTGAAAAAAAAACATTCAAACAAATCTAGGGAAAAACCTAGGATACACAGAGTCTACTCACATTCAGGCAAAATGCTCTCCCTACCCTGGATGTTTGCCTTTGGCATCTTCTCTTTCTGCTTTGCTTACCGAGATTGGAATACCTGGTGAATCTTCTGCTAGGCTGCAAAGCAATGGTCTCAGGTGACTCTGGAGGGTCTTTCACAAGGTCATAAAATGGTTCAAAAGTGCTTGCCAGTAGTGGGGGGAGGGGGAATGATTTTTAAAAGAGGAAATATATCACAGTATCACACAGAACTTTTACCTATATATCATCTCTATCTTTAACTAAAATATCTCACAATCCATAAAATAAGCCTCCCTTAATTATTTGGCAGTGACATTATACAAATTTGAACCAAAAAGATGACAAGTTAAAAGGGGAATCAGACTTTGGAGAAAACTTGAGCTGCTCAAAATCTTATCAAAAAAGGAAAATACTTATGTTCAAGAGTCTCCTAGAAACAGAAGTACATAATTATTGTACCTGATAAATTAATTTCTCTCCTGTTAGTTCCCTTCTAGCTACAGTTTTGCAAGATAGTTGGTTCTTTGTCCAGCTGTACAGGTGGGTGCCAATGTCTGGAATAATCCCCATCCCCATGTATACAACAAAAGCTCTTTTCACCTCCAACACAAAAATGGTGTCTGCCACCATGTTAGTGAGGAACTGAGAGCCTTGTCTTTTTCTTGAATAATTGATCTTTTGAGTTACTGTTCTTTATTTTCCACTTAATCGCTAGTCACGACTGCAGACTTTCTCAGATGAATCTAAGGACTGCTTAGTGGTTTACTTGGTTACAAGGTCTAATAATTCAATGTTTATCATGCAATAAAGTGCCCCGCAGCACCCTTCAAAAATAGGTATCTCTTGCCATGTGAAGAAATTATAACACAACTTCATAATATTCCCCTCTAATCACTTCTACAGTATATTGTGGATTAAAATGCTTTAAAAAGCCTGTAATTGTAACAATTATTTTAAATGCTGTTGACAATAAAAATTGCTCAGTCATGTCCTTCACACTTAGAGGGGAAGAAGTTGCTAAATTTAAACTTCTAGAAACTAGAATACGAAATATTCAGGCAAGCACAATTTTATTCTGTAAAACTTTGTGTGTGGACTGACTTCTTTCCCCTTCATTGATATTGCTCAATTACTTTTGTTCATTCTTATGCACTGTGGGCACATCTTCATGGCCATGCAAGTTCATAATTCTTTTCTTCCCAGGGCACTATTTGTACCTCACTTCGGGCAACATAAATGTAGATCTCCAAGAACACAATATTAGGGAAAACACTGCTCCTTCCCCTTTGTCCTCTGGAACTGATACTGGGAGCAACAAGAGCTTTGAATGTTAACAAGCTGCCAGTAGATGACAGGTTCTTCATCTCTTGCAGCCTTCATATCAGAACGATAGGCTGTCAGAAAGTGGTGAGTTTAACACATACAAGCAATAATAATTGAATAGCCTGTGGTGAGGGATAGCATGAACTAGTTATGCTTTCCTACTAGAAAAAGTAACAAAGCAATGTGAAAAATACAGCAGGAAATACAAGGAAAAGGCAGTCTTCTGTAAACTGATAGTAACATGTATTATAGATGTATTATTCTTGAGCTGAAAACATGATGGGCTTGCTAGAGACAGAGTAGAAGAGCTTTTGATGCACTTGAGGCTGACCTGTATTAAGGAAGTATATGTGGCCTAGAATAGTGATGGCTACTCTGAATACAAGGATCTTACCATGAAGACTGATGTTATCCAGGATTTAGTGAGCACTGAATGCACTCTCTTTTTCTCTTTCTCTATTTAGATATATGCATATACATATATACACACACACACATACATATATATATATCTTTATTTAATTATTTATTTATTAAAAATATTAAGTCCTGGCAGAACTTTTAGTATGGTAGTGGAAGAATATTTACATTTAACTTTGAGTGGTTTATCTGAGGTTTTGTAGGCCAAATGCAATCAGGAATAAGCCTGAATTTTAGGATGTCATCCTAAAATGTTCATGCATTCCATGCTGGACTTAATCCACAGTAAATGTCAAATAATTCTTCAGATTTTAGGAAAGTTGAGGCCCTAGGCAAATTAAACAGAGAAATTTCAACTTCCCTTGTTATTGCCACTTCAGAAATAGATTGTGCATAGGAGTGGGTGAATACCTTTAACTTCACAACAGTTTTACTGTATTGAATTAGAATGTAATAAAAATACTGTGATTATACGACTGGGTGGGGTGGGAGTGAGGGGTTGGAACTCGATGGGGGTTGTTTGGCCTGAAGAAGAGGAGGCTCAGGGGAGACCTTATTGCTCTCTACAACTTCCTGAAAGGAGGTTGTAGACAGATGAGGGTTGGTCTCTTCTCCCAGGCAACCAGCAACAGAACAACAGGACACAGTCTCAAGCTGTGCAGGGGGAAGTTTAGGCTCAAGGTGAGGAGGAAGTTTTTCACAGAAAGAGTAATTGGCCATTGGAATGTGCTGCCCAGGGAGGTGGTGGAATCCCTGTCCCTGGAGGTGTTCAAGAGGGGATTGGATGTGGCACTTGAAGCCATGGTTCAGTTAGTCATGAGGTGTTAGGTATTAGGTAATAGGTTGGACTTGATGATCTCTGAGTTCATTCCAACCTGGTTGATTCTATGATGTTTGGAGGTCCCTTCTAGCTCTGACCATTCTATGGTTCTAAGAGTCTATGATATTGCTATTAGTATTACATTGTTACACACTGTTTTAAAAGAGGTGAAGTGAAATTTTGTCATTATTGATATGCTTCAATCTGTACTGTTTTTAAATTAACTCTTTTAAAATCTTAGTGAAATGTAGATAGTTTAGGAACCTATACTGTGTGGAAAGCAAAATATTGGAGTGGATCAGATCAGCACCAGTGTATGCTAAATTTTAAAATAATTACTCAACATCATTTTGGGACTATGTGTCAAATACAGATACTGATGTTTCTCCAGCAGGGAATTGTATTTGCTTGTCATTAGCATATATAAGTTACCACAGAGCTTCATTCCATGTGTGTCAATTTTGGCAATAGGGATGAAGAAGCATTTTTATCCAAGAGCAGCTTGAAGTAGAAATAAAATCTGTCATCATAATACCTCTTCTCTGAGTTCCACTCTTCTCTGACAACTTGCAGCTTGTAGATTGTAGAAGCTTGAACTTGTAGATGAGATCCTTGCTACAGTTCTTTGAACTTTCCCTCTCTTTCTGTCTTTCATATGAGTAATGTATAAAACCTATATTGATGTGGAGTGATTTCTACTTGTCACAACAAAAATTATAGTGTGGTCTTTCAGAATTATACTGATTTTTATAAACACAGTTTACAAAATTCTCTCCCATCTTTGTGGCAGAAATCAAGGGCACTGTCACTTCTTCACCACTATCATTAACAATTCTGGGAATCAATCAATCAATCAATCAATCAATCCCAGCTGTTATACAGAGCACCATAATTTTACACAAGAAAAAACACCAGTACTCCAACCATAAGTGAACTAAGGTAGAAGAGACTGAGAATTTATCTCAGGGATCTAAATTAAATTTGCCAGTTGGCAATAATCACTTTACAGGGCCTTATATATGTGTGTGTGGTGTCTGGGGAGAGACTGGTTACAAAGGCCTGATAGGTGGAAGGGAAACAGTTTCAACCTAGAGAAGAGTAGACTGGATGTTAGGAGCGTGTTCTTTACCATAAGGATGGTGGAACACTTGAACAGGTTGCCCAGGGAAGTGGTTGAGGCCCCATTCCTGGAGATATTCAAAGTCAGAATTAACAGGGCTCTGGGAAACATGCTCTATTTAAGATGAATAATAAATACTACACTGATTGTTTGCATAATAAACAAATATTTCTCAGTATTTTTTTCAAAGCTCTGTGGTTATTTTACAGCCCCTTAGTATTGGTATAGTAACAAAATATGTCTGAAGAATGGCAATTAATTCAGATATGGCAATGTTATATAACAATATCTAGTGAAATAATGACGAATGCTCTTTCCCCCTTTATTGTTCAATGTATTTGTCCATTGAAGAAAGCCCTTCAGAACTTTCTGCTGGTTTTCCTCTATCCATAGACATTTATCTTGTTTGAGATGGCATAAACTACATCTGAGTTAGCTCAATGAATGACAAGCTCTCATTTTTACAGCCCTTGTGGTTGGTGCCCTTACCGCTGCTGAAATGGTAGTATAAAGAGTGCTTTCCATTTGTGCTGGTGGGGAGAAGGATGTTCAGTGCAGTAAAGTGCTGTTTTTATTTTGATATCACAGGAAGTTCTGGGAGTTTCTTAAAAAAATTAAAGACACTGCCCTGGTGAAATTTTTTTACAGCTTAAGATAAACCAACCATCTGAAGAGAATGAGACATGAACCAAATTTGAGACATGCATTGTAGTAGGTATATTTTTAATTTAGTAATTTTGCTCTTAGAATTAACCAGGTTGGAAAAGACCTTTGAGATCATCGAGTCCAACCTATCACCCAACACCATCTAATCAACTAAACCATGGCACCAAGCACCCCACCGAGTCTCTTCTTAAACACTTCCAGTGATGGCAACTCTACCACCTCCCTGGGCAGCCCATTCCAGTGGCCAATCACTCTTTCTGTGAAGAATTTCTTCCTAACATCCAGCCTAAACCTCACCTGGCACTGCACTTCATGCAAGTGATGGAAATAATTTCCTTTACTTTTTTTTTTTTTTTTTTGAAAGAGGTGCATTTATGTTTGTTAAGCTTTAATTCCATTCTGTTAAACACCAAAGTGTTTGATTATTTGTCGGTACTGAATCAGAAAACAAAATGATCAAGATAGTTTCACTCATTATAAAATGCTACTCCTACCACAACCCTCACAAAGTATAGAAAATATTGCATCATCTGATGTATTAGCTTTACTTGGAGACCTCATCAGGGTTATTCTTATTTGCATACCCAAGAGCTTCTGACTAGTGTGTAAGCTGTGTGCCTTAAGAACACACATGATGGTGTGAGCTGAAAGGTACCATGAAGGACTCACTCATCCCTTCATCTTCTAGAAAGTATGGGAATCTCATTGCTATCCTTTACCCTGTTAGAGTTCAGTGGTCACTTTCCCTTTCATGTTTTAACAGTTATGCTTATTTTCTTTGTTGTCCTTTAAGTAGTTGAGCTGTCATCTTCTCTTACTCAAGGAAAAGACCAAATACTTTGTGGCTCTTTTTAGGCAGATGTACAGGATTCAGTCCCAGTGAATTCTTGGTGCTTATAGTATTCAAATCAATAAAGGAGCACAACATGATGTCAGATATTCTATTTTCATTTCATTTCCTGATCAGTTACAAAATTGTTCATTCTTCTCCTGATTCAAAAATTTGAAAATACAAATTCCAAAAGATATTTCTCCTGGGACAAAAAGTAATTTTCATGTTATTTCTTTTGTGGTTTGAGCAATCAAGAGCAAAACTCAGGCAACAGCACACTTTGATGGCTTTCACTGTATCTGCACACTAATGCATTTGGTTACTGCAGAAGAGTTAGAGCTAGAAAATTAATTTGTGAAGGGTTAGGGTTAGGGTTAGGGGTTAGGGTTAATGTTTTCCTTTATTTCCCAGAAAACATGTTATCAGTGTATGCTGTTCCTCTGTAACCTATAGGAGTAAGCAGATTGCTGAGAAAGAAATGGTGAAAATTGGGGGAAATTGTTGATTTATTGATTATTTATTGTGTTAAACTATGGGTTCATTTACAGTTCCTTTTCTAAAACCATAGATTATCAACTAAGTATATTTCATCTATACTTACAGGTGAGGTGTCAATCCTAACCTTATCCAATAACTGCAACATATTTATGGTGTTAGGTAGGTTGAGTTACGAAATAATTGGTTCTGTATTAAACACAGAAATTTCACTTTGCCTTATGCTCCTCTAATTATTTTGTGGGGAAAAAATGAAAACTATTTATTAACATGTTTTTTCCTCATTTTATTGTAGGATTTTCTTTAAAGTCTAAATATAATCTTCAGATTCAGAAGCATGAGTTGACATTTCAGCAAGTAATGATTATTACTTTTTTTTTTTTTTTTTTTTTTTTTCAGACAAGCAGATCCCCTCATTCATTTGAGCAGCAAACATTATTATTCAGAGGGGCTATATTTGCCAAGGCCAGTTTCTTTTTAGGAGTACTTGGGAACTTGTTAAAAGTTACAAGGCAATACAATTTTTCCACCACAAAGACCTAAAGGCCAAACTGAGGTCAGCATATATAAAGCTGCTGATGTCTAAGCAAATCATAAGATAGATTTGCATACAGATTAAACTTAAAATTAATTAAGTTTATTTACTCAAAGGAAAGTGAAATAGTATCATAGTACCAGTCAGGGTTGGAAGGGACCACAAGGATCATCTAGTTCCAACCCCCTGCCATGGGCAGGGACACCCCACACTAGATCAGGCTGGCCAGAGCCTCATCCAGCCTGGTCTTAAACACCTCCAGGGATGGGGCCTCAACCACCTCCCTGGACAACCCATTCCAGGGCTTCACCACTCTCATGGTGAAGAACTTCTTCCTCACCTCCTGCCTGAATCTCCCCACCTCCAGCTTCAATAAATTAAAATACAATTCAAAAGGACGTCACTGAAAAAAACAAATAAACCAATGTTTCTCCTCTTTGCAGTATCTAGTGTGAAAATCACCATTGAGAAGAAAAGAACCCTGTTAATTTGTAGGAAAATAGCCACCATCACTTCTGACCACCACCACCAAGATGAGGTAGAACCTATAACTAAATTATATTTCCTTTAAGAATACTTAAAACATTTCTAAACCTGGATAGAAATTATTAAATATTTCCTTGAGTATTATCTTCTTGAGTTCATTGGAGTTTTGTCATGTGCTTTGGAAGTGGGATTTAGCATTCTGTTTTGTGTGATACTGTGTCCTGTGGAATAGAACCATATAAATATGTGACACAGCAAACTCATAGCAGGGATGCAAAGTAGTTGCACTACTGTCTTCTATGATAGCATATTGTAAAAAAGTATGGTGTGTATGCTACTACAGAACAAATCCTCCACTTCTGTTCATACAATACATGTCCATGAAGCTTGGAAGAAATCATTAATGAAAGAGTACTTTCCTGCATCTTCCACGTCAGAAAAGATTGAGCTTGTATTATCCATTGGATGAACTCATGGTGGTTTCTGCCTTAGTTTTGTGGGCAAAATACTGACCGAAGAGCAAAATTTGTGGTAAAGCTGATACAATTATTATAGTGGTTCCTTGGAGCAGTTGTGGACTGTTACATAATTCTGTGCAGCTGCAAGAACTTTAAAATAAATGTGAGTTTGAAGACTCTGTCTTAAAACAATAGAAAATCCACTGGAGTTCTTAAAGATACCTGTAAGGGTGGAGACAAAGAGGTAGAATATCTAGTATCAATTGGAGAGTCACTGAATGACTTCTTTCTATAGTCACATTATTATCTATTTAATATGTCAGTTTTTCATGGAGGTGATGTAAACCAGTGAGAGATAGTTGGATAAGGTACGTTACTTGCTTTGTAGTCAATATGCATAGATGGTATTAAAGGTCAGGTCTTTTTTCCTGTCATTGAAATAGAATAGTTGTGAAATCACAAAGTCTTTCAAATAATATTCCAATATTGCCCACTACATTTAATGAGTTCATCTTGCATAAGAGCTATTAGGGAGCAGTTAATTTGCCTTAACATATGCATTTAATATTACATTACACACTTCTTAATGCCTTTTCTTGTCTCCAGTTGCCTGCCCAGAAGTGCTCTTACTGCAGTCTGTGTCTACCAGATACCTTAGCAAATTAAAACAGCATCAAATATGCCTATGCAATAGCAGCTGAACTCCACCCTTCAGATTCATCCTTGTGTCATGGAATCATAGAATGGTCTAGGCTGGAAGGGACCTCCAAAGGTCATATACTCCAAAGTTCATATAATCAAACCCCTGCTGCAGTCAGCAGGGATATCCTCAACTAGATCAAGCCTCACCTAGAATATCTCCAGGGAAGGGGCCTCAAGCACCTCCCTGGGCAAGCTGTTTCTGTGTTCCACCACCCTCATTGTAAAGAACTTGTTCCTAAATCCAATCTAAATCTGCTCTTCTCTAGTTTGAAGCCATTGCCCCACATCCTGTCGTGATGATTGTGTAACAGACTTTGTTGCTTTAGATAAATCCCTGGGTTTCCTAGTGTAAGACAGTAAAATACAGCTAAATGATAGACTTTGGTCACTTATATTTCAGGGAGCTTAATATTATATGGCCAAGATAATGATTTTTTTTTCCCAAAGTGAGTTTTGATCAAAACAGTGAATGCAAGACAGAGGAAAGGCTGAATTTCACAGTAATGGATTAAAATTGGATCTTTTAAAAAGGATTTTAGGCTGAGTCATAAAGAATTAAGGCCTTTGATTCAAACACCAGTTAGTTTAAGGCTAATTTGAAATGTATATATGCTCATTAAAATGAAGGTGAGTGGATAGCTGTATATTTTAAAAAGAATTGAAAGAGGGTGAGCAGATAATTCTCATTAAATCTTAGTAATTGGGCACTTTGGAAAACAGCCCATTATCTAACTGTGTTGTAGTCATCGAAGTCTCTGCAAATATATGACCTTCAGATCTCGGGAATCTTCTCAACTTACTTGTAATCACAATAGAATCATAGAACTGTTGAGGTTGGAAGAGACCTTTGAGATCGTCAAGTCCAACCGTTTTCTTTGAGCTCACAATCCCGCTGCTACTGCTAAGCCATTATCAGTAAACCGTGTCCCTAAGCACAACATCCATGAGTCTATTAAACACCTCCAGGCACAGTGACTCCACCACTTCCCTGAGCAGCCTGCTCCAATACTTGATTTTGTGATGAAATTTCTCCAAATATCCAACCTGAACCTTCCCTGGCACATCTTGAAGATGATTCCTTTTGTCCTATTACTTGTTGCATGTGATTACAGGTTGACCCCCACCCTGCTCCAGCCTCCTTTGAGGTAGTTCTAGAGGGTTATGAGGTCCCCTCAGCCTTCTCTTCTGAAGGCTAAACATCTCCAGTTCCCTCAGACATTCCTCATCAGACTTGTGTTCAAGGCCCTTCAACAGTGTGGTTGCCATTCTTTGGACATGCTCCAGCAACTCAGTGTCCTTGTAGTGAGGGGCCCAAAACTGAACACAATACTTGAAGTGTGGCCTCACCAGTGCTGAGTACAGGGGTACAGTCACTTCTCTGGTCCTGCTGGCCACAGTATTCCTGATACAGCTCAGGATGTCATTGGCCTTCTTAGCCATCTGAGCACATTGCTAGCTCACATTCAGCTGTCAGTGAACACCCCTAGGTCCTTCTCTGCCAGGCAGCACTCCAGCCAGTCTTCCCCAAGCCTATAGCATTGTGTGGGACTGCTGTGGCCCAAGTGCATCACTTGACCCTTGACCTTGTTAGAGTCTCATACCATTATCCTAAGCCCATGTATCCAGCCTGCCCAGATCTCTCTGCAGTGCCTTCCTACCTTCAAGCAGATCAACATTCCCACCCAGGTTAGTGCTGTCTACAGACTTACTAAGGGTGCACTCAATCCTGTCATCCAGATCTTTGATAAAGATATTCAAGAGGACTGGCCCTAAACCTCAGCCCTAGGGAACACCACTTGAAACTGTCTGCCAACTAAATTTAACTCCATTCACCACAACTGTCTCCAACTCTCTGGACACCCAGACAGTTTTTAATCCAGTGAAGCATCCATCCATCCAAGTGAGGCTGAAATCAAAGCACTGGGAAAACAGAGTAAGAATTTACAAACACAAAATGACAGACATGCAGTAATGTTGTCATTGATAAAGACTTTCTTTCTTTTGGTCCAAACTGCTTCTCTTATGCCTTGCTAAGCTATTGATTACTTGCCATATAATGGTATGAATAATGATCTGAACACCCTCACTGACAAATCATAGGGTCACTCAGGAGACAAGATACCACAGAAGTCTCTAGCCTAACCTTTCCTCAGCCATGAGCTCAAAGCAAGAACAATACTGAATTCAGACCAGGACACTCAGAGCTTTGTCTTGTCAGGTCTTGGAAACCTACAAATACAGATATTTCACATCTCTGGACAATTTGACTCAGTGTTTCATTATCCTTAAAGGAAGATTTCTTACTTAAATCCAGTTGAAAACCGCCCTCCCCCACCCTTCCCCCCACCCCGTTTCAGTTTATAATATTTAGGAATGATGTAAAAAGCAAACAAACAAAACAAACCACAAAACCCAGAAAACCCAAACAAACAAAAAGAAAACAATAAGCCTCCACTTCATTTCCTTATTCCTTTTAAAGCATACATAGCATTTGGAAAATTAGGATGGATGTGTTTGGGGTATTTTCATTCTATGTTATCCATTAAATACAATGCATGTGGTTTCTCACCCAACAATGACAGGAAAATGAAGATTAACAGGAATTAACGATTTTTATTGATCATTTTCAGCACTAGACTTTCTCAACACTTACTCTCTGAAAAAAACAAGCAAACAAACAAAGAAACAAAACCAACAATACAACCACCCCACCACAAAACTGTGATAGACACTGCGTGTTTCTTGAGATATCAGGTGCTGGAACATGTCCAGAGAAGGGCCACAAGGATGATCAGAGGGCTGGAGCACCTCTCCTGTGAGGAGAGACTGAGGGAGCTGGATCTATTCAGTCTGGAGAAGAGAAGGCTCTGAGGAGAGACCTAATTGTGGCCTTCCAGTATCTTAAGAGGGTCTACCAGAAAGCTGGTGAGGGACTTTTTAGGGTGTCAGGTAATGATAGGACTAGGGGGAATGGAAAAAAAAAACTAGAAATGGCTAGATTCGGATTGGATGTTAGGAGGAAGTTCTTCCCCATGAGGGTGGTGAGACACTGGAACACGTTGCTCAGGGAAGTGGTAGAAGCCTCATCACAGGAGGTTTTTAAGGCCAGGTTGGATGTGGCTCTAAGCAGCTTGATCGAGTGTGAGGTGTCCCTGCCCATGGCAGGGGGGTTGGAACTAGATGATCCTTGAGGTCCCTTCCAACCCTAACAATTCTATGATTAGGCTATGTAAAAAAATGGTGTGTTTCTGTGACATAATATATTATGCCTTTTCCATCAGGAGGATATTTTAATCAATGTATTGTTAAATCTACTGACTTTACATCTACATTTGAGAAGGGTAGGCTGGTATGATTTATTCTCCAATGTACTTGGATGACATTTTGTCTACTATAAGCAGAGGTTTCACTGGCAAGGCTGTTAGAATTCATGGTAAAAAATTACTGAAACTCACATGGTTGCAAGTTTGTCAGAGGAATGCCATCTAGAACTGCATGTATTTGAAAAATAGCATTGATCTTAGCTCACTTAAGACAGTTGTTGATTTCACTTCTGTGAAGGAAAGTATTTTCTTTTCTCAGCAAAAAACCAAGCAAACCATGCAGAAAGACATTAGTCTAGAAATCATACATAATATAATAGGCTGTGGTATCAGAGGAAGGTGTGGCTTGCATGAAACCATGACCCAGGAGACTTTCCTGGGTACAGAATGAGTGGAGAATAATTCCATTTCATTTGCAGATCTATTCCTTCGCATGCTCTGGAGGAAACAATACTATATTGTTACATCTAATGAAGGTGAAACTTGGTGTTAGAGCTGTGAAATATTGCAGACTTACAGTTCTTGGTGTTCAAATTTGAAATGAATAATGAGTTCATAATTCCCCTGGTAGTGTTTATGACAGCTACTAAAAAGGTATAAATATTAAAAATAAAAATCCCAGGCTGCATACCTTATGTAAGGATACCATTATGATTTCCCAAATATGTAGGGAAAGATGCAAAAATCACAGTCCTCAAGATCTCAGAAAGCTCTGTAGCGCATTATATTCTGAATGACAGCCACAGATGTATAGGGAAGGATGTAACTAAACAGCTACTTGTTCGAACACCAAGAAAATCCTGTTCAAATAAACAGAAGCATCACCAAGATAATCCCTGATTTAGTTTTTGACAAGTCAGCATCTCAGCATTCTCCACTGTATCAGCTATTATGTGCTGACTTCAGCATGAGAATGGTAAAAGTGGGGCACAGCTACATATTTCATTACAATCCCTGCCTTTTCAAACTCTTATGACAAAGCCTGGGATGGTGGTGGTGTTAATTTATTACATTTTACAACCTACATCTAATAAAAAGGCTAACATAGAAGAGCCATACCCTAAATCACATCATCATATTAAAGCAAAAGAGAATGGAGAATATTTTACAGGGACTGTGCCTGGAAACACCCAACTCACCTGTACTGATAGTGGAATTTAAGCCAAAACAACAATAACATTATTTTCTCATCCAGTTAACTGTTCTTCATGCATTAGCAAAAACCAGCTTGTAGACAATATTTTAACACTGGGTGGTAGAGAGTGGAATGATGAATAGTTCATGTTAGGAGTGAGACCATTTTAGTCTGATGCTTGGAATTTGAGGCCAAAGAGTAACTGCAAGGGTTTCACCACTCACTTTTTTAGAAGAAAAATAGTACTTCCTGTACTAACAATAATGCAAGAAAAAAGCCAATGCATCATTTGGAGTAATATTTTTTGAGTCAGCTTAAGCAGGGGCATACTCGACAGGAGCTACTAAACAGTTTGTCAGGAGATAAAGTGCAAACACAAATTTGGCCTTTAAATAATAATGATAATCAGATTTTGGAACACTGAACATAAATAAACCAATGGGCCTAGAGCGTGTAGGGTGGCTATAAGTTGAGAAGAGCACCATAAGTTTGAAATCATATTTAGAGCTGAATGGAGAATAAAACTGTTTGCTACAAATATCTCTTAATGTAACTTAATATTTCTTTGTGGTTTCTTTCTGTCTTTCTGGTTGTTCAATTTTTTTTTTACTGTGCATATGATAAGAAAAAAGCCATCCCTGTAGTGCTAGACTGAGTGGCATTTGTTGCTCCTTCTGTCTCTGTTACTTGAAAATTCAGCAATGGTACGGGAGATAATGTGGAGGAAGGAGCTGGTCATGAAGGCTTTGGAAAAAAGAAGATAAAGAGGCAAATACAGGGGACAGAAAATGCAAAAGGAATGAAAAAGATGGGAAGTGGGCTATTCAGGGAGCAAAGAGAATACAAAGAGAGAGGGAAAGGATGGGTAAATAGGTGTTGAACAGTAGGAAAGATCGCAGATGAACAAACAGCACCTTTTTTGTTGTTGTTTGTTTTGTTGGTCAGTTGTTTGTTTTCTCAAGGCTTAAAACTGCTGAGCTTTGATGTCATTAAAATGGAAGCAAAAGCCCTTCCAAATTTTTTTTTACTTGACAATGTGTTCATTAAAAGACAGCAGGTTATGATGGGATAATGGTGAAAAACTTCTGGAGATCAGATTCTGAGGTATAATTTAATGCACTTTTAGGTGTACATGAGTAGCTCTGAAACCCACTGTGGTCTACTTGATGTCCTCTAAAATGTTAGATGCTGACAAATACTGGTATCACCAGGACTGATGATTTTTTTTTCATGCTACAATATTTCTAAGTTGCTAGAAATTATTTCTTTATAAAATAACAGATAAATGTTAATATATATTATCATAATTAGAATTTTCACCTATTCCTCCCTCAAAACTTGGATTATTTGTGTTCCTTTTAATGCAGTTGAAGTTAATTGATATGAGTAATTTCTGGGTGTCAACTGATGACACACTCAGTGTGAGTCAGCAATGTGCACTTGGAGCCCAGCTGTGTCATGGGCTACATCAAAAGAGATGTAACCAGCAGGACCAGGGAGGTGATTCTACTGCTCCACTCTGCTCTTGTGAGACCCCACCTGTAGTATTGCATCCAGTTCTGGTGCCCCAGCATAAAAGGGGCATTCAACTGCTGGAGCAGGTCTGGAAGAGGCCCACAGAGATGATCAGAGGACTGGAGCACCTCCTTTATGGGCACAGGCTGTGGGAGTTGGGACTGTTCAGCCTGGAAAAAAGGCAAATCTGGGGAGACCTTATAGTGGCCTTCCAGTACCTGAAAAAGAAAGCTGGTAAGGGACTTCATACTAGGGCTTGCAATGATAGGATGAGAGGGAACAGCTTTAAGCTTGAGGAGAGTAGATTTAGGCTGGATATTAGGGTTAAATTCTTTACAGTGAGGGTGGTGAGACTGTGGAACAGGTTGCATAGAGATGTTGTGGATATCCCCTCCCTGGAGGTGTTCAAGACCAGGTTGGATAAGGCCTTGCGCAACCTGGGCTAGTGGAAGTTTCCCCTGCCCATGGAGGGGGATTGGAATCTTTTAGGTCTCTTCCAATCCAAACCATTCTATGAATCTATGAAAATACCAGTATCAGAAAAAAGAAGAATTGTTTATATTTTTTTCCAGATTTTGGAGGTTATTTAGCTGCTTATATTCCTTTTAAGATAGTCTCTGTTTATTAATAGATAGAAAGAATGCATCCTTTCTTATAATAAACCAGCCAGTACCCTAGAACTTGCTTCTGCTTCCACAGACATTCTTAATAGCATTATTCAAAATTATTCAGAATTCTGTAGATGCTTCCAGACAGTCAAGTAATCCACTTTTCTAACTAGTTATCACCTGATCATCATTACCTTATAATTAACTGTCACTTTCATATATATGATCTCTCCTGTGACTGGAGAGTGGAGCCTGCTTTGTCTACCATAGCACAGCAGCACCAATGCCCAATACCAGACAGGCTGACAGAGGTACAGATGCATGAAGGAACTGAAGGACAAACCATAACTGTCAGATCATGATTAGTTCTTTGATGTAGGCATAGTTGCAATGAAGAAATTGGAGTTTCTATGGCTTAAGGGTTATTTGTGTTTGTTGAAGGCAAGTGTTTTAAATAATCAATGCCTCACATATCAGAATGCAAAGAATAGTGGCCAGTTTCCAATGTGGAAATCTTATCCTGCTCTTGGAGTGTGTTTGTTTCAACTAGAAAAATTTGCTGGTCAAGTTATGAAAACAAGGATTGATCTTTAATCTGGGTTGCTCATACTCCTTTCACAGAAGTCATAAACTGTGAGAGCATACTTGAGCTGTTATCTTTTTTGGGGTAATATTTCTGAGATTATTTGAATAAGTGAGCTTCACAGCTGTTTCAAAAATATGTCATCACCTGCAGTTTCTTTCTTGATAGTGCCAAGCCACCAACCTCTGTGCACATATTCCTTCAGCTAACAATAATAATAACAACAATAAGGAAATAGTTCGGTGCCTATTATGGTTTAAAATGCTGAATTGCAACATGGCAGCCCACCAACTACTTTAAAATAGACAGTAGATAGAAATGCATTCAGTGAGACTTTCATTCTGAGCCACAGTTTGAACTTTAGAAAGGAAAATTGTGATCTAAATGCTGGAATTATGTTGGAAGTAAGGAATCAGAAAAATGGTGTTTAATCTTTTCCTTCATGACATGCCAATCGGTGACTTTCATTAGGCATTTATGTGGCAGTTTTAGGCTATGCCTTTAAAATTTTTCACATATCTTGAACAGAAAAGTAGTAAAATGTAAATAAATCACTATTGGGTGTAAAAAGGAAAAATAAAATAATCTAAACAATCCAATTGGAGAGATATCTACCATAAGACTGGTTGTACCCAAACAATTTCCTCTTCTCACTTCTTCAGTCTGGAGTGATACTAACTTGCTTCTGCTTCACCTTGGCTGTATTGTTTTGGTATTAACTTTCTCTGCTACTTTCTCCCTTCTTTTGTGCAGGGGGTCTGGGTAGGCAGCGAAGGAGAAGATAGTAGCTTCCCTGGTCCCTTGACCAGGGGGTTCCGGGTAGGCAGCGAAGGAGAAGCTAGTAGCTTCCCCGGTCCCTTGACCAGGGGGTTCCTGTGCTGTTTATTAATTGTAAATACCTGTAAATAGTGTAAATCCTGTATATCTTGTACATATTCATTGCATTCCATTGTGGATTGTATTTTTGCTTGTGAATACAGCTTTCATTTGCTTCCAACTGGGCGGGTCTGGCAAAGTTAATGTTGGGGGTGAGGGGGAAATTTCAACCCACCACAACTTAGCAGCAGATGCTTACAAGTATTAAATGTCAAAAAGTCTTGTGCTTTAAACTGCTGCACTGACAGAATCAAGAAGGTTCAAACCTAATCTTCATATTCCATCAGTACATTTTTCTGCTTAGTGCTTTTTCTCCTGCTGTTAGCTTTGTGATGGCAAAAAACATCTTTTGTGTGTGTGTGAGTACTAGAAGTAGGATTTGTGATTATGAGATATCCACTCTTCCTCAATGCTGCGTGATTGATTGTACAAAAAATTCAGTCTGCCAAGCAAAAATCAACAGCCGTAGTGGCAGCTGATTATGTGTTGACCAAGGCTTCTAGAGCGAAAGCTGATTTTGGCCTGGGAATGCTGATGTCCTCAATTTCCCAACAAAAGCTCAAGGTGATTACAGCTAAATGCAAGGGAAAATTTTTATATGGTGATATTTTTTTAGACTGCAAATTCAGAGGGGTAAATAATCAAAGAGTTAATATAGAAGTATAAATACTACATTCTGCATGGTGTTGCAGTTTGGGCTGGGTGCCCTCTGCTACATGAGGTGCTTCCTGTGTCCAGAGGTCCGGCCCAATGGGTGGACACAGGAAACTAGGTATTTCTACCATAATTCTCTGCACCACTATAAGTCCAGTGCGAGGACTAGCACCTCCTCTTTCTTCCTCGCTGTCACCCAGTAACTGGGGGAGATGTTGTCTCCCGGCCATGGGCCTGGCTAAGCCCAAGGCCATGGGAGGATGGGCAGTCTCAGATCTGGCCAGCTGAGACTAGCCTAGCAGTGGGGAGGGGGGAAGAAGGAGCCCTGGGGGTCTTGGATGTACCCCCAGGTGGGGATGGGATCTTCCTGGGTCTGTTTTGGGGATTTCTTTTGTCACTGTTTCTGGCTCTCTGTAAACATTCACTGCTTTTCACTTAAACTTTCCATCGCTTTTGCAATCCGTTTGTCTGAGTCGTTATTTTTGCCCATGGTGGGGAGGGGGGGGCTGCCTCAACCCATCACACATGGATAACAGAAGATAAAGGAATTACAGTTTCTTAACCCTTTACCTTCTTACTTTGCCATGAATAAGGCCATTAGATTGGAATTTCATATGGGATATTTTGAACAAATGGTTTATTAACAACATCAAATATAAGCTATTTGCCTCAAAGTGGGAAGTCAGGCTTTCAACTGCAGAAAAAAAAAAAGTGTAAAATTCTGTTAGGGAAACTAAGTTTTGGCATTATCAACCCAACCACCACTGAGATGCTTACCTTTTCTTCTATACTGCGTTGAAATGTAAACACCCTGAACTGACAAAACAACAAACAAAAAATTAAAAATTGATCTTTAAGGGTAGAAAACATACACTGATTATGTCTCATTGCTCTGCTCTGCTGCTTTAAGTACTTTCACCCAGCCAGCATAAACTTAAATGAAATACCTGAGGGCCTGAATGTAACATCTATTGTAGGATGGCCTTTGTAAGGCAATGTCCACCAAGCTATGACAGATATTCCTCCATGAACTTGATGTATTTGGAAGGAATATTTGCAGACCAATTTATGATGAGCAGCTTGAGCACATCTCAGTGCTAAGTTGGAGCTGGTAAAAAGAATTGGAAAGCTACAGGCCACCTGGCAAATAAAGAATGGGATTCTTTTTTTCTGCTGCAGCATGCACTTAGATGCCATGTTGGGTTGTCAGAGTGGAAGAAAGAACTTAATTTGATCTTTACTGGAGATAAAGTGAAATATGATTTTCCCTGGGAAATTATATTTTGCTGAATTAAAGCCAGGAAGAGACCATCCATGTAACTAGACAGTGTTCTTAAATTTCTTCTTGAAACTAAACAAAGCAAGACAAAAAAAGCAATATAGAAGCCATTTTCTAATTGAAAACCAGACTTCTTCAGGAAGGTTCTGGGGTATCATTTATATTTGGTATTTATTTTGTGCTTTTGTTGTGTATTTTTTGGCAATTCTCCACGTAATACCTACAGGGAAAAAACACTCCTTGTGAAGTCTTCATATGTTCTTCGTATGTTCTTGCATATTATTGATAAAAACGGGGAAAGATACTTTTCATAATCTTATCCAATTTTATGCTTCCAATTTCCTTAAGATTAGAAAGAAGAAGAAGAAAAAAGAGCATTTCTACTATGCAGTACATTCAGAGGCAAAAGCAAGGGAACCTGTGACGAGCAAAGCAAGTGGGAACTTCTTACAGGAGCCCTTCTTTCAAGTGTGCTCACCCATGCATGAAACTGGCCCCATGGGGCTGGGCTTGGGGCTTGTGCAACCCCTTGAAGGGATATGTGGCACCATCTGTTTGCTTTTGAGCCAGACAGCATTGCACTAAGAATCTCTAAAAGGATTTTGATTGGGATTAATTGCTGTACTTTGAGGATGTAAGTGGAAAAGGTGGAAAGGGGAGAATAAGGACAGATTCTTGCGCTGCAGTGACTAACTTGGCTGTGTTTTAATCAGATGGCTGGGTTTGTTCCTGCTGAAGGATGTACCTACTGTTCCTTATCAGGATAGCAGGATAGAGCTGAGCTCAGGCTAGCTGCCTAAGCATGTAATGAACCTCTTATTGGATTGCATTATTGGACTGGAATTTCGTGGTTTTTTTCCACGTAGAAATTCTAGGTTTAGGTTTGAAATATAGATTTTGAAAAACATGCTTATGTTAGCCATCTCTTGCAACATTACAGTATGAACAAAATGGAATTTAAGTAACAGTGTTACTTTTTATTGATTTTTCTCATCATAATTTGCCACTGTTTTGTATGGGTTATAATTAAAGTCTCAACCAAAAGTGTTCTTTTATGTATAGCTTGACACTTATGAATCTTTATGTTTTGCTCACCTAATCTTACTTGTACTTTAGTATACTTGAGTATGGCATCTTCTTGAGAAGGTTATTTATTTCCTTAAAACTGTACATAAATTCAGATTCTCAGGTGTCACTTAACAATGACAAAGGGCATATATATGTGTGCTTATGTAAATGAAACAAACAGTATTGCCCTTTCTATTTATAAGAAACACCTGAATTCAGAAGACTTTCAGAAAACAGAAGGTTCTCTAAAGATGTGGTGGGTTGAAATTTCTGCCCCCCCAACATTAACTTTGCCAGACCAGCTCAGTTGGAAGCAAATGAAAGCTGCATTTACAGGCAAAACTACAATCAACAATGGAATACAATGAATATGTACAAAATATACAGGATTTACACTATTTACAGGTATTTACAATTAACAAACAGCACAAGAACAAGAAGCTACTAGCTTCTCCTTCCCTGCCTACCCAGACCCCCTGGCACAAAAGACAGGAGAAAGGAGCAAAGAAAGTTGCTGTTAGACTTAACCAAAACAATGCAGCCAAGGTCAAGCAGAAGCAAGTTAGTATTTCCCTCGAGCAAATAGGCAAAAACTGAAGAGAAAGAAGGAATTATTCTGGTACAACCAGTCTTATGGTAGATATTTCTCCAATGGAATTGTTTAGAACTGCCTTTATTTTCCTTTTCATGCCCAATAGTGATTTATTTACATTTTACCACTTTTCTGCTCAAGATCTGTGAAGAATTTTAAAGGCATAGCCTCAAACTACCACAAAAGATCCTAACATGACTGTGTATAATGAAAAGATTGCATTGATGGCTTTTAAAATAAAGACATATTGCTGCTTTTTTCAGATTGCTACAACACTTAGGAATGGTGTGACTTGGATTACTACAAATAGAATAAAGAACACATTGAAGACATAGCTTCAAACACAATCTCCTGAGCAATGCGTCAGGCTGCTTTTATACATACTACATTCATTTTAAAACAAAAGTTAAATGAGATGTTTCTATCACCCCATTGAAGCTGTATGCTGTTTCTAGTTTTAAAATGAGCTCTTAATCCGAGTGCACAGGCAAAGCTGGGCACTCCTACCTGAAAAGGGAAAGTTCACAGTAATTTTTTTTTAGCTTGCTTTGAAGTCTAAAATCAATGGAGTAAGTATATTTTCGTTCATTCTACCTACAGTTTATACATATTTTTTAAAGAAACTTTTGAGCCAGAAAAATGCCTGTGTACCTTTTAAAATATTCACCTTGAGTCTCAGTCGTAGTAATGACTGCATCATAAACCAGGGAAGTCATAAGCCAGCCCTGCTTCATGTCTTATAAAAATTTAGGGCAAATTCTGTTACAGGAACCTGGAAGAATCTCCTTGACATTCATGGTTGTTCTTTGGAGCAGCCATATTTTGCATTGCTTCAAACCAGTGTCAGGTTTTGCATACAAATCCAAAACTATTTTATGACTGAAGACTTTGGTTTTCTGAGCTATTTTCCCGTCAGTTGGGATTTCATTAGGCAATATAATGAGGATTTGAATTTCTCATTAAATTTCAGAACTGAATTCTGTATCCATAACTTCTGGTAGCATTAAATTATCTAGTGGTTACTAATGATAGGAAAACGTCCCTTGAACCATGCAGAAAACAATGAAGAATAATCATATAAAGTTGTATCACACTGTAGAGGAAGCAGACATGGGGAAATGGCATTGTAATAGCTTAAATTTACTAGAATGTTCTATGAGATTGGCCATACTTGGGCAGAAAAAGATTGCTTTAGTACCTTAATTTTGACACCAGTGTGTCGCAGAAAGGAAGAGGCAAGGGGGAATCATGCTATTGAATTTTTCAGGTGTACTCATACTCTCCATTATTTCCTTGAATCATTCAAGAATAGTGTGGCCATCAGAAGTAGGGAAGTCATTGTGCTCCTGTACTAAGCACTGGTTAGGCCACACCTTGAGTACTGTGTCCAGTTCTGGGCCCCTCAATTTAAGAAGGACATTGAGACTCTTGAACGTGTCCAGGGAAAGGCAACAAGGCTGGTGAGAGGCCTTGAGCACAAGGCCTGTGAGGAGAGGCTGAGGGAGCTGGGGTTGCTTAGCCTGGAGAACAGGATGCTCAGGAGAGACCTTATTGCTGTCTACAACTGCCTGAAGGGTGGTTGTAGCCAGGAGGGGGTTGGTCTCTTCTCCCAGGCAACCAGCACCAGAACAAGAGGACACAGTCTCAAGCTGTGTCAGGGGAAGTTTAGGCTCATGGTGAAGAGAGAGTTCTTCACTGAGAGTGTCATTAGCCGTTGGAATGTGCTGCCCAGAGAGGTGGTGGAGTCACCATCCCTGTAAGTGTTGAAGAGGGGATTGGATGTGGCACTTGGTGCCATGGTTTAGTAGTCATGACGTCTTGGGTGACAGGTTGGACTTGATGATCTTTGAGGTCTCTTCCAACCTTATTGATTCTATGATTCTCTGATTATTTATTATTTTTTTCTCCCACGAATGAAGAAAACACGTTTTGAGCCTATGCAAACCGAGTCAGTCATTTACTTGTATTCAGAGTTCAACTATTGAACTTCAACTCTGATGATTTCAGTCCTGTAATTCCAATTTTGTTTTATGATAAACTATGAACACTCATTTCTTATTCACCTCCTTCTTGGCATCCATGATTTCACAGACTTCTGTTAACATGTTTGAGGTTTGAAGTTCTTGTACAGAAATGTTTGCACATCTCTGATAATCCTTGGTGCCCTTTTCTTCTTTTCATGTATTATCTTTCTAGGAATATAAGGACCAGATCTATTTTGTTCTCTCTTCATTTCCTTATCATTCTTAAACATTTTGGATTTATTTTTCACTCTTAAGTTTTTCAGTCCTTAACCTTTAGCTATTTTTTACATAGTGTTCTTAATTATAATGTCAATATATTTATCTGAGCATTAGGGTTGATAGCTGGTAGTTGCTAACTACAGGTGGTTTGAGTGCTTACATGAAAAAAAATTAGGATTGTTTTCTCCAATGTGCATATTTTTAATACTTTCACTATTGGTTTATCTATTGTGTGGAGAAGGAGAGTAGGGCCATTGGGACCCAGCAGATTCATTTACTTCTGATTGAGCTAGTCTGGCAAATTTAATGTTGGGGGAGAAATTTCAACCCACCACACAGATGTTATCACATAAATCTTTTTCACATTTTAACCTTTCTTTTTCCCCCCCCCCCAACATTCTGACTACTCATTTCATAACAAATTGTTCTTGTTCATTAAAGGTTTGAATATGTGCTTCAGAATTTAAATATTAAAATAAATTCTGCCATTGGCAAATTTTGTAGCACAGTCAGTAAGACAATGTGGCACATTCTATCCCATTTTGTAGATCATTTTCTGCAAAATAGAATAGAATAGAATAAACCAGGCTGGAAGAGACCTTCAAGATCATCACATCCAACCTATCAATCAATCCAACCCACCTAAACAACTAAACCATGGCACCAAGCACCCCATCAAGTCTCCTCCTGAACACCTCCAATGATGGTGACTCCACCACCTCCCCTAGCAGCCCATTCCAATGGGCAATCACTCTCTCCGTATAGAACTTCTTCCTAACATCCAGCCTAAACCTCCCTGGTGCAGCCTGAGACTGTGAAATACCAATCCTCATCACCACTGGCTACGCCTATAAGCATAAAATGCCACAGTAAAATAACTGAAGTATAGCAAGTAATTATCCCATTCTTCAAAAGTACTAGAAAGTAGACAAGACCAAACTAATAGCCCATCTAGTTTAGTATTTTCTCTTTGGTACTGTCAAAGGTAATATGTTTCAGAGAGTGCCATAGCAGGCATATTCACAACAACCCATTTAGAGAGTGTATTTCTTTTTATGTTTGTCACGCTTCACAGCTTGAAACAAGATGCTTCAATCCTTCAGCCTACAAGTCATTACCATCACTCTTCAGTGCACAAGGTAATCTTTAACTGGCAAGAGCACAAAGATGTGTTTTAAGGAGGCAGATTACTCCAACATTTTCTACCATGGATAAATTGCATCTTCCTCTGATGTATGTGGCCCTGGCCAGTGTTAAAGACAGAGTGCTGGGCTAATCACAGGTCTGCGCCAGTATTGCAGTTCCTGTAAGACAGATCCAGTGCATCTACAGAATTTCCAGTCTATAGTATATAATTGCAGCTGAAAACACATAGTAATAACGCAATCACAGAACATACAGGATTTGTAAGGGACCTTGAAACATCATCCAGTCCAACCTCCTTGCCAGAGCGGGATCACCTAGAGTAGGTCACACAGGAATGTGTCCAGGTGGGTTTTGAAAGTCTCCAGAGAAGGAGACTACATAACCTCTCTGGGCAGCCTGCTCCATTGTTTTGTCACCTTCACAGTGAAAAAGTTTTCCTTATGTACACAGGCAACCTTCTATGCGACAGCTTGCCCCCATTGCCCCTTGTCCTGTCATTGGACATCACTGAGAAGAGCCTGGGTCCATCCTCCTGACACTTGCCCTTCACATTTATAAATGTGAATGAGGTCACCTCTCAGTCTCCTCTTCTGGCTAAAGAGACCCAGCTTCCTCAGCCTTTTCTCATAAAGGAACTCTTCCACTCTCTTAATCATCTTTGTGGACTCTTTCAAGCAGTTCCCTGTCCTTGAACTGAGGGGCCCAGAAATGGACACAATATTCCAGATGTGGTCTCACCAGGGGAGAGTAGAGGGGAAAGAGAATCTCTCTTGACCTACTAACCAAAATCCTATTAGCTGTACTTCTAAGTCATTTTCTAGCATGTAGTGTTACATATATATGTATATATGAATAATGGTACAAAATTCAGTATATATAATACTGAATTTCATACCCTTGAGGCAAGCTTTGCAAGGATTTATTAATACTTTTTGATGAAAGTCAAGGTTATTGTTTCTTCACAAAGCTTTCTATGAAGAAAAGCTTTACCTTTATTTTTATATATATATCTTCCTCATCTCTGTGCAATGGAGAAGACCACAACAGAATGGAATTGCAGATGACTGTTACTGTAATTGAGATGTGCCCATCCAATAACTGCAAATAATAACTGTTCTTTGTCAACCTAAATATTTTCAACAAGCAAATAAAAACTGGGGCAGTTCAGTTTTTCACCCCATCTCTGTGCTGTGTTCGATAAATCATTTAGCACCCACTAAAGGTGATGTGATAGATTCACTAGAGCCACTAATCACAGTGATAATCTGATTAAAGATCTGAGGCCAATGATCCTCTTAATCCAGCATGGTTTTCTTAGTCATAATCCTTAACTGCCCTTTATTAGAAACTGCTTCAGAAGAGAGGCATTGATCCACCAGAAATGTCAACTAGATATTGATAACTTGCCTGTATTTGGAGCTGTATTATAAGATTCAAATTGTTTGAAAATATCTTGACTCCTCTGTTGACTTCTTAAGTTCTTTTATAATTTTTATAGCCTTATAGAGTTAAGTCCAGAAAAGATCATTACGTCATTTCATCTATTTATCAGCCATGTATCAAGATTCTCCTTCAAGAAGTCCCTTAAATTTTGTCAGTGAGTTCTCTGAAAAGACCCTAGTTTGGAATTTAAGCCATCAGGAGCCACAGTTTGCTATTTTCCATTGAGTAGGAAGGACTTATTTAATTTATGTTTACTTGCCTTGATTTATTTATTAATTTCTAGTCTAATCCTTTCCTGAAGTGCCTGTGTGCACTTTCTGGAATGCTGTTGGCTCTTTGTGTTAGGAGCCCACAGTCAGAGGCAGGGATGCTTTTTCATGGCAGTATGCTGTTACAGATACCCTGACTAATTCATTGCATTCTAGAATCTCTGACTTTCTAGCAAGTATAGTTCTTAAGATTCCATCCCCAGGGTGACATTTTCAGCATTCATTTGCTGTAAAGGGGTGCCCCTGTGACCTGTGTAGCTACCTATTGAAATATGTCCTCTCTTCTGATTACCATTGGTTTAGGTAATGACTGACTCCAGTAGAGTTTAGTGGCCTGTTATGCTCTGGAGTAATTTCTCTTAGTATCTTCCACAGACTTGATTTGTAGGGCTGTTAGCTTTGGATTTGTATTGTGAGTCTTCTTTTCTTTATCAGACAACACCAAATTTTCAATCATTTATGTTGTGGGTTTTTTTTTTTTTTCTTCTTTTTATGTTTATTAATGGAGCTTCTTATGCCCTTGGACACTCTGCAAAGCTTCACATAATTGTATTGATCTGTTTTGAGGATTCATACCTTTCCATGCATATTTTAACACTTTTTCAGGAATTTTATAAGATCTATGAGTTCTTAGTGATTATTCTTCATGATCACTCATTGTGCTTTCACCCTTGCTTTCTTGGATGTATAAATACTGTGGCTACAGAAGCTCGTGTATGAATAAGCAAATCTCTGTGTGTATATGCACATGCAAGTGCATGTGTGGGTATATGTACACACTTATGCATAGCATATTTTAAATACACATTTATTGATGTTCTTAGTAGCATATTTAGACACATCAGGAAGCACACAGACCCTAGCTGCCAGAGTGGCTAGCTCTTTAAAACCACCACAGAGCATGATTCTCTCTCTACACTCTTTTTAAAGACCATTTCTTCACGACACTTTCAGAAGTCAAGTGTACAGCAGTATCTGTTCATCACTGTGACAAAGCATTTTTTGTCTTCTGCAAATTGAAGTTCATTACATTAGTGCTGATGTTCTCTCAGCAGGTGGTCGATGTCAATTATTTTTTGCTTCTGTGTAATGAAAGCTGCTACATATTCATTTCAATTCTGTTACAGAGCTCTGAAGTTCTGACAAGCTGTGAGCAGTTCTTCAATCAGGTAAACTTATGAACAGCTTTATACTAGTTGGAATCATCCTGTCCTGACTAACCTGGATTTCTCACAACTTGTCTGTATGTTTGCCTCATACACAGTGGTTAGATTGTCCTTTTCCTTTCTCAGTTGTTGCAGAAGACAGATATCCAAACCTCACTTGCTCATGTGCAGCAGCCATTCCTAAATGTTAGATAAGTGGATTTTATTATAACATATATATACACAAGATAATTCACATTGATCTAGGACTTGGACCATGTCAACATGAGCAACCTGTCTTGCCCTTGTGCAAGTCAGCATCAAGTCTTCAGTCAGATCAAGACAAGTTCTGTTCCTCTGGGAGTAACCGCCCTGGTCTCAAGACTGACATCCAGGCTGCCATTATCAGTCAGAAAGACACAAAGTAACCTAGTCTGAAATCTTGACTAAAGTACTTATTAATCATACTGCAGGCAGATGATAAAAATAATAAATAAATCCAGAATGTGGTGTTACATTAAAGATCTCCTTCAACTCTTCCCCCTGCTCTGCTTCTCAAATTCCCACTCTCACTCCTAGGAGTTTCCCATGACTTCAATATATTTTATACATATGTATTTAATATGTAGAAAATATTTAATGTATATATCTTACCTCAAGCTCTGAATCTATTGAAAACTATTTCTACTTGTTTAGGTATTAAAAGAACCCCCCACTTTCTAAAAATATTAATCATCTCCCAAAGCCTTTGTTTATTATTAGAGGGGACAATAACTCTTGTTTGCTTATTATATATATCTTACCTCAAGCTCTGAATCTATTAAAAACTATTTCTAATTGTTTAGGTATTAAAAAAAAAAACAACAAAACTTTCTAAAAATATTAATCTTCTCCCAAAGCCTTTGTTTATTGTTAGAGGGACAATAACTCTTGTTTGCTTGTATTCCATGGGCAACTAAATCTGTTGAGGAAGATCAGATTCTTGCCTCAGTAAGTCTCCATTTGTGTATAGCGGAGCATTCCACCTACTCTGTGCACATATATTGCAAGTGAGGAGTGTCACTGAAAATGTTGGAACACAAGGCATGAAGAAAAGAAGGATGAAGAGATTTGTTTCATGTAAAGATAGCAAGTCATCAGATTTTTACTTTGTTTATTTCTGATGGAATGCTGGAAGGGTCAGGCGGCTGTAGCGTTGCCACTGTTAACCAAAATTTGTTGTGCAGACTTAAAAACAGTACTGTGGGAGTTAGGGAGGCAGAAATTTTATATCAGAAATATACAAACATCTGTCATACCACAAGTTAATGAGAGGGAATCATGGAAGGAGAAATTATGATCTAGAGATGCAATTAATCCTCTGCAAGAGAAGATTGAGTTGTATGACTTGTTCATTAAAACACAGAATGGCAGCATTGCAGATCAGCTGAGGCAAAAGCAGGCTGGTAAGAGCCATGTCCAGCTGGGTTTTGAATATCTCTAAGGATGAAGATTCCACAACTCCATTTCAGTTTGTGCCTATTGCCTCTTGTCCTGTCAGAGTGCCACCGAGAAGAGTCTCACGCTGTCCTCTTTACTCTCCCCCATCAGTTATTTGTGATCCAAGCCTGCTTTTCTCCAGACTAAGCGTTCCCATCTGACAGAGTACATCTCGTGCTCCAGTCCCCAGATCCCCTTTAATGGACTCAGTATGTTCACATTTATCTCACATCCTGGACCCCCTGGACCCCTGGACCCAGTACTGGACAGCACTGGATAGCACAGGACCCAGCACTCCAGATGTGTCTTAACAGTGCACAGTAGAGAAGGATCACCTGCCCTGTCTTTCTGTCAACACTCTTCCTAATGCAGCCCAGGAAATATTTGACCTTCTTTGCCAGAAGGGCATGCTGTTGGCTGGCATCCAGCTTAGTGTCCACCAGGACACCCGGAGTCTTCCCTGCCAAAGTGCATTACATATCACAGGATCACAGAATGTTAGGGGTTGGAAGGGACCTCTGGAGATCTTTGAGTCCAACCTCCCTGCCAGAGCAGGACCACATAATCTAGTGGTGGTTGTACATGAATGCATGCAGACAGGTCTTGAAAGTCTCCAGAGAAGGAGGCTACACAACCTCTCTGGGCAGCCTGTTCCAGTGCTCTGTGAACCTTACAGTAAAGAAGTTCTTCCTCATGTTGAGGTGGAACTTCCTGTGCTGTAGGTTACATCCATTGCCCCTTGTCCTATCACAGGGTGCAAATGAGAAGAGACTGTCCCTTCCTTCCTGACCCCCAGCCCTCATATATCTATATACATTTGTTAAATTCCCTCTCAGTCTTCTCTTCCTAGTACATGGGGAATACACTAGGTCCTGGGCTTGACCTTCTCGGTGGTCAGGACTCAGCACTTCTCTTTGTTGAGCTTCGTGAAATTCTTTGCCCATTTCTCTAGCCTGTTGAGGTCATCCTGAAGAGCAGCTTGTTAATCTGGTGTATCAGCTGCTCTTCCCAGTTTTGTATCCTCTGTAAACTCACTGAGTGTGCTCTGCCGCATCATCTGAATCATTAATGAAAATGTTGAATGGTCTTGGCGTCAGTATACTTTGCTGAGTAGTTGTTTTGTTTTGTTTTTTAAAGAATAAATGGGGGGGAAATGTTGGGCTCTTACAAAATGATAATTATTGGCATAACTGGGACAATTGAATGCAATTAATATTTTTTCACAGTTGATTTTATGTAGGATCCCTTTTTATTTCCCTGTTTCTGGACTGCATTGATTCATTTCAGGTTTTTGTTTCTTCTTCTCTTGCTTAACTATTTGACCTCAATCCCCTTTAACTCAGCTGTATGCAACAGTCAATGAATTTTCACTAGATGGTTCTCTAAAAGGCACATTGTTGTCAAATGATAGAGGTAGGTTATTATAGTTCATGTTAGTCTCGCTTTGCAGAGCTCAGTGATCATCCTATTTTTAGCTTACAAGGCTTTTATATTTGCTTTGCTCAGTTTTGGAAAGTGCTGTAGGCTTTTTGATGAAGTGGTGGGTTCCCTGAAGACCCAGGAAGGAGGGAATATTTAGCCCTTATTGGATCAGTCCTCTTTTCCCACCATTTATAAATGGGTATTAGTACTATTCTCCTGTGTCATTCCAAGTGCAGTAAGACTGTTTGACCTTTCCTTATTGTTATGCTGGGTGATTATATATTTGTGAGGCTTGTTTGTTCTAGGATGCCTTTTCTTGCAATCCTTTTTCTTATCATTATCTCTGCTGTCATGTAGAAAACAAATATAAATACCTAGAGAATGAAGTTCAATGATTTTTCAGTAGTGACACTTCTTTATGCTACCTGTTAGAGCTCTTGCATGAGACAAAAATTCAGCTATCTTCTTGAGTGACTCCTCTTACTCTTGCTCATATCGTGCACTTGGAATTCAAACATTAGCAGATTTCTGTGTCAAACATGACAATGTGCTAGGCAATAAGGTAATAATGAGGAAAGGAGCAACAGAAACAAAAGGAAGTGTGAAGTATATCTGTAAATACTGCTACTACAGCATCAGAAAGTTTTTAGTACCAAGCTTCAGGTAAGCCCTGCTCCTTGTGATGTTAATAAGGGTTTGTTTTGTTTTTTTTTTTTTTTTTTTTTTTTTTTTACAGAAACTGTTGTGTTATTTGTATGTATTACCCAAATATGCAGAGTATTGCTGTTTTGATTTATGACTTACAGCCATAAGAATCCAACAACTTAAGGTAGCAAATCATCTTAGGAAACTGCCGCTGTAATGCTTCATATATACTTGGTAATTCTGTATCTGCAAGCATATTTAAATCAGCATATGGAGAATCAGTGTTTGGGTTTCTTTTGACATCTAAAAGAAGAGACACCGAGATCTCACACCTTTAGCAGTCAGTAAAAGTCAGCCTTATTTTTGTCACCTACATTCTCTGTTAGCAGACTGGTGCAAAATCGTGGTCCCATGAAGAAAAGCTGAAATTGTTCAGTTTGGAGAAGTCAAGTCTCCATTGAGACCTTATTATATCTTTTGATTACTTAAAGGGGACCTGTAAGAAAGATAGGGACAATCTTGTTGTTTTTCAATCATAGCCTGTTGCAACAGGAAAAGGGGTAATGATTTCAAACTAAAAGAGGGTAGATTTAGGCTAGATACAAGGAATTGTTTAGTTTTTTGTTCTTTTTACAGTGAAGGTGGTGAGACACTAGAACAGATTGCCCAGAGGGATGGTAGAATCCCCATCCCTGCAAGCATTCAAGGTCAGGTTGATTTGGCCTCTGAGCAAGCTGATCTAAAGATGTCCCTGCTCACTGTGGAGGAGGTTGGACCTTTAGAGGTCCCTTCCAACCCAAAGCATTCTCATGATTCTGTACATAAAAACAGTATAAAGTGTATGAAGCCGATACAATTGTTTCAGTGAGAAAACTCTGGAATGGAATGCCAGCAGTGGGCATGAGGGACTGAGGGATATGAAGAAGAGTTTATGTACAGTTCTTGGAACGCAGGCCATAATTTCAAATCATTGAAAGTTCAGTGATCATTGTCTGGGTTCAAACTATTGTTTAAGCACTGATGAAGCAGAAGCACTTCGATTAGGATTGGCATAAGAGAACCATTTGGTTAATAAAGGAATTGCTAATGTAGTACCATATTCAATTGTCCCTCTGTTGTCCCAGAAACTTCATGAAATCTCCATTCTCGGACTTAAGCCTCAGCTGGACCAGCTGAAGGCAACCTTTTATACCTTGAAATTAGCTCTGCCTCGAGGGAAGATTGTATCTGATGATCTTTTCACATCCACTTAATCTTCTTATGAATTATTCCATGTATCAAAATAATCTATAATACCTTCACTTCTAAGGAAGTGTAAGGAAAATAAGACTTGAGTGAAAAACTGGAACAGGAGCCAGAGGTGATTCTTTTGAAGAAAGAGAAAACCTTGTAGTGGATACTCTCATATAATGTACCCCCAGGAGAAAATTCCTCTCAGACTTATTCTTCAGGGCAATATTTTCAATAACATATAAATGGTTTATTATTAACAAGGTATTAGTATTTGGCTTCCAACTGGAATTTATACTCTTAAGAGTGAGGTTATAAGATTATTTAAGTGCTTAATGATGAACAGACTGACTTAAAAAATAAACTAATTTTAAAAATAATCTATGTAAGATTAAGCTGGTTTGAAAAATTCATTGTCAATAGGGAATATTCCTGCCTTTTCCTCTGGCCTCCACCCAAGTACAATAACCAAATATGACCAGTCTCCTTAAGTCTAATTAAGGTAATGAAATCCTCAGATTAAATTTCAATTATATCCAATGGGATTGCTTCGTAAGCAGGCAACAAGTAGAAAGGAATCATCCAAGAAACAATTCAGAAAGAGAGATGTCAAGGGAAATCTTAAATCTCTATTTTGTGAGATTTTTGGTTCTTTACTAAGTAGGTTTTCAACTTGATAATTGTAATCCTTCACCATGACTCTGAAGAGATAAAAGGATGAACACTGTTGATGTATTTCCTAAGTTTCTTCTCTTTAGGAGAGTTCATTGTATTAGGTGAATAAACTTTTCACTTTGCATTTAAAGCAGAATTTCTCTTCTAAAATATACAAAATGGATGTGGGAAAAATTTGCCATCAAAAATTGAAGCTAAGACAGATCATGGCAAGCATCGGTGTCATTCTCAAACAGGGAAGAAGCGTGGGAAGAAGCAGCCTTCATGCTCCTGAGATGTCTTTTGAAACAGTTCAGCCAAGTCATAATATGTCTCCTGCAATGCTGTCAAGATCAATAAGACTTACTATACAATGACTTGCTGAAGTTACTTTGGATAAATTATTCACCAAGAACTTCACTTTTTTTCCTGACATTTTGAGACAATGATTTAACAGATCTCAAAGGCAAGGCTGTTCAGACTATTGATCTGAAGCTTGGAGGTTCAACTAATTATACCCAAATGTTACAACTCGATGAAGTTTTCCAAAAGTAGCCTAAAAAGTTGGGAGTTAAGATTAATTAACGTGATCTGCAGCGTTCTCTCCTTAGGGTCAAGTTTGAAACACTGCAGAAATGCTGTTCACAGCAATGGCAGCACTTTGCCCAAGGTGGAAAATGTATAAAGCTTACAGAGAAAACAAAAATATATTAGGATAATTAAACAAATTTCCTGGGATTCCCTCTTGTATGTTCAAAAAATGATTTTATTTTCACACTGTCCTCCAGATATAATTTATTTTTAAATAATTCTACTGCAGCTCCAACCTTTTTACTCTTTTGACTCGTTCAGCTTTGGGAGTATATCCTTTCATGAGTGTCAAAATACCAAGCATGTTTGTCTGCTTTTAGAGAGTTTTTACACAGCCTGGCTATATTTTATGAAAGAGACCCATACCTTTGTGTTTAAATTTCAAGTGCCAACCCCAGACCTAGTTTTGGCACAGATAGAGGCAGTCATAGAGAATTTGGAATATGCTGCAAATAACCAAAAATTACTTGTCAACCTTTTTTTATATCTCTGAGCAAATAGCTTCATTCAGCTTTATTAGTATTTTTCAAGAGCCCTATATCTTTAGAAAATATATTCTTAGCTGTCAAAGACATCATCTTTCGCATTCTAGTATGCAACTGTATTGAAAATATCCTTGTTCAAGAGAGCCTTTAATAAATGCTACGCTGAAATCAAGCATGGAAAATGATGAATCTTAAAGCTAGATTCGTGTTTCTAAAGCAACATCTGTTTTGCCATTATCCACTCTTGCCTGACACCGATATTGCTGAAATGCATGGGGAAGGAAAAAAAAAACAAACAACCAAAAACCCACACCAAAAAACGAGTGAAGAATGAAATCATATGTAGGAATAAAAAAAGTAATTTTTAAGTAATGAAAAAACAGAAGGAAAACAATTGCAGGAAATCAACATGTTTTCTGTTTCTCTTTTGTTCCATGTGCATCGATTACAAACAAATTTAGCTGCTGATGGCCAGAAACCCCTTAAGGATCTTGTGATGTGTGTTCCTGTTTGTCTCTAATCCTATGTTCAGCATTGTACTGAGGTCTGTTAAACACTGATAAGGTTTTTGTGTGCTGTAGGTCCTCTGAGACCATTGTTCTTAAATGCTGTAAAAACCTGGATTAGGTTTGTTCATTGTTAAGGTGGTTTAGATACATCTTGGTCTATTCTTTCCAAGGGAGAAAGCCAGCCTGATTGAGTATTAATATTGTCATCATTGTAATGATTAGCTGACAAGACTTTTAAAAACATGAAGTAATTCAGTGTTGCTTTCAGATGCTCATTTTTCACTATGTCAGAGGAATGTTCTCAGCCTTAAAATATGGGATGTTTGAAAGAAAAAGTCACCGAACTGAACATCCATTATTTTTTATGTAAAATGTATTTAAAGAAAGCTATTGTTTTTTCAACACATGTAACAAATTCTGACTTTTTGTAGATGAACAAAAATGGATTCTGACTTTTTGAACAGAGCTTCACATACAGCTCTTTTAATTGTTTTTTTAAGAGATGCTTCTAAGAACAGATGAAATGAGCAAAATTGTCATTCTCCACTCACACTTAATTTTTCTGTTCCATTATTTGGGATCTTGCATTTTGCTTGAGATTGGTTCATACAGCCTATATATATGGGGGGGTGTGTGTACATATATGTCTATTGACACAAATAATCAAAACAGAGGCATATAGAGTGGGTTTTCTTGGTGCAAAAAGATCATCTGGGTTTTGCTTAATGAGGATAAAGAAAGCAAATGTGTAATAATCATTGAACAATTGGTACTCATTCTATACCTTGTAAACTGATCCTGCTTTTCTCATTTGAAACTTTATTCCCTACTAGTTTACTTGAAGGATATACAGGACTTATATGAACTACTTAAAGGAAAATTAGCTTATTCAATAGAATTAATATGTCTTATGTTTCTTGAACTACCTGTTCAAGTTGGGAATAGGACAGTGATTACTTTCAATAACAGCTGTCAAATTTTGGTTTGTTCTGAAAGCCTGAATTGTGGAAAGATTATAAAGCAATGCATTTGAACTGATTTTTCTTTTAACTAAAACAAAATACAAAAACACACACAAAAAAATCAAACAAACAAACCAGACCAAACAAAAAAGCCTAACCAAACACAAAACAAAGACCCCAGCCAACCACCCAAAAGAACCCACAAAACAAACAACAAAAACCCACCACCAACAAGAAAAAACCCAAGAAAACAGAACAAATGAACTAAAAAACCCAAAACCCCAAAACTCAAACAAAAACCCCAAACAATTCCAGAATTCTTCATCTGATTTGCAGAATTTTACCCCCCCCCAAAAAAAGTCTTTTAAATTAATTGTTCAAGAAATGCTTTATGGGGTCATTTGCATGGCCCCTGTCATTCTCTGGAGGATTGGTGTTTTCTTACTGTGCCTAGTGAATAAGCAAGGCTACTGGAAGGGAACAAAACAAAATGCAGTTTATCATCTGGTTGTTGCAATAACATATGGACTGAACACAGAGGATGAAGGGCAACAAACTTCAAGCTGTTGCTAAAGCAAGCCTGTAATAGTGCTTCTTTTTGCCCCTCTTTGTATTGCTTTCTACTCCTTTCTACTACTTTTTCTTCATTATTATTTTCCGAGATGGAACACAATTATAGGTGCTTGATTATTTATTTTTAGCTCATCAAGACAATTGCATTTCAAAAGCTGCCCTAATTCATTATTTTTATTAGAATTCCTCAAGATAATCTCAAAATTCTTTGCCAGGTGTATTTACTGTTTCCATCCTTGACTGATTTGAGCTGTGCTGAACTGTAGGTATTTTTATGTTGCTCCTTCAGAAGCAGGAACTTCTCCTGAATGTTCAGGTCTCTTTTCTTTAACTCAATGCGCAGAAAAACAAAACAAAACAAAACCCAAAAAAAGGCACAATGTATTTCTATTTCTTCTGCTTAGAGCATTTTACTACCAATTTTTTATTTCCAAACCCAGCAGCTCTTGCCTATCCTTTAGTATGTATCTTTTAAAGTTGTAGTGCTACATACCAAAGTGGTTTGTCCGGTACGTCTTTACTCACTCTTCACTTGGAAGTGCTGGAGTGCAGTGGCCAGCAGAAGTAGGGAAGTCATTCTGCCCCTATATCAGCACTGGTTAGGCCACACCTTGAGGACTGTGTCCAGTTCGGGGCCCCTCAGTTTAAGAAAGATGTTGAGTTGCTGGAACGTGTCCAGAGAAGGGCAACAAAGCTGGGGAGGGGTTTGGAGCACAAGCCCTATGAAGAGAAGCTGAGGGAGCTGGGGTTGTTTAGTCTGGAGACCTTATTGCTGTCTAAAACTACCTGAAGGGAGGTTGTAGCCAGGTGGGGGTCGGTCCCTTTCCAGGGCAACCAGCAACAGAACAAGAGGACACAGTCTCAAACTGTGCCAGGGGAGGTTTAGGCTGGATATTAGGAAGAAATTCTTCACAGAAAGAGAGATTGGCCATTGGAATGTGCTGCCCAGGGAGGTGATGGAGTCACCATCACTGGAAGTGCTTAAAAACAAACTGGATGAGGCAATTGTAGCATGGTTTAGTTGATTAGATGGTGTTGTGTGATAAGTTGGACTTGATGATCTCGAAAGTCTTTTCCAACCTGGTTAATTCTGTATTCAGATACCTCCTGGATCTTTAAAAACAGCTTAGTCCACAGAGATTGCTTTCTGTCTCAGGATCAGAGTTGTTCAAGGCAATTTCCCTAACAAGGTAAATATATTTGTTGACATCTCTTAACGGCTCACTTCCAACTGGGATGTTAGCCTCATTATCCTCTAGGTTTTAGCAGAATGACATCAATTCTTTTAGTTTTTATAAAATAAAATAAGTAAATCTGTTTACATCCTGAACTCTTAATAGTATACAGAAAGCAAAAACAAAACCACACACATATGAAAAAAACCCAAACAGAAAACAAACAAATAAACAAAAATCATCTGAACTCTTAATAGTATACAGAAAACAAAACCAAAACCACACACATATGAAAAAAACCCAAACAGAAAACAAGCAAATAAACAAAAATCATCTCTAAGCACCTACTATGAGTATTTTTTTTCATGTCTGTTTTTGCTGGTTTGGGTAGTTTCGTGCTCTCAGGATCAGAGAAATAAGCAACTTCTGACAGAAGACCTTCAGGTTAATATATCTCTGTTCATTTTTCTAAACAGAAATAACTCAGATTGTCTTAGCACTACATGAGTTTCTTTCTGTATGTGTGAGTTTACAATGATAATAGCTTACATTATAACATCTACATTTATTCTGTTCTTATTGAGATCTACTGCGGCATTAGGCGATAAATTAGTATGAAGGAGAATTTCAGGATCAGCTCAGTGACTTTGTTATGTGTAGTGAAATTCCTTTCTGTTTTTTAAAATCCCATTTCTGTGTTCAGTTAAAATAATAAGTTTTCCTGTCGTTGCATATCTTTAAAGTTCTCTATGTATTTCAGCAAACTTGCCCAGCAGCCTTATGAAGTAGGCCACAGAGGAATGATAGTATTTTCTTTCTTTTCTTTACTTACGTTTTTGGTACAATAAAGCTCAGAACAAATTGTTTTGTAAAGTTACATACTACTAGAGAACTGTGCAGCTCCCAAATTCTGAGGTTACATACAATTTCACATGCTTTAAACATTGGTGTTTTTCTTTTGTTTTCTTCAAAAGAAAAATACACTTAAATCTGGATGGCTAAAACAGAAAGTAGACATCTAATAACTAAATACCCAGAATTAGACTCTGGATTTAATGCCTTGAAACAGTAAAGCAGCTTTGGCTGGTATAAACTTCAGTTGAGGGACTGGATAAAATATGAACTTTTCTTTTGGGGATTGTCAGTTGACAAGTTGCAAAACATTCCAGTTGGGCCTGTGTAGAAGAATGTCTGAAAGCACAGGAGGAAAAACAGAGAGACCAAATCATAGCTGGGTATGTAATGAACTCCCCTGTCTTTGGCTGTGCACTGTCTGAAGTCTAGTGCTGTGGAACAATACAGCAAGGTTCAGTGTATTTTTAGCTTCCCTCCCTCCCTTTCACAGTGACACTTCTTCAAACACTTTTTTCTTTTTAAGTTGCTGTCAGTTTGATCCCTGTCTGCCTATCTAATGCTGGCGTGCACACCAAGCTTATTACTCTTCTATGGTCAGCACATCCTGAAGATCAAAGGACAGATTTTCACTGTAACTACAGACAAATCATCCATTTGACCTAAAGTCACATCTCCTTCCGTTTCTTAATGAATTCAAGCATTAAAAATGTAGACAAAGGGTGACGCTAACATGAGTGACTGCACACCCATGCCATTCAAATCTCAGCACCTTAAATATTGGAGGCCCAAAGGGCCATAAAAGCTGTAGCTGTGGAATGAGTTGTGTCAGTCAGCTTGACAAGCTATTATTACTTCCATCAAATTTCATGGTAACCAAAGCATATTGCTGACTAAGACCATCGCTCCACAGACAGATGTTACAACAGCTCACTGCTGCAATTGATGCTTTATTGTTTCTTCTGCCTTCACTGGTATTAGCCCCAAAGTGATGTTTCATTTCTACCAGTTTGACACTACTGTTAAAATAAATTCCTACTCATCAAGAGAAGAGATAGAAATATCTTGAGGTTGCAAGGTATTTCTGAGCTTGTTGTTCTGAGCTCTTTTCAGACATAACCCTAGGGAACTGAAGTGAGAGGTCAGCAGCCTACCCTTGTATGTGTGACAGCAGTAAAGGTGTCTGTGCTGAGAATACAAAAAGGTCTTTCTCATTTTCATGACCTGCTTAGAAACAAACTAAAAATCATAGAATCACAGAATGCCAGGCTGCAAGGGACCCCAAGGATCTTCTGGTCCAACCTCCCTAGGTGATAACATAGTCTAAACAGATGGCCCAGCGCCCTGTCAAGCTGAGACTTCAAACTGTCCAATGTAGTGGAATTCGCTGCTTCTCCTGGGAGACTATTCCAATGTCTAACTGTTCTCATGGTGAAAAAAAAAATATTTTTTTTTCCCCTGAGTACAATAAATTCTTACATACAGGTATTTGGTACAGTATACATAGAAGAAGCATAAGGAGAATATGTGCAGTTGTGCAGACAGCATCACTGAACCTTACTCTCTACCTCTCCACATTTATCCTCTCGATTCTATAGGAAGTCTTCCAGTAAATTCAGGGGCCCATGTTTCCATTGCAAAAGTACATGTAAGAGAAGAGTAGATATATTTTAGAGAATAATAAACATACAGTGTACCTGAGAACATTTGAATTATAAAGCACATCCATGGGCAACTTCACACTCAGTAGCTGAAACCAATTATTGTTTTGCATAGAGGTGTATACTCAGCAAAATAGCGACTAAGCTACTAAGTTGTTTGTTGTGGGTTTTTTTTCCTTCTTCTTTCTGTCATTCAGAATATTGGTTGCTATTCAGAATTGTTCATTGAATAATTCTTCTATAGGATATAATTCTACTGAATCAGAAAGCTTATTTATCAGATAGGTAGATAGGTAATCTTCCACAAAGGTGATAGAATCTATTCCAACTGATTTTTAGCTCTTCCAAGCAATTCTTTTTGTTACACATGAAATACGAAGTTCTAAAATGTTATTATTCTTGAAAGCAAATTATATGACTTCAATCCCTATTCAGAAACAGAAACACACCCATATCTACAATTGGCATCAGTAGCAGCTGTGTGTATGTAACTAAGGGTAAAGCTTGGCTTTCAGTCAAAACCATTTTGTGCTGCAAAAATACCCAGTTATGATTATTCAGTTTAAACTGTAGATGAGCCATTCAGATACCTTTCTTTCTTCAGTGGCATATCATAAACTGTAAACCTTCAGTAAATATTTGGTGGTTGTTATTCCATTGCATTGCCAAGTCAAGTGATATGTATTTATATTAATCAACAAAAATCAGTCATATGCTCTAGGCAAGACTTGCTATTCTGAATGCATATGAAAGAATCCAAAAGTGAAGCCAATAAATACAGTGCTGACCTTACTAATCACAGGTTCCAGGCATTGTAGCTGCTCTGCAAAGCCTCAGGGCTTTTCAGCTTTTGTCAGGACCTTCTCTTGGTCTGCTCAGAGTTATGTTTTGCACTATTTAGCTGTAAAAGCAACACTTTATTTACCAGGTGGCTATTTCCTATTTTGTTTTCCTTTTGCTGAGCTTTGTGTAACCATAATTTTTATACAGGTAGTACTAGTAAGTATTTATCTGTGTAGAATGTACTATTTATTACCCTACCATCATGTGGTGTAATAGAATAGAGGACTGGTAGTGAAGCAGAGTCCTTAAAAGCGGGGAAACAGCATGCAGCATTTAGAGACTATGGATTCATTGAGAGGATGAGATGGTAACAGAGGTGACACGGAGTCATGCTAGAAGTCCCAGAGCTATAATCAACTCATCAGTGGTCAGTTACCTATTGATAAAAAAATGCAACTTTCAAAGCTACATAAAACAAGTACAAGAACAAGAATACAAATATGAAAGGTGTTTGCCACATGGTAAATTCAGGTCTATTAGGGGCCTTCCAGACTAAAAAATAAATGAAAAAAAATAGCCACCAACAAAAGAAAACAAAACAATAGCAACAACAACAAAGCAAGCACCCAAAGTATAAAAACTTGTTTTAGAAACATGTACAATTGACTCTGAAATGAGAAGCACGAAGCCGTCAACATGACACTTTTCAGGGAAGAACATGGGGTGCTGGTAACATACTACAGCCCCCCATTCTCAGACAGTTGCTGCAGGTTGTAGGACCTGTACAAGCAGTAGAAGGGTGACAACTCCACAGAAGGGGATACAATGTTAGACATTCCTGTATAACATTTATAACTGTATTAGCATTGAGGCTTTCCCCTGAAAGAGTGTTTTATTCCCCTTCCTTTTTACTTGTCTTTTTCTTTCTGTATGTAGTTTCAGTTGCACAACCAATGAATTCTTGACATTGCATAAAAGATTATTAAAAACGAATCAAAACAATTTTTCTCAGTAAAAAGGTTTTGAGCATAACAAGTACACCTTAATTTGGTCTGCAGATTGCAGCCCTTGCATTGAAGTGTAGACCATACCATCTGCTCACACACTTCAAGAGTCTCTGTGTCTTGGACAGACTCCCTGTGTAGAACTATTCTTCAACCTAGTGAGGTGTGAAGTCTCAACAAGTCAACCAGCAAATTATTGTATTGCATTTCTTGAATTCTTGAATAGGTCTTTCTGTTTGTTTGTTTGCTTTCTCTAAGGGGGAGAGAGAAAATCCATGCTCTAAATGTCTGCTTCTAAAGAACAAATGGTGGACAACATTGGGTTCAAGGTATTTCTCTATCATGTCTTGCTATAGAATGACAGTTCTTGACAGTGGCTGTTAAGATTTCAAAAGCATTTTTACCCCTGATTGCCTTGTTCTGGGCAGACTAAGGTTCAGATTTTCTAAGGGATACTTGGCATCTACAAATATTTGTCTTTTGCTTATCTCTAGGCAAAACCTAAGTGCTTCAAATATTTGTCACCTGCCTATCTCTAGGCAAAAACAAAATTTCCAGTAGCACTGTTACTGAAATAAAATGAGTTCTTTGTAAAATAGGTTTATCCATCTAGGTGCTTGCAGAGGAGCAGAGTTAGTCCAAGAAAGTGACTCATCATCTTTGATTCTCTATTTTTCTTAATGCTTTTGAAGATTCTGTTTAATATTCAATATAACTTGTGATAGTGTCTTTATCAACTGTAACAAGAAAAACAAGACAGTCGTGTGAAAGATTAGATTTTGTGTTCTTGAAATTTATGCTTTTGCTAAGAGAAGCAAGGCCTAAAAGACTGTCAGTCTTTATCTATCCTCTTCAATGAATTTATCTTCACTGTAGTGTCTGTAAACCAAATTACTTCCTTGTATCTATCATAACTCAGAAAGATTAGATGTGCTACTCTTCAGTTATGATGAAAACATCAAATAATGGCTTTTAATGGGACATTCACTTGCAACATAAAGAAACATATCAAGCACACAGCTGAACCCTAGTTCTCATTCTTAGAGAAGGATGCCAGTCATACACTTTAGTGCTCTAACAGGGGCTGACTAAGAGTGGAGATAAGAGAAATAAAGGACAAAAGGGAACAGCTTTAAGCTTGTGTAGGGAAGATTTAGACTGGATACTAGGGAGAATTTCTTTGCAGTGAAAGTGGTGGGACACTGGAGTGGGTTGCCTGGAGACATCATGAATGCCTCCTCCCTTGGAGGTGTTCAAGGCCAGGTTGGATGAGGCCATAAGTGACCTGGTGTAGCTTAAGGTGTCCCTGCCCATGGCAGGGGGCTTGGAACTAGATGATCTTTGAGGTCCCTTCTAACCTAAACCATTCTATGAATCTATTAAATAAAGATGATGTATGTGTCTCCATCATGTGCAGCAAAGAGTACTGCAAGCTCCGTTCCAGAGCAAGGGTTAGAAGGGAGTAAAGGGGCAAGCTTGTGTGAGGCTCCCTTCCCATGTCGGGGAAAGGGTTTCAGAAGGAGGGAGCATGTCTTCAGGGTGGCACCCAAAAGGGCAAAGTAAGCCTACTGTGTCTTACCCAATGTCTTTACACAGTAGCAGTGAGCAAAAGCATAGCAATAATGCTTGTCAGTAGCTTTCTGTGATTTTTCTTTTTTCTGAGTTCTACATTCATCTTTGGTATTTTTTTTTTGCTTTTTTGAGGGTTGCCAGTTATTTATTAAGTTAGAAATGACAGCATAGCATTTATGCTGGATGTAACATTTTGTAACAGTATATATCTTATCAAGAATTTGGTTCTTAATGCCATAGTGTCTTGAAAACAAGCCCCTCTCCAGTGTTATAAAACTAAGTGTTCTACCTCCTCATAATATTTTGACCATTGTTAATCAAGGAACTTTATTAACAATCATTGGAACCTCTCCTGACACATAAAGATGGGCGTGCAAGTTAGGGCAACTCATTTCCATATTTTTATACATATTGATGTATCATAGAGCCTGATCTAAAACCTTGCCAAGTCCCAGCCAGGGAAGATAAATAAGTAAAAATGGAAATGAAACTCACAGAAAGTACTAAACATTATCATAATCTGTTTCCTATTTGCATTTCTGTCCATCCTCCCTCAGTGTTTTAAGATGTTTTGTGGCGAATCAGAACAACATGTTGAAAGACAAGAGCTGCACAAGAACTGAAATTCTATTTTTAGGACGAGGAAAGTGACATGAAATTGAATAGAACTTCTACCATCAACATTATTCATAAGGACAATTTGTTGATTAAACTAACTGTTGTGCTCTCAGCATGTTTTATCACATCAGTTACATATGAATCGAAATTTATAGCTATATCCCAAAAGAAAAAAAAAAGATAAATAAAAATTGCCAAGTTGCCACATGTACCATCTGAGTGCTAAATTTAAACTTTTGCAGTACTACAGCAGCTGCATAAACCTATGAATAATTCATGAGCTTTATGAAATAGTAGATTAGAATTAACCAACTAGTTGCATATTTTTGCTCATGTTTAGAGTGGAAGAAATATAACTAGCCAATTCACCAGACACCCTCTCATCAAAAGCAATTATTTTGTGCAGCTTTTTTTGGAAGAACTATATAATCCTTAACGTATACTTTAGGCAAACAGGGAGAAATTCAGCTGAAATTTAGATTCACTAGGACACAAAGGATGGGAAAACAAAGGACGGGAATAAACTGGCTCACACTAGTGTACAAATGGCTTGTATCAGCTCCAGGGACACTTCTTGGCTTTCTTAACAGGCAACAGATTACTTTTATAAACTTGTCTATCACAGTATCAAAATATCACCAAGGTTGGAAGAGACCTCAAAGATCGTCAAGTCCAACCTATTACCCAAGACCTCATGACTAGACCATGTCACCAAGTGCCATGTCCAATCCCCTCTTGAACATCTCCAGGGATGGTGACTCCACCACCTCCCGGGGCAGCCCATTCCAATGGCAAATGACTCTCTCGGTGAAGAGCTTGAGTCTGTGTCCTCTTGTTCTGGTGCTGGTTGTCTGGGAGAAGAGACCAACCCCCTCCTGGCTACAACCACCCTTCAGGTAGTTGTAGAGAGCAATGAGGTCGCCCCTGAGCCTCCTCTTCTCCAGGCTAAACAACCCCAGCTCCCTCAGCTTCTCCTCATAGGGCTTGTGCTCAAGGCCTCTCCCCAGCCTCGTTGCCCTTCTCTGGACACACTCAAGCATCTCAATGTCCTTCTTAAACTGAGGGGCCCAGAACTGGACACAGGACTCAAGGTGCGGCCTAACCAATGCTGAGTACACAGGCACAATCACTTCCCTGCCCCTGCTGGCCACACTATTCTTGATGCAGGCCAGGATGCCATTGGCTTTCTTGGCCACCTGGGCACACTGCTGGCTCATGTTCAGATGGCTGTCAATCAGCACTTTCAGGTCCCTTTCTGTTTGGCTGCTCTCCAGCCACTCTGACCCCAGCCTGTAGCTCTGCATGGAGTTGTTGTGGCCAAAGTGCAGCACCTGACACTTGGGTTTGTTGAATGCCATCATGTTGGTCTCTGCCCATCTGTCCAGTCGGTCAAGGTCCCTCTGCAGAGCCCTTCTGCCCTTCATAATTTTCATCTCCTGCTCTGATATTGAAGGGATGATTATTTTCTCTATGCATCAGTAATGTTTTAAGTACCGAGAGTGAAATTTGATCTTCCCCGTTCTTAAATTGCCAGAGATAGATTGGTAGTGGGCTTGCATGTTTTGCTCTCCTTTTTATTTTTGTGGTTGGTAAGCACAGCAAAAATCTGTTCAAGGGAAACTGAACATTGTCTTTGCAGACATTACACATTCTTGTTCTCAAAGAAACTGCCAACACATAAGCAGCTCCTTTTGCCTACAGACCCAAATGTAACGTATTTTTAATGCCAGGAGGTATGAGTTTTCTCACCTAGATGTGACTGAAACCACAGAATTTTGTTATAGAATCATAGAATATCTCAAATTTGAAAGTGACCCATGAGGATCATAGAGTCCAGCTCCCTGCTCCTCACAAAACTACCTAAAACATAAACACAGGACTAAGAGTTTCCTCCAGACATTCCTTGAACTCTGTAACTGACTTGGTGCCACAATTGCTTCCCTGAGAAGCCCGTTCCAGTGACTTGGTGCCACAACTGCTTCCCTGAGGAGCCTGTTCCAGTGACATTCTCAGTGAAGCACCTGTTCCTAGTGTCCAGTCTGAACTTCTGAACAACAAGAATCACAATATCTGGAGAAATTATTTCCACTTTTCAGGACCCTGCTGGCTTAGGAAGCTGCCAGGATATGTGTCTTCCTCCTTTCCACATGGGCAATGTGACTCCTGAGTCATTTGTTGCACCTTTTGCTGACCTCAGGGCTCTAGATCAAAGCCTTTTAAGTTGGGAGCTTAAAGATCTACTTTGTGAAGCTTATGGACACAGAGTCATAGATTTGTCAGTATTGGAAGGGACCTCAAGGATTATCTAGATCCAACCCTCCCTGCCATGTGCAGGGACTCCTCACACTAGATCATGTTGCTCAGAGCCACATCCAGCCTGGCCTTGAAAACCTCCAGGGATGAAGGCTTCTACCACATATATAATTGTAACAGGGTGTGGTTTTGGTTATTTTTATAGTTTTCGGGATGCTATTCTCTTTAGTCTATGAGAGGTAGTGCCATAACACATTATGCAAATGTGTGGCAAAGAATACAGCATGACTTCTAAAGGGGAAATATAAATTAATAACAGCATATTCTATGGTGTAAAGGAGAATCGCAGAATATATCCATTTGGAAGAGACTTCAAAGATCATCTGGTCCAACATTAGATCCAGCACTGAAAGGTCAATCCTAAACCACGTCCCTAAGCACCAGGTCCACACGCTGCTCAAACACCTCCAGGGACGGTGACTCCACCACTACCCTGGGCAGACCATTCCAATGTTTGAGAACCCTCTCTGTGAAGAAGTATTTCCTAGCATCCAGCCTGAACCTCCCCTGATGCAACTTGAAACCATTTCCTCTACTCCTGAGGAGGTCCATTACTGAGCAAAAATGTGAAGCTTTTTACCTACCTTCAGCTATCTCCATTCTGTTGAGAAGATGATTGAATAAAACATATTCCAGGGTAGGTTTTTGAAATCTGTTACTGTTTCTGACTTCACTTTTTGACATTATTTGTTTTGTTTTGTTTTTGATGGTGCTACCAGGCGCATACATAGAGAAAGATATTTGTTCCTTCACCTAAGCCTGTTTCTGTAGTAATTAACAGAATCACTCAGCATGGTATATTTCTCAGGATCTGAAATAATTAGGGTAATTGGTCAGATGGCACATTCCTGATTCTGCTGGGGTATATGGCAATTAAGACAATTCTGCTGTAGTAAGGTGGTTTCATAGCGACGAAAAGATAATATTGCTACATATAATTATGCTGTAATTATAATGAAGCTTAGCACTTATAAGGTATTTCCTACCTCAGTATCTTGGAAAGTTCTTCAGAAGAATTAGATTTGTATTCAGCCTGTGGTACATCAGCTGCTATCTCTAGTGTACAGATAGGGAAAATAAATTGGAGAAAGTTAAGCCACAGAAGAGGCTGTCTGGAAAAATCTTTTCTTCTAATTCAATTCACAAATTTCTGAGGCATTCTGAGGGCTGGACTGCAACTTGGTCTGTATGTCTCAGGCAGGTGTCCTCAGAAATCTCCTCTAGGGTATGCAGAGAGGGTATGTTTGCTTTTAACCCACCTTCTGTCTTCTTTTATCCCACCTTCTATCTGCTTTTAACAGGTGAATTCATATTTAGACACCATAATTTAAAGTTGGGCAAAATGAAAGAATCAAGCCCTACTGACTTGTCTCAGAAGGGCTGCAGCCAACAGAATTGCTCACCAGGAGCAGCAGTTAACCTACTCTTCAGATCTTGTGTGGCTAAGAGTTATATCCAAGCTGTTCATAACTTCTCCATAGTGCACAGATACTCAGATAGAAAAACTATCTGTTTTGAAATCATTGATTTAGATGAGTAGAATATGTCACTCTTGACAGATGAAAAGTTAATAGGAACAAAGAATCTGCAAAATTTTGTATCAGAATTTAAAGATCATGATTTATATGGTCAAGTTTTAAGAACAACAAATCAAACTGAAAAAAAACCATATTTGAACCATTTCACTTAAACCATTTCCTGCCTTCTCCACTACTTACCTCATTATCATCAACACCAACCTCTTTTGTAGCCCAGGATGCCTATGGTGTTTTCAGATACTCTGTTTCAGCACAAATATACTCATTCATTCCTGTAATACCATTACAGTTTTCTCTTAATAAACAGATAATGGAAAAGTTTCTATTCAGGGCAGTTTTGGAAAATGAAGAATCTGTGAATTGAGCACAGAATTTTTTTCCCATCTTCTCTTTGATTAGATGCAATACAATACAATACAATACAATACAATACAATACAATACAATACAATACAATACAATACACCAGGTTGGAAGAGACCTTCAAGATCATCGTACTGTAAGATAGACTTCTTGAGTGATATACAGAACAACTGGGGGCAAGATGGGACAGGGAAATAAGCAATAAATCCACACTTACATATTTTGTAGTTATTAGCTCTTTCACTTTAAAAAGGCATAGAAGGAATGGAATGGAATGGAATGGAATGGAATGGAATGGAATGGAATGGAATGGAATGGAATGGAATGGAATAGAATAGAATAGAATAGAATAGAATAGAATAGAATAGAATAGAATAGAATAGAATAGAATAGAATAGAATAGAATAGACCAGACCAGGTTGGAAGATACCTTTGAGATCATCGAGTCCAACCTATCACCCAACACTATCTAATCACTAGATATATAGAGAAATAGAAATAGAGAAATTAGAATAAAAATATTAGAAAGAAAAGAAGATATTACAAAGAAAGAAAAAAGGAAGACATTATTTTACATTAGAAAGGTAAAATAGAAAGTTAAAGAGTATTTTTTTCCCAGAGTAATAACAGGGTAGATAGTAATTAATACAAGAAATACTTTTAAAACCATTTTTTCCCCTATAGAATCTGCAGTTCATGGCCACTGTATTGCATCATGAATTTAGAAAAAAGAATTAATTGATACAGAATGCAAAATTATTTGATGCTAAAACATATTACTCCTGTAGAAATGTGCAAAACTAGCTTCTCAGATTTAAGAGGAAAATTTCTTCACAGCTGCTCTATGCATGTCCTACACACTATGTCTGTAGGATTTGGGGAGAAGTAAAAATAAAAAGATCCTGTCTTGGGGTTTGTTTGTGGGGTTTTTGGTCTGGTTTTGGTGGATATTTGTGGGGTTTGGTTTGGTTCTGGTATGTTTTATTGTTGTTGTTTTGTTGTTTTTCTTTTTTACCATAAAGGATCAAAGTAAAGCATTTAAGTAATTTTTTTTCTCTCATGCAAGAATTCAGGATGTAGTTACTGAACACTCTGGACTAGGCCTTTGTACTTAAAGCAGATATTTTTGTAAGGGACACAGTTAAACATCGTGCAAGAAAATGCTGCTCAGATCTCTTCTTTTACTGTCATCGTTTCAAGCTGGAGTCCTTTAGTTCTGGTCTCTTGTTTCTTTCCTACTGAACTGGGAAAACATGCCGATTTTGTGATGTGCACATACAAGGACATGTGTCCCATAATTTTACTTGACACCTAAAATATAGTCATGTTTGGGCTCAGGAAATGAAGAATGCAGCAGAAATCAAATGGGCCATTTTTTAACTCTAGTGACAGGGCATTCTCTGTTGTCATTTTATGTATACCAAAAATAGAAAGGTTTTGTTGTTTATCTACTGAACTAATCAAAATGAACTGAAAGTTTAGGTCAAAGTATTTTCCTCTGGACTTACTTTGAGCTTACAACTACCCTATGAAGTTGGAAACCCGTCAGTTTTAGCCTGTTAATCCTAGTGCTACTATGCTGGATGATCACAGAACCTGTTCTCATTTATTTTTGTATGTTAGCTGAAGAGATCACCCAGTTTTTACATCATAAAAATTTCAACACAAACCCCAGGAAATAACTTTAAGTAATATGTTTGGTTTTCATAATTTTTTTTTATTATTAAATTCAATACAAAATTGGGTAATAATTTTACAGAATCACAGAACTGGAATAGACCTCTGAGATCATCAAGTCCAGCCTATCACCTACCACCATATTGCCTAGACCATGTCTCTAAATGCCACATCCAATCTTTCTTAAACACCTTCAGGGACAGTGACTCCACCACCTACCTGGGCAGCTCATTCCAATGGTCAGTCTCTCTTTCTGTGAAGAATTTCTTCCTAATATCTATCCTAAACCTCCCCTGGCACAGCTTCAGACCAGCCCTCTCACCCTGTCACAAGTTGCCTGGAGTATGAGCCTGACCCCCACCTTACTACAACTTCCTTCAGGTAGTTGTAGAGTGTGATAAGATTCCCCCGAGTCTCCTTTTCTCCATTCTAAATAACCCCAGCTCCTCAGCCTCTCCTCATAAGACTTTCTCTTCAGTCCCTTCAGTAATCTCATTGTTCTCCTCTGGACAAAATACGAAACTGTATTAATCATTAATCTATCACAATGCATTTTAGCATTTTAATACAGTTCTTTATCTAACCTGGCACAGAACATAGAAATACATATGAAATGAAAAATACACAGGGAAGTTTTTTTTTGCTTTCAGAACTATTATGTATGGCAAATGGACGCAGTTTCTACACATGCTAATATTTTCATCAGCTCTGAGGAGCGTTCACCTTGTCCACCTGATCATTTAGACTGAGGCTGACTCCTGTTGGCACACAGACTGATTAGGGATGTTAGTTTTTGCTTGTGTGATTTAATATTAAGGCATTGCTCCAAGAACCTTAAAGGACACAAGCATGCCATTTTATCTGCTTCTCTGTATCTTTGAATAGCCAGTTCTGGGCCCCTCAGTTTAAGAAGGACATCGAGACACTTGAACGTGTCCAGAGAAGGGCAACAAGGCTGGTGAGAGGCCTTGAGCACAAGCCCTATGAGGAGAGGCTGAGGGAGCTGGGGCTGTTTAGCCTGGAGAAGAGGAGGCTCAGGGGCGACCTCATTGCTCTCTACAACTACCTGAAAGGTGGTTGTAGCCAGGAAGGGGTTGGCCTCTTCTCTCTAGCAACCAGCACCAGAACAAAGGGACACAGTCTCAAGCTGCAACAGGGGAAGTTTAGGCTGGAGGTGAGGAGAAAGTTCTTCACTGAGAGAGTGATTCGTCATTGGAATGGGCTACCCGGGGAGGTGGTGGAGTCACCATCCCTGGAGGTGTTCAAGAGGGGACTGGACGTGGCACTTGGTGCCATGGTCTAGTCGTGAGGTTTGTTTTTACAGGTTGGACTCGATGATCTTTGGAGGTCTCTTCCAACCTTGGTAATACTGTGATACTGTGATACTGTGATCTTTGTGGACTTATCTAACAAGATCTGACTCTCTTCCTTTTCTACTATTGTTCCAATCTCTCCCCCTTTCATCAGTTTTCCCTACTTGTAAAGTGCTGATGAGCAGCCTTTGTTCTGGCTGATTGGAAAATAAACAAAAAGCTATCACTTCAGCTTTTCTTTCAAGCATTAATATTAAAATGTGAGGGATTTTGAAGAATATGAAATTTTGAGATAATGGGCTAAACCTGCAGCTTTAATTAATCACAGCCTTAATCCATCATAATGCTTATGCACGGATCGAGCTTTTAAACATGAGGAACTGAGTTGACATCAGTGGGGTTTTTTTAGAGAACAAAACTGAATAAAGTTTAAGGTGAGGTTTTTTTATAATTGCTCTGGACTTGTATGAACTTCTGCAAAGTTGAAACTTGCATGAAATACAGGACAATGAAAATTGAAACTTGTATGAAATATAGAACAAAATGCTTATATAGAAAATATAGAACAACGCTTAAGGGCAACAAAGTTGGTGAGGGGCTTGGAACACAAGCCCTATGAGGAGAGACTGAGGGAACTGGGGTTGCTTAGCCTGGAGAAGAGGAGACTCAGGGGTGACCTTATTGCTCTCTGCAACTACCTTAAGGGAGGTTGTAGACATGCAGAGGTTGGTCTCTTCTCCCAGGCAACCAGCACCAGAACAAGAGGATGCGGTCTCAAGCTGCACCAAGGGAGGTTTAGTCTGGGGGTTAGGAGGATGTTCTACACAGAGAGAGTGATTGCCCCTTGGAATGGACTGCCCGTGGAGGTGGTAGAGTCACCATCACTGGAGGTGTTCAGGAGGAGACTTGATAGGGTGTTTGGTTGCATAGTTTAGTTGATTCAGTGGTGTTGGATGATAGGTTGGACGTGATGATCTTGAAGGTCTCTTCCAACCTGGTCTATTCTATTCTATTCTATTCTATTCTATTCTATTCTATTCTATTCTATTCTATTCTATTCTATTCTTTTGTTATGAATTTTACTTGTTGAAAGCTTCCAGGTGTTGTAAAGTTAGACTTAATTAAAAATTATCTATTTTATATATATTTTACTTTTATTATATATATAAATTATTCTATTTCAAAGAACTGGAAATAGGAGAGAAGACTGGGAAACACTGCTCTGATGATATTTCTTTGCCTTAGACTTCACCCACAAAGGGGCCTTGATTTAGTGTCTGATATTTATTCTTCAGGCACGCTATAGTTTTGTTTTTTTTTTTGTCAAGGCTAGGAGGATATCACCAGGTTGACCAGAGATATGATGAAATTCCTATTTACAAGAAAAATGGTTGTACCTTGTCTACTGAGAAAAAAATAAATAAAATAAAAATGCCTGGACTGATGCATCACTGACAATCTTTTCTGCCTTTGTTTATTCTTCTCTGTTTTCTGTGGAAGTTCTTCAGACATAGTCCATAAATCATTGATAATTCTACTGCAAAAGATACTGGGGCAACACAGAACATTCAAAATCACTTTATTCAATACCAGTGGGATATTTCCTTACAAAAGAGAGATGCACATAATTAACATTTATTTGTTACAGGAAGAGAGTGTGCAAAATGCATGAAATGCATTGATACCAGTATCAGAAGGTTTTGTTTTGTTTTGTTTTGTTTTGTGTAATAAAGTACAAGCTGTGTGTGTCTTTGGATGCTGAGTTTTTCATAACCTTTTGTTTATGTAGTTATTTATTTAGTTATTTATTTTGTATGTTCCATAATATGATAGCAAGAGATTGAAAAGCTTTATTATGCTTTAGACAGCTGTAAAATTACCCACTCAATCTAGAGAAGGAATAAGAACTTTTCAGGAAAAGGAGCTAAAGAGAGAAAAAGTGACCCTCAGGGGTGGCTAGTTGGTACAGACCCAATAGGATGGATTAGATAAGTTATTCATATCTTTTTCAGCCATTTGATCTCACAAAACAAGAAAAGGGCAGAAAACAAAGGAAAGAAACTTCAGTGGCAAATATAAATCATGGGAAAGGCAAAGGCGAAACAGGGGGCAAAATATGCATCAGTGAATGATTGATCCTACAACTCAAAGAATAAAAATATCTTAGTTTGAGATCATTTGAGTCTCTCAGTCCTTTGTAAACAGATGTTTTGAAGAAGGCTTTGTAGGCAGCAGGCAATGCCCAGAAGCCCCTTCTCCATGTTGGGGGTAGAAAGGTTTCCAGCATCTTACAGAAATTTTGTAGCTAGCAATGAAATACATAAAAGTTACTTAGTTTTGTTTGTTCGTCTGATGTGGTGGAGCAGATTTTACAAGACATTTAGCCATCCAAAGGTTGAACAGATGCTTACTAGGTTGTTATAAACCATCTTCCTCTTCCTAACTCACTTTGCAACATTGTGCAGTCATGGATATGCATTCTCATCCTCTGTGTGATCCACCCCTGAATACTTTGCAGTGCCAGTGGAGATTACATTCTTTGCCCTTTTCTGAGGGCACTCCAGTAATGCAGAATAGAAGTCTTGGCATTTATGGCAAAGTTCTAATACTTCTGAAATATGTAGTGTGGCAGACTCAAGAAGTGCTTAAAGCCATCCCCTTTGATTTTTCTTCTGTGGGTATTCTGTGCATTGGTGTCCTTCATTACTTAATCCCTTTGAGGTTCTGCATACTTTATAAAAGAAATGCAGCTTCCATCAGCACCTCATAGAGTACCCTCTGTTCAAGCTTTTGTGTTGCAGCATGAACAGTGGTCTGTGCACACAGTTTTGTCTCCTGCCTCTCATGAAATTCTTTCTGTACAAGTTCCCTGGCATAGCAGGACCATATAAATGTGCTGGATGCTACAGTGTGGTCTGTTTATCAGCAGTTTGTCTTTTGCTCAAGTCACAGCACAATAGAGATATGACTTATGTTTTTCTTGCATCCCCATTTTTATACCCCAAATATACCTGCCTGGGTATTTCTATAACCACAATAATTATAAAAGCAGTTTATTGAGGGATGTTTGTTTGTTTGTTTGTTTGTTTGTTTGTTTGTTTCAAATCTTGATCACCAAGGACAGTCGTTCGAAAGACACTGAAAGGAGGTGCTTGAGTTTCATGGCCATATCTAGTTTGTGCAGTGTTTACAGTTTTACTATGGGGAAATAGTTTATATGCAGAAAGCAGAGCACACTGCTTACTTTCACGTATGCTAAAAGCCCAACTTCCACTGCAAGGTTGATAGCAGCAATCAAGCTGTTCAAATAAAGTTTCTTCAGCAAGCCTCAGACATCATTTCCCTGGTGTGGACTGGCTTACAGAGAGCATTGGGTAGTGGTGCTTTTTGGAGGGAAACTCTATTTAGTGGGAATTTTTCACCTCATTTTCTCTTTATGAATTACATAAACCTGTTACTTTCACTGAAATAAAGTGCTTGTGTCACATTTGGGAGGTCCCTTGGTTGTTGGGGTGCTAGACTGCCTGTTTGAGGATGATTTGAGTGGGAGTGATGCAGATCTCTGTTTGTGTTGTGAAGCCACTGGGAATTATGGCTTTAAAAGCATAGAACATCTACTCGAGCTGGTCAGGGTACACAAAGAGCATCATTTATCTTTTAGCATGGAGCAATGTGCCCTGCTGGCTCATCTGGCACCTCTGCTAGCCAAGGGAGAGGAGGGGCAGCAGAGCGCAGTGCTGACTTTCCTTCTCTACCCTCCCCATTCTCTGCTGGAAAACAGAGACCAGTGTGGAGACTCTGGGACAGAGAAATGTAATTGTTTCTATACCCAGTGTCACTCTGCTTTTTCTTGTGTCACCTGTTGCAATTTGAGTTTGGTTCTCTTTGCCCAAAGAACTACCATGCCCTGTGACAGCCCAGCATGTTATCCCAAGGTAATTTAATTTTGTAAACCCAGTGTTGACAGAGGGGCCCTGATGCTGTCATTGTGTGGCCCTAGAATGTGAATGGCTTCCATTTTATAGCCCCTTTTTGTGGTTTTGTAACTCAGTGAATGTAAGACAAGCTTACTTTTTATTGCTGCAGAATAACATTTTCATACTGAAACACAAGTGCTCTTGGGATTCTTTGGTTTCTTATACGTGAATAATTGCTGGCCATGTAACCCTGTGAACAGCTTTCCATACAGTGATTATAACACACAAAACAGGCTTCGAAATTGCTTTAGTGGGTCACTGAAATGTTTAGTAAGGTGTCAGAGCTCTCTGGGAAAATTTGAAGTGTGTGTTTGCATATATATTTGTAGAGTAATATTTTTTTAATGATATATTTATGGCTTTAAGTGACTAATGTTTTATATACAGGAGAAATAGCTAATTTACTTAGATGACTCATGCATTAAACTTAATGTCATTGAATTTTCCTCCTGCCTTCATTTCCTGAGAAATGTAACTCTCTTGTTAAAATATTTCTGATACTGAAACAAAATCTTACCCTGTCTATCTGCAACACAATTCACACTTTGTTACTTCTTCCATCACTGTTACCAGAAGCACATGGAAAACACTTAGATGCAGTAATGTAGATACTTTACATTGACCTTTTTAAGGAAGCAAAATCAGTTTAATGCTGGAAAAAATGGCATATAAAACTGTTTTCCTACTGAGTTATTTATGACTCTCCTGTAAATGTTAGATCAGCTTGCAGGTCCATTTGTGCAGCTCTGTAGAGAAAATATTGTATGCACTATTTTTTCAAGTAAAGAAGGCAAAATTCCTTAATCCTTCTGTGTCCTATCTTTGGACTTTATATTGATTTTTCCGTAGAACTACTTCACATAAGAAACTAAGGAAACTGAAATGCATAAAGCCTGGGGTCAGGCTGAGAGTAATTGTGAGAGAAGCCCTTTTATAAAGAGTATTTCTGAGAGCAGCAGTCACTGTGAGTGTGACTATGTGTGAGCCGTGACACAGGATGCACTAGAGTATCACTGGAGATACATCTGGTAGAAAGAATTTTACTGGACAATATCAAAGTCATCTGTTTTTTGAAGATGTATTATTTGGATGTTCTGTCAGAATCTGGATCACATTCTGGGAGACCGTGGCATCTGGGTTTGGCCCTGTTAGTCTGACTTATACCCAAAGAAGGCCCACAGGGGAAAAACATTTCTGAGGACACCTGCTTCCAGCTGGACCACATTACTTGGTCCATTCATGTGAAGCAACTAATATGCGTAACATTAGAGAATTAATCTCAGACTGTGACATACAAGATGCTAATATTATACAGGGGTTATTGTAAGTAGTCATTCTTCAAAGAAAAGGTGCAAAACTATTAATTCAACAAAAAAGTTTTTTGTTTGACCTTCTGAAACTAAAGACTCTTGGAATGTTTCTGTAGCTCAGGCACATGTTACAGAAGTTCAAAAGTGTGAATCCTGTATTTCTGTGCTGCCTTATTCTCAGCATCAATGAATGCATTTCATTTCTATATTCTTCAACTGTGTTCAGAGAAGGGCAACGAGGCTGGTGAGAGGTCTGGAGCACAAGCCCTATGAGGAGAGACTGAGGGACCTGGGGTTGGTTAGCCTGGAGAAGAGGAGGCTCAGGGGAGACCTCATTGCTCTCTACAGCTTCCTGAAAAGAGGTTGTAGCCAGGTGGGGGTTGGTCTTTTCTCCCAGGCAACCAGCAACAGAAGAAGAGGATGCAGTCTCAATCTGCATCAGGGGAAGTTTAGGCTCAAAGTGAGGGGAAAGTTCTTCACAGAAAGAGTAATTTGTCATAGGAATGTGCTGCCCAGGGAGGTGGTGAGTCACTGTCTCTGTAGATGTTCAAAAAAGGATTGGGCATGGCACTTGAAGTCATGATTCAGTTAGTCATGACTTGTTAGGTATTGGTTAATAGGTTGGACCTGATGATCTCTGAGGTATTTTCTAACCTCATTAATTCTATCATTCTATGATTTAGTTAACAGGTTATAATATATTAGAATATGTCTTATAAGACAGACAATAAAATCTTTAGCAGTTTTTCTGTTACATGGCACTTGTCCCCATCCTTTTCTTCATTATTTTCTGGATTCTATAGTAAAATCTTATATTCTAATTCTTATTTTTCTGGTTTTTAAACTTATGCCCTCATATACATAGTTCTTGGAGATGCTGTCCAAAAGCATTGCACAAAGGATGTCCAAATGTCCAAAAGTTCATGATTCAATATGCCATAGGTCACTGCATTTAGAAATGACTGCATATTTCCTAAATGGTGCCCAGTTCCAAAATATGTTTTAGGAATTGACAGCATTTCAGCTACTTTGGGAAAACACAGACTGCAGAAATGCTTTGAATCATCAATTATAGGATTTAGGCAGTAAATATTTCTTTTGCTGTGTTGTTGGTGGGAAAGTCAGTTTTTCAGATTCTCTGTCACTTTTTAGCAATATTCTTATATTTAATAGGGTCCATGAGGAGATCTGCAACACTTGTAAGCTATATTTTTCATTCATATTGCAGTTCTTAATGACATTTTGATAAGGTGCATAATGAGTCAGATTTTTTGGGTTTGGTTTGGTTATGAACTATATCTTTTCTTCTTCCAAAGGGATAAATGTAGTTTCCTGGCTTCTGGTGGGATATATGGTGGAAATCAACAGTTACAATATTGATGTGAGTTAACAGTCGCTTCCCTGGTTTATCTAAGACAGAATATCATGAGAGATATTTGTTGTGGTGGGTGGTTGTTTGTTTGAGTATGAGCTACTAGTCATATTAATTTGATAGTTCAGGGCCTGAGAATAAAAAAAAAACAATTAGGTTAGTTTTGGACTAATGTTCTCGAAGAGATTATGAATTCTGTTAGCATTAAATAACTCATAACTGGTGCTCTGTTCTCTGGGGTTTTGTGGTGCTGTAGTTTTGTTTGTTTGTTTTTTTTTCTGTTAGCCTGGTTTTGGGTTTTGTTTGGTTTTCTCTGTTTGTTTTTTTCCTAACCAATATATTTTTCAAAACTTGGACTTTGGCAGCATCTTGGAGCAAACAGAAAGGAAAAGTTTGATATAAGATTATTTTGTTCTCATATAATAAAGAAAATTATTTCCTTTTCAAGATGTGTCAAAGAAAGGTATTCAATCTTTTAGTTCATTTAAATGCTGCCATAATAGCCACTTGATATTAATTGTCACCTGTCTTGTGTGTTTGAGATACAGTTAAAAAAAAAACAACAGTAAGTAATCTAAGGATATTTCCTGAAAAATATAATTATGAAAAAAAAAGTCTCTACTCTTGGATGCTTTCTACTTTTGGAAGTATTGTCAACGCAGTTCCTTTACATTTAGACCCATTCAGAACTGTTACGTTTTCTGCTTAAGCACATAGTAATTGATTGCTATTTTACATTAGAAATTGATTATGCCGATATGAACATCATTGTTTGTCATGGTTTCCAGGACATATATTGACTCAAGGTTGCCAAAGTCAGGTGATCTCAGGCTTCTAGTTCACCAAACCAAGTTACTTTTGTTGTATCCCATTACCAGTTTCACATGGAAGTAAAATTATTGGACTGGGTAAGCATAGCTGCAAGAGATCCATTTAAATAGCTGCTGATGTTTAGCATTTAGAGCTGCTAAAGACAGCATAGCACCCTGTAGAGATGGCAGTATGTCACCAGTTTAGTTTTGGTGGCTTCTTTTCAGTGTTATGTGGACACACCTGGCCTGCTTCCAGGTTCTGGGCAGGTCAAGGATTGCTAGAAGAAGGGATCCTCATCTCATTTCCATCTTTCAGCATTGGTTTACCCAGACCACCTTTGCATGTTTTGTGCAGGTTACCTTCTTCCACTAAGATTTTAATGTCACAGCTGACTCTCCTTACAGATCTCTGACATTTCTCAGAACACACTGTTCTACAGGACTTTTTTGAGTTTTGCATTTCACAGACCAAGATCTATGGTTCAAATATGGCAAAAGTAAAAACTCATTGAAACAACAGTCAGTTTCTCTGTTCCTAGTATTTCTTACTATTTACATATTCAATATGGTTATTACAGAATTAATTTTATTTAAACACTGATCAATGCTTTGGATATTTCTTATGTTGTTGCAGATTAGGTTCTCCAACTGTTACTAAACATGTATCAGAGAAAGTTGTGATTATTACTGATCATAAGTCCTCTTGCATGTCTTTCTGTGCACAGTAATTGTGAACACACTTTTATTTTGAACAATTTAATTTTTCAACATTCTCTGAAAATGCCTGTGGTGGGTTGAAATTCCACACACACCCCCAACATTAGCTTTGCAAGACCAGCCCCACAGGAAGCAAATGAAAGCTGCATTTACAGGCAAAACTACAATCTACAATGGAATGCAGTGAGTATGTACAAAATATATTTACAGGATTTACAATATTTACAGGTATGTATAATTGATAGACAGCATAAGGATCCCTCTGGTCAAAGACCAGGGGAAGCTAGTAGCTTCTCCTTTTCAGCCCCGCCACTTGTACAAAAGAAGGGAGAAAGGAGCAGAGGAATGTTAATACCAAAACAATGCAGCCACGGTCAAGCAGAAGCAAGTTAGTAACTCTCCAGAGTGAAGAAGCAAGGAGACAAGAAATTGATTTGTCTTTCCAATGGGATTGTTCAGAATTATCTCTATTTTCTTTTTTACACCCAATAGTGATTTATTTACATTTTTCTACTTTTCTGTTCAAGATCTATGAAAAATTTTAAAGGCATAGCCTTAAACTACCATAATGCCTTCCCCCCCCCCATTAAATAGTCAAGATATAAAGTTATCTGGCTGATATGATGTTCCTCTTTTTAAGTCTAAAAAAAGTAACTGTGAAATACTGAAGTAATAAACATTTTTTCATAGTTTTCCAATGAGCATTCTGTTCTACTCAGGGGCATTAGTGCATTTACTGTTGCAAGAATTCAGACTAATTAACCCACTCTGTAGTATTCTCCTGCAACACAGACGAAGTAAGTTGGTATAGAAAAATCTAATTCACATGTTATTAATGCAATATTTTCTTTAGTGTAACAATGGTATTAAGAGCATGAATTTTATGCTTTGCTGCAGGTAAGATTATGTCTTTGAGTTTCGTACATTAGAGATTTTTCTTCTCTTGGTACACATTAAGAATGTCATGTTCTGTTGACAACCTACACTAGGTTTTTCTCTTCATCAAACTTGTATTAGTTGTGACATTTCCACGGAGAGAAATTGTGTTATATATCATCCCACATAAGACAAAGAAGGCATTTTAGGTATATAAAGCTGTTTAAAGTATTAGAAGTTTGATAGGTACCATTTGTACAAATTTATATGTTTATAAATATGTTCATTAGGTAATAGGTTGGACTTGATGATCTCTGAGGCCTTTTCCAACCTTGTTGATTCTATGATACTATGGTAAATAGAAATATATATGGAGTATATGTGTACTTACATACACAAAAATGAATACATTTACATACAGGCATATGTACATTTATGCATAAAATATACATAAGAAGCTGTGCATTTGCTGTGTAATAACATTAGTACATCTTATTTACATGTCTGTAAGAGCTAAAAAATATGCAAGAACTCTTAAAGATGCAATAAGATTTTGGGGTTTTTTTATCAATAACTTTGAGGAAAGCTTGAGAATTTTCATTATAGAAGTTTTATTAGTCACTGTCAGCACACAGCAGTGTGGAAGTTCTTCCTGTCCATCTTACTCAGGGCTGATGTTCTTTAATCTTCTCATGCTTAGGTAATGCAGGTTGACAAGACAGTGTATGATGATGACTGCACTTAAAAAAGACTGAAAGAGCAAAAGAGTGTACCTAGGCTGTGTCATAGATCACAGTGCCAAACACTTCCTGTCCTCTTCTACTGTGAGGTGAACCCAGTTTGTAGCGTGCTAAGGAAAGACTGCTGTGGATAAGGCTTCTAACTGAGCATCAGGGATGATTAATGAAAGAGATATTAAGATGTTCTTTTGACATTGAGGGGCAGATAGAGGAGAGTGAATGAGTGAAGGAAAACAAAGCATTTATATCTGAAAAAATAATGAGGGTCAGCAAAGCTCTGGTCTCAAATTACAGTTGTAGGTTGTGCATTTGTTGTTGGAATCTGATCCCTTCTATATAATAAAAGACTTTTAAGGGAAAATGATTAAAAATATCTCCTATAGGGAAACAAACAAACAAAAGAAAAGTTTAAAAGCTTTGATGGAAAGAAACACAGGAAGATGAAAACAGAGTGTGAGCCCAAGCCCCAGAACTAGGTGTTTATCAGAATAAGTTATTCTTTTCTTCAGCAGTGAGACAGGCTTTGTGGAGACAAGGACAAATTTAGGCAAATATCATAGAATCATAGAATCAACAGGGTTGGAAATTACCTCAAAGATCATCAAGTCCAACCTGTCACCCAAGACCTCATGACTAGACCATGGCACCAAGTGCCACGTCCAATCACCTCTTGAACACCTCCAGGGATGGTGACTCCATCGCCTCCCTGGGCAGCACATTCCAATGGCTAACAGCTCTCTCTGTGAAGAACTTTCTCCTCACCTCCAGCCTAAACTTCCCCTGGCACAGCTTGAGACTGTGTCTTTTTGTTTTGTTGCTGGTTGCCTGGGAGAAGAGACCAACCCCTCCTGGCTACAACCACCCTTCAGGCAGTTGTAGACAGCAATAAGGTCTCCCCTGAGCCTCCTCTTCTCGAGGCTAAACAATCCGAGCTCCTTCAGCCTCTCCTCATAGGGCTTGTGCTCAAGGCCTCTCACCAGCCTCGTTGCCATTCTCTGGACACGTTCAAGAGTCTCAATGTCCTTCTTCACCAAAGTTCACTGAGAAAACTAAATGAAAGACTAGTAGCAGAAGTCACTATTGCTGAAGATTTATAGCATACAAAGCTTGTTTGGACAACACAGGGAAGTTATGACCCGCCCCCTCAGTTTCTTGGAGGAGGCAGATCAAAAGAACACAACCAAAACTCATGGAGAAGCTTCCTGTTAATCAATATACACCATTCACTCTGTAGAAGAAAAAGATCATTCCTCATTCACTGAAGTTATTCAAAGGAGTGTGTTGGGGTTTTTTTGTTTGTTTGTTTTGTAAGCATGCAGTGTGTAGGTACAAAATGATTTTGTTAGATGCATGAATTCGTCATAGTCAGAAGCACAGAGTAATTTGCTGCCTGGGTAAAATGTGTCATACCTCATGAGAGACTTGAATGGCAGACTAAATTAGCTGAATTCTTTCATTTGGGGAGTATGCTGTAATATAATTATCTATTAAACAATAAAATTAGTCTGTGGGATCCTGGAATATTTGTACTACAATGAGGAGGGAACTTAACTCTTATTTTTCAAAAACTAGGACTTACTTTTCTAAAGTACATTTACTTTGTCAAATAGGGAAGAGCATGCACAGTGTTATCTCTGTGTATATGAACATTAGATCATAGAGTCATAGAATCAGTCAGAGTTGGAAGGGACCACAAGGATCATCTAGTTCCACCCCCTGCCATGGGCAGGGACACCTCACATGATGGATGACACTGCTTTATTAATTGGAATGACTTACCAATGGTAACAAGTTATCATTAGTATAGTTTGCAATAATTTAATGATTTTTAATAATTTCATGATGTTTACATTTACCTGCCATTTGGAAATTGGGCTATTTCTTTTCAAAATTGTACTTTTATCTTGCTTTGAATTTTATCTGAAACTAAGATGATTTTAATGTTATGTGCGTTAAAGACTTCAAGAAAAGAGTCTAACAAAAAGGATGGTTTAATTTATGAAAAATAACAAGAATAAAGAGAGCAATAAACGAATATATTGCACAAGAACAACAACAACAAAAGAAACAGTTCATGAGTTGGTTAAAATTTGCATTTATCTGTAGTACTTGACACCTTCAGCAGGGAATGTGCAATGCTATCAGAACTTCACAAAATGAAGTTTCTTCTAGGGTAGTTTCTTTTTAACATATTGCATATAGCAAGCTAGAGTGTGATAGAGGCATAATGGTTTAGTAAGCTGCTTTTTATAGCATTTTTGGAGCATAGGTTCTTTCCTGTTCATCAAACAACAATGTTATATAATATTACTGCAGTAGCTAAGTAGCTCATATGAAATACAAACAAATGGCTAGCACATTTTAAAATAAGATGATGATCTCCAAACCACAGATGCCATTTCAAAGGGAGAATTGATGGGTGTAATGTTTTCACAGGCAGAGTGGTACAGCCTAAATTATTTAATAAGTTTCTTCCTCACCCCTATTTATTTTTAACTTTATTTTCAGTCTCTGTTATCTATCTACTCATTTGTCTCTTTGTGGAATCAGTGCAAACAAGTTTGTATCAATATAGCTGATAAATATCTTTAATGTTTGGGTGTGGTTATTGGGGTTTTTTTTAATGTTTATCAAATGGCTCAATGTGAAAATGATCTTTGTTATAGCTAAACAGGTATGTAGTTCAGTAGAAAGGAAGTTAAACAGTGTTGTTATTCCTTGCATCTACTTACTCTAAGCCATCACAAGAAAAGGATAGAAGGAGAGTACTTGGTCTCTCCCTTCATACTCTTTTATTAGATAGTTATAAACTACAGTAAAGTCACCCTTTAGACTTCTGTTCTCCAGATCAAGGAAATCCAGTTCTCTTAGCCTTTCCTCATACACTATGTTGAGCAGCCCTGTTGTCATCTTGATTGCCCTTTTTTGGCCTAGATGTTTCTTTTCTTCACTGATTGAACTTTTTGTTGATGATTGATTTGAAATCGTTGTGCACCCACCAAGCTTCCTATCATGCCAATAGCACATTTGGTTCTGAAGCTCTACTTTTAACATGGAAGACATTCATCTATTGAGAAAAGCTAGGATGGAAGACTGATGGGCAGATAGTAGAGCTCACACTCTGAATATTAGAATCTTCCTTTCCATAGCAAATTCAGTCTTGTCCTCAGTCTGTTAGGAGATACAAAGAGGCATCATTGGTCACAGCTTATGAGGAGAGGTGAAGATCAAGAAGCATCTGGAGGCAGTTTATGGAAGAGTGGAGTGACAGACATGAAATACCAGGCATTTAGTTTCTGGAATTGGGTGTGAAATTGTTCTGACATCTTGACACTTTCCACAGTGAAGCAGAAGAAACGCTAAATATACTAATTAAGAGAACAGCTGTTGTCAATACACCTGTGTTAACCTGTATGGTCTTCTTGACCGTTGAAATTTACTTTTTCCCTTCCTGATCACCTCAGCATATTTTTATTCAATTGAAAGATGAAAATGGCATCATGTTTATTTCTTAAAAAGTCTTTTTTTTCTACTAGAACAGTGACCTCAGTTTCACATACTGAGTATAAGGCTACCATAGGAAAGAACCTCTGTTTCACTTCAGGTTATTGTTACAGGAGTGAGATATTTCACAAGAGAATGAGAAAGAAGACATGATCTGAGCATGTTCTGTCCTTTTGTTGTCTTCACGTATTAGAAGAGAGGGCTAAAGCAGTCAGACCATTTATGGCCTCAAGTAATCTGCATGCATATTGCTTATATTACACTGACTCAGCTCTCTGAATCTTTTATGGGCACACTGAAGAAATTTTCATTTCAGTTAGGCACACACTTCTTTTAAGTCTAGAGCTGAGAACTGTGAAATCTTGGCTGGGATAATTGTGACAGGAAGCTGTGCATTCAGATGTATTCAGGGTCATTCTTTGTGACAGAAAGCTGTGCACTCAGATGTATTCAGCATCACTCTCTTTAAAAATGTGTGGAAAGAAGCAGCAAAACAATATGAAAAGCCTTAATAAACTGTGAACTTTAACATTTAACTGATTTTTTGTGTATACTTTCTCTCCTTTCTCACATTTCAGAAAATGTGCTTATAGAATCACAGAATTGTTAGGGTTGGAAGGGATCTCAAGGATCGTCTACTTCCAACCCCCTGCCATGGGCAGAGACACCTCTAGAGCAGGTTGCTCAGAGCCACATCCAGCCTGGCTTTAAAAACTTCCAGAGATGGGGCTTCTACCACCTCCCTGGGAAACCTGTTCCAGTGTCTCACCACTCTCATGGGGAAGAACTTCTTCCTAACATCCAATCTGATTCCACCCATTTCTAGTTTTGTTCCATTCCCCTTAATCCTATCATTACCTGACACCCTAAAAAGTCCCTCACCAGCTTTTTTGTAGGCCCCCTTCAGATACTGGAAGGCCACAATAAGGTCTTCGCAGAGCCTTCTCTTCTCCAGACTGAACAGCCCCAACTCCCTCAGTCTGTCCTCACAGGAGAGGAGCTCCAGCCCTCTGATCATCCTTGTGGCCCTTCTCTGGACACGTTCCGGCACATCCAGATTCCTCCTCTAATAGGGGCTATACTGTTTTTCTCTTGTGGTGTATAGTAAAAATATTTTAATGCTTTGAAATAAAGACATGGTCTACTGAATTCTGTGATAATATCAGGGACACAGTTTTTCACTTAATATTTTATATATTTTCAGGCTCGTGGATTTATGTGATTGAATCAGTGATTAAGTGCCAAAAGGTTCTTGAGTGCTTTCATTTAAATTTTGTGCACAAAAAAAAGGTCTTTTTTGGCCAATACTTACATCTGCTTTTAATGTAGTGTCAGAAATCTTGTATGTGCCTGTATACATGAGTAGTGACTCCAATAGTCTTAATGACCATATACTGGAGAAGTACCAGAATGAAACTAAAATCAGCAGTTAAAACTTTTGCATTACCTTAACTTAATCAATAATGAATTTGCAGTAGTTTTGGCAATGTTAAAGTCAGGAAATGGAACCAGACCTTATTTTAGAAGATGCATGTGGGCTAGTCACAGAGTCCAGAAATCCGAGTAGTGTACACCTGGGAGCTCTGCTACCAAATGAGCTCATCTAAGCGTGGGATGCAAATAGAGCAAACCTGGTGAATAACTTGTCAGCAGCATGCAGGCTGCAGCCCTGAAGCCTTTTCTTCACAAGAGGCCCAAACAATTTTCTCCAGCTTGATTTTTTTTTTTTTTTCCAATAAAAGAAGATTCTGTAGGTGATAAGCAGAGTTAGACAGGACACTGGTTCCAAATGGGCTTGATAAAGGCCAGGAGCCATACCATTTCAGCCTCATGAAAATGACTCAACATTTTTTCTTCATAAGGATTGGATATAATGATCTTGATAGCTACTGATGCATCAGTCTTTTCAGAATCCTTTCTGTCTGTATAATTAAATTGAAGGTTGGCACCAGGGAACCTGGAGCTCTGTCAGGTAGTATATGTTTTTCCTAGCCTAGCATGGAAAGACTGTACAGGCAGTGAGGTATTATTCTGCTTCACTGGACTGGGAGGAAAAGAAAGAGAGGGTGATAATAGGCTTTTTGTACTCAGGTTGATGCAATTTTCCATCCACTAGGTTATTTTTATTAAGGTCTTCTGTCTGAGGACTGTTTTCTCTAAAGTACTCTATTTACATTTGTTTCTTTTAAACCACACAGTAGGTTTCTGTGTAAATTCAGCTCAAAGAAGAAAGTATGGCATCCTGTTGTGTAGTGAAATCTCCTACATTTTTTTCAGTGAGACTTAGACAAGTGTACAAGGGTGAGTGTAGAGCCTGGCTCCTGGGAAAGAACAACCCAATGGATCAGTATAGACTGGGGACTGACCTGTTGGAGAGCAGTTAAAGGGAAAAGGAACTGTGGGTCCTATTGGACGGGAGGCTGACCGTGAGCCAACAATGTGCTGTTGTAGCCAAAAAGGCTAATGTAATTCTGGGCTGTATTGGAAGGGCTGTGGTTAGTAGGTCAAGAGAGGTTCTCTTCCTCGTCTACTGTGACCTGGTGAGGCTGCATATGGAGTATTGTGTCTAGTTCTGGGCCCCTCAGTCCAAGAAGAACCTTATGAAACTGCTAGAAAGACTCCAGTACAGAGCCACAAAAATGGTTAAGGGAGTGGAACATTGTCCTTACAAGGAGAGACTGAAGGGGGTGAGGCTCTTTGGATCCTTTCCTTGGGAGGAAAGGAGACTAAGGGGTGACCTCATTAATGCTTATAAATATGTAAGGATGAGTGCCAAGAGGATGGAGTCAGTCTCTTCTCGGTGATGCCTAATGACAGGACAAGGGACAATGGGTGGAATCTGAGGAATAGTTTCCATGTTTCCATGGAAACATGAGGAAATTTTTTTTCACTGTGAAGTGATGGAACACTTGAACAGGCTGCTCAGGGATGTTGTGGAGTCTCCCTCTCTGGAGATATTCCAAACCCACCTGGATGCATTCCTGTGTGACCTGGTATAGGTGATTCTGATCTGGCAGGGAGGTTGCACTTGGTGATCTTTCAGGGTCCCTTCCAGCCCCTAACATTCTGTGATTCTATGATTCTGTGATCTCTTCATCTCAATTTGTCAGTTTTCTTTAATGAATATTTTTCTGTTTCCATACACACACATTTATGCCGAAATATGGTCAGGAAATTATTACTTGCAAATATGATGACTGCATGGAGAGATGTTAATAACAAAATGCTTAACAAAATGCTTCCAAATATCTCCAAAGCAAACTGAAAGATGAAAATTCAGTTGCTTTTTTAAAGTTACCTTTTTATTAAATTCCAAATTTCACTGGAAGGGAAGAATGTTGTTAGCTGTGATAGGACAGAACACATGTTTTAATCCTGATTTATACCAAATCTGAATAAAATTACTATGCAAAGAGAGACAGACTAATAGAGCTGGTAGAGAATAAAAGCACTACCATTTTTGACATGTTTTTTCTGTCATAAAGTTGAGAAGATTGAAGGCAGAAAAGCTGATGTATATTTTGAGAAAACAAACTTTGTCACTTCCTTACAGATTTATAGTCAGGTTATTTCAGGATGGCTATTGTAGGTAAATCAAGCCACTAAATATGTCTGCAATCTTAACAAGCAACAGTTGCAAGCAAACATCTTATAGATACTTGTGAGAACAAATTTTACATCCATAAAACTCCATTTGTAGGCTGCTTTTGGAGAACTTGCCACACAATCATTTTAGCTTTTGTATAGAAAGTCTGCATATAGGAAATGGTAACAGGTCATCTGGGACAACAGCAGAACCCATCTGTACTGTAAAGCAGAAGAGAATTTCTAAGACAATTTCTGTTGTGATGCACACATGTGCCATCTGCAGTGCCTGTACGCTTACAAATTCAACTTCTTTTAATCTCACGTTGCATTGGCATGGATTTTGACCATGTTAAAGACCTTGGGCCTTGACAATATTGCTATAGCTTATGGGTCTATACTAACAGTGGTGTAGGCAGGGGATTCATTCTAATCCATCACAGAGCAGTTAGTGTGACATCATAAAGAAGGTTATGAATAGCAACAGAAGTTTTTGGAAAATTTCTTGCTCTACTTCTCCATTTTCAAGGTGTTAGCCAACTGAAGAATGGCTGGAATTTACTGTCTTTATCTTCCATATCTGTGTTAGAAAGGCTCTGGTGAGACCTTCCAAACTACAGTGACACCACACACAGTGAGGTGAGGTGAGGTCTCCAAAAGTGAGACCGTGTTAAGGGCTCTCAGTAACAGATGTACACACACACACACACACACAATCACTCTATATCTCTCTTGCAAGGACACTGACATAGCCTGGCTGAAAATGCACATTCACTTGAGCATTTCTAACTATTGCTGAAGAAAGCTGCCTGAAATGAAAGCATGTAGTATTTTATGTGGGGAAAAGTAAAAACTGTTCACCATAAGAATTTCTTAAGTGAAATGCCTTGGAAATTGTGCCTACTGAAACTGGTAAAACTCTTACTGCTATTTCTTGTATGTTTTATTTTTGGATTTAGAATAATAATTCAGGTAAAAAACTCTCACGGCAGACAAGTAATTGTTTCTAATTCCCTGGAGCTTAACTTTGTCAGAACATCCAGGCAGTTGTTCAACAACCATTGCTATTGCAGGCTTCACACCGAGGACTGCCTCTAGTGTGATAAAACAAAACCCCCACATATTCTCTGCTCAATGCTCTCCAATCTGTTTTCTCTTTACAGCATCTGGATCTCTTCTTCATTTTCATTAAGCAGGTCCTTCTTGAGCTAAGTAAATAAAAACTACATCTCTTGCGCTGTGCTTACTAGATGATAATCACTTTATGAGCACCGAGAACTTACACGTCTCAAAAGTAAGCCTCAAATGTTTTATAGGCAGAATTAATTTTTAGTTCTCTATGAGGATGTGAAATTTTATGACTTTTAAATACAGTCTGAAACCCCTGTTTTAAAATTAAAAAACAGTTGCTAGAGCAGCCTTGTAGCATGGCATACAGTAAACCAGAAAAAGTTCTAAGCAGGCAGTTCACAATATCTGCCCAGGACAAACACAGTTAAAACATTAGAGATCTCAAGAGATATGCAAAATAACTCTCTGCTTTAAATTGCTGTGGTAGTATGCAATTTTATTTAGGAGATATTTGTGATTTGAGTGCTACTGTTTCATTGTATATATATTTGTTTTAATAATAGAAGTCTAAAATGTGCTCACTAATCAGCTGATTTTATTATCTTTGCCCTTTTGAATGAGTTCACAACCTCACTTTTATATTCTTTGTGTCGCATAGCAGCACTTATGTTTTGTCAGACCCGAGTTCTGCTTATCATTTATGAATATTTAGGTGTTCCATTGTCAGGTTATCCCATCATGAATACCCCCTATCATATTATTCTTTCAACGGTGAAGGGAAGAATAAATGCTGTAAAATATCTCATCAACACGCAAAAGCCTTTTTGGGGGGTGGGTAAGGGAAAGATTAGTTTGTGAATTTATGAATGATGAACAAGACATCTGTTAAGAAGAGGAAGAAATTCCTATTCCTATATGATTTTATCTAATAAGAACCTTTGGGGACCTGATGAAGGGAAGGTGACCATGTGTTCTCCTTTCCTCAAGTTACAATGAATCCTCATATTTTCATGTGTTAACGATAAAGGCACAGGAACTGAAGGGAATACTAACTTCTTATTAATTGAAATCTTTGATCAGATCCCTTGGAGCTTCTCACCATCCTCAGATCACTGCCCTCCTCCCTAGCACAGAAACGTTTAATATGGGTCTGATCGACCATCTAAAAGGCAGTTCAAATGTTTTATTCCTTCAGAGACCAATTTAATGTTGTGGGTTTGTGATCACAGATTGAATACATTGGCTTGTAGTTAGATGGATCTAACCAAATGGTATAAACAAACAGAAAATAAAAAGGCAAAAAAAGCACAATTATTAAAAGAGAATACAGGCTGCCTGCTTACTAACTAGAGGTAGAAAGTCAAACATTGATGTTATAAAGCTATAAATGTATATTTAGCCCTCAATAGGCTTACTAGCTATTTTTTCCCACAGACTACTTGAAATCCTGCTGTATATATATATATATATGTACAAATCAAATGTATCTGTGCATTCTTGCCATTTATAATTACTTTGAAGCAGCCTAGTGCTCTCAGTATTCTTCAGGGTTACTGTAGACTGGTTGTAATCACGGCCACTGCTGCATTTATTGGACCGAGCTGTGACCATAATTAGCACAACCCTTCCTTGTAAAAGGCTTTAATTTTACAACCTTTTTGTTTTCCATTCTGGATCATTTTCCAGGTAAACAACATCTTATGGACTATAGAAGAGTTGCCAGAACAAATTCAATACCTTAATTGCTTCGAGAGTGGTGGAATTTTTGTTAAGTTTTGGCTTTTTAAAATCAAGGGATAATTCCTTTTGTAGGCTCTGAATGACCATTTTGCAAGTGAGAAGGTTAGGCTATGGAAGCAATGGAATAGCCATAAACATTTTTTTTCCCTGCAAGGTAAGGTGCTTTTTATGTAGTTATTATTATTTCTTCTTTCTTGAGACAGGGTGATTTTGAAGGAAAAATGAATTTTCAGTTGGTACTTGTATCCTTTGTAAAGAGAATCTTCTGTACTTCTTCATGAACCTTGAGGGTTTTTTCACAAATAAAAACTGTGGGATAAAATTGTGTCCTATGTTCTTGAAGGCCATCTGTCCTTTATTTTAAGATGTGTTAGTTAAGATTGGTGTTGCACCTTACTAAGCTTATTCATCTTCATTCTTCTTTGTAACACATGATCTAGTGAATCCTCTGAAGATTAGAAAGTCTATATAGAGAAGGAAGTAGGAATAATTTTGTGTTGATTGAGGTCAAAAGGCTAACGAATTACCTCAATTATTTTTGTACCCAAGTAGAATCTTTCTGTTTTAAAAGACTGAAAATGAAAGATAATCTTCTAAGGCTGTAATAGCAAACACATTTTCAACACAAAATACGTGTGAAAGCAGAATTTAGTAGAGGTGAAACTGTCACAGCTCCATGCCCTCAGGTCCAACCACTATGAAGATTAAGCACACACAGGAGCATGTGTGTACACCCAGTAACTGCCCTTTGGATGCAGTGTCAGACTCAGTCTACCCAGTAGTGGACCCTGATTCTTCTCAATCCAAGGTGCTTCACATGTGTTTATGCATGTACACACACACATACACTTCTCTCTCAGGTCTCTCTATCAGTTAGCACAGAACCTCTGAATGCTCCAGTAGGCACCTCTCAAACTCTGGTCTTTCCACCTGTTTAGCCAGCTGTCTGGTTTCTTTGATCCCTGGATCCCAGATCACTCACCCATCTCACCAGCTATTCCAGCCTGATATTTGCTGGTGCCGACACATGTACCCTCACATGTTCCAGTGGTAGCCTGCAGTCACGCAACCTCTTTAAGCCCTGATCCTACTACTGTTGCTGCCACTCAGACATGCCCATACCCATGTGCACACTGATACAGAGCCCTTCAGCCAGAATGGATTTAAATAAGAAGACATTAGGCAGAGAGCATGGTTAGCCAAGCATGGTGAGCAGCTCCTAATTACATTACCTACTCCTTTAATTCTCTTATCTCTATATTTTTTCTGCACTCTCAGTCCCAAAATTATGTGGGAGCATTTCCCTGGTGATGTGTGTCCACCCCAGCCATGGGGCTGTTCAAGTCCTGTGACATCCTGGGTAGGGGCCAGCACAGGGTCTTCCTCCTTTTTATCATATACCCAATACAAGGATTTGGTCTCATCAGGCAAAAGCTGTTTATGTTTCTTTGTTTAAGCATGTTGAATGCAGATTGCTGTGCTTGAACTGAACATCTTCACCATGAAGGTGGTGAGACGCTGGAAGAGGTTGCCCAGGGAGGTGGTAGAAGCCCCATCACTGGGGGTTTTTAGGCCAGGCTGGATGTGGCTCTGAGCAACCTGCTTTAGTGTGAGGTGTCCCTGCCCACGGCAGGGTGGTAGGAACAAGATGATCCTTGAGGTCTTTTGTATGCAAGAGATGAGCATGTTACTGTTAGAATAGCTTAAAGCTCAGGCCTGCACTAGGTGAAAAGTGTGTAAAACCAACTTAACTGAAGATGTTTAATGACTTTTTGGCTATAATCCAAAAAAATTGTACAGAACCAAAAGCCCTTTTCAAATTCTCCTTTATACAAATTTAGTTTCATTGCACCTGACTTTTAGATAATGCAATTTTATTTTCTTCCAAAATGTTATGAGTGAATGTGTGATCACAGGAGATAGCATTGGCAGAGGTGGAAAGCTACATTCTCCAGCAATTTAACCATGAATTTGTGGAGCTTCTGTTGCCAAAAGATCCAAAGACCTTAAAAGGCTCAATTAATTCATCCTCATCACAACTAAAATGAAGGCTACACTGTGTCTTGGTTCTCATCTGTAAGAAAAAGGTTCTTAAGCTTCCTTTAATCTCCCTGAAGATGTTTTAACTATTACAAAGTATAGGATAAAATTTAAAACAAGATCCTTTATTGGAGTATTATTTCTCAAAGTTATAAGAAAAAGCTTGAGATAGGAAGGAGGACATCATGGGAGAGTGAAGAGCTAACATTTAGTGTGATTCTAGGTTTACCTCATCAGTAGGTTCATCGTCTTATTATTAAGCTTACTATACTTACATAAGTTAAATATTTAGGATAGGATAGGATAGGATAGGATAGGATAGGATAGGATAGATAGGATAGGATAGGATAGGATAGGATAGGATAGGATAGGATAGGATAGACCAGGTTGGAAGAGACCTTCAAGATCATCGTGTCCAACCTATCATCCAACACCACCTAATCAACTAAACCATGCAACCACCTAATCAACTAAATCATGCAATTTAGCTCAACTAAACATCTCATTTGGCACTTTTACATAAAGTTGGTAGTTAAAGTGCTAGGTGATAGCCACAAGCCTGTGCAATACCCAAGAGTCCTACTCATTTCTTGTAGGATTTACAAATAGCATAATTTACTTTCCTGACTCTCATTTGTCAAGGAACACAATTTCCATACAATAAAATTATATCTCCATCTGGAACTTCTTAGTGGGTTGATAAGACATGGAAATGTTCATATATTAGGCATTTGTCAGGAGGACTATTAATTGCTAAAGTAAACTGGAGAAGCATTGTGGATGTTAGTAAAGTCCTGAGGACATTTTCTTCTCTCCCATAATCATCCCACATAATAAAGGGATTATCTGAATAATAAACCAGATTTATTTTTATTGGACTATTCTAATGCAGCCTTTTATTTTTCCTTCTATTCCTGCTTCCAGAAAAAATATCTCTCTAAAATTGTTAATTTCCCTCAGAGATCATGGTATTCAGCTATAGAGCATATTCAGTAGGAATTTGTTCACAATTGGGGGACATCATACAAATTTAGAATTTGCTGTAGGTGGTTAAGTTTTGTAAGACATTGGGTACACTCAGTGTCGTGTTCTAACTCAAAATTGCACGAAAAATTTATTTAAAGCTCCAGAACTTGTCTGAATTCTGTGACTTAAAACCCCTCACCACTGTAAGTCTTTATTAAAACATGCTGATACTTTGCTGGTTCACACTGTGAGCACTCAGTTCATGTCTGATTTTTCTTGGCCTCCTGTGGTGGTTTGAGCCTTAACTGGGATTTAAGAGGTCAGATGGGGGCAAGACTGAGAATCCCTCCCCTGTTCCTCCCTCCTCTTTCCCAATAGAGAGAAAAAAAAAAAAAAAGGGGGCAAATCCACTGAGAAATAATCTGGAGTTGGTTTGGAACTAGAGAAGTAAAAAGAAAAAAATCCTTAAAGAATATATGTGTGTGTGTGTGTATATATAGAGAGAGAATAGAATAGAATAGAATAGAATAGAATAGAATAGAATAGAATAGAATAGAATAGAATAGAATAGAATAGAATAGAATAGAATAGACCAGGTTGGAAGAGACCTTCAAGATCATCGCGTCCAACCCATCAACCAATCCAACCCACCTAAACAATTAAACCATGGCACCAAGCACCCCATCAAGTATAACACACAATAACAGGAAGGGTTCACAAAGGTACAGAACAAGGATGGGTGGGGAAAGTACACATACAAAACCAGTCCTTTGGAGTCCTTTGAAGAAGCATCGATGTAGCAGGGAGAGGACCAGGCCTGACCACGTGGCAGAAAAGCAGGAAGCCAGCAGCAGTAGCTCTCGTCCAGGGAAGGCAGGAGCCAAACAAGAGAGCTAATGGTTGCAGTGTCTTCCTTTTCATAGGCTTGCTGGACAGGGAGGGGGAGTGGAATAAACTAATTCAGTTTCCCAGGGGGAAAACACCCTCCAGGGAGCTCAGAAAATTAGTAAAGCCTCCTAGGATTTGCTTAAAGTGTGGCAATGAATGGGTAAGAAACCTTCCTACAGTGTCTTACAAATCTCTGCTGAGCATGATTTGGGGCTTAGGAAGGCCTTATGGCTCTTCATGATACTGACAAATCATAGAATCATAGAGTATTAGACAGTGAATTAAAACATTATTTGTTGATATCTTCTAGCTTAAAATTAATTGTTTACAATCCTGTCTCCTAAGTGCCTCCCACAAACACAGGTTTATCTGTGGATACCTGAGGTTTATGATAAATACCTAATAGGAATAAATCATAAAATCGTATAATTGTTAGGGTTGGAAGACACCTCAAGGATCATCTAGTTCCAAGCCCTCTGTCATGGGCAGGGACAGCTCATGTTAGATCAGGTTGCTCAGAGCCATGTCCAGCCTGGCCTTAAAAACCTCCAGGGATGAGGCTTCCACCACCTCCCTGGGCAACCTGTTCCAGTGTCTCACCACATGCATGGGGAAGAACTTCCTAACATCCAATCTGAATCTACCCATTTCTTTTTTTTTTTTTTCCATTCCTCTTAGTCCTATCATTACCTGACACCCTAAAAAGTCTCTCCCCAGCTTTCTTCAGATACTGGAAGGCCACAATTAGATGGAAGGTTGTAGATGCGAGTGGTCTGTCTCAGTGCTATAGTTTCAGTGAAGCACTGTTGATAGAGGATTAACTGCTGTATTTCTTCAGCTACGAATAGAGTTGATGCAAGGTTTTTTTAACTCTGATATTTCTGAATGGAACTAGAACAATTGTGTGCATCCCTGCTTTTATCCCCCAATCATCTTTTTCCATTAGTTGGGTGGAAGGTTCTCTGTAGGCTGAGAGCTGACGTGTGAGAAACATGCAAGGGACCCGTAAGGTTTGTAAGTGAAAGTATTAGTAAGAAAAAAAGGGGGAAAAAAGAAAAACACAAACACCAAAGAGAAAATTCTGAGTTTTCACAGAAAAAAAAATGGAGACTGAAGACAATCTCCAGGCTTTTTATGCATGGGTGGTTTGAACTGTGTCTTTCAGTCCTGAGGTCTTTACTTTTATTAGAACTTCAGAAGCAGCAAATTATTTTGAATACAAACTACTAAGACACCATTTCCTGTTCAGAAGTGGCCCTCATATAAAAGTGTTTCCTAATTCAGCATTTTTGAGATTGCATATTTGCTGCACAAAGCTGTTTGAATTTGCACTTGATTTTAAAACTGAAGTGGTTTAAAATTCTTTTTTCCTTACAGACAAATCAAGAAAATAATCCAGTCATGTTTAATGAATATAGATGTAGAATCACAGAATGGTCTGGGTTTGACGGTGTTACAGCCACTCTTCTGAGGGCAGCTGCTGGATGTATGCAGAGTGCAGGATTCCTTAGCTGACCAATTCCTTAGTATAGAACAAAACAAAAACATTCCACATATGCCAAGAAAAACATCCTCATGTTGACACCTTTTGATTCAAACATGCTGCAGAAGCTACCTCCTCAACATGCTGGCACCTCTCACTGGGAAAAGGTTTTAGCTTATATATGTGACTGGATTTTACTGATTAAGGGATTGATGACAAACTACATAAACAGCCACTCTGAGCAATAGTTACCTTCAGTTAAGTCTCCTGTTAGGGACTTAGGTTAGGAATGTCTTGAGGGTTTAGGGCTTTGCTAGAGACTTTCTGCTTCTGTTAGCTACTTGTGGCTAGGGCTTCGGTGTAGGGATGCTGTGAGGGATATGCTGGGGACCTCTGTTAGCTGCTTCATCTGCTAACAGGGCTTCTGTGACTTCTGGAAGTGGGACTCTCAGACTGTAATGCTAGGGATTCTACAGTGCTACAATAGAGGACTTCTGAGAAGACTTATGAGTTTCTCTGCTCTCTGCATTTCTGGAATCTCATTGCTATATGGCAATGGGGTTTGTGCCTTCATTTGTCACTCAATGGCCCCCGAATCAGAGGAAGAACAACAGGAAGGGACCTCTGAAGGTCATCTGGTCCAAGCACCCCTGCAGTAAGTGGGGCATCCTTAACTAGATCAGGTTGACCAGAGCTATGCCTCACTTTGCACCTCCCTGGCCAAACTGATCCAATGTAGACCAGTTCCAAGTAGACCACTTCTTATTCAGACTAGTTTGTGTTCCCCTTTAGGAGCTTCACTTTTCTTCTGTATTTCAGCTTTGGGGGTGGGGGGCAGGGTGACAACAACACATAATTCAAGGTAAATTGTAATTGGTCCTTTTGCATGGAAAACTATGAGGTGTCATGACAGAAACAGATAACCAAGCCAAATTATCTACACTCTTTCAACTGCAGAACACTTGTCTTCAAATTATGTTCCCACTTTTCATGTTGGTTTCAGTGATCCTACAGAATTTAAACTGAGGTCAGAGTTTTGCCTTACCATTCATAAAATATAAGAGGTTCTACAGGACCATTAGAAATAAAAACAAAACCAAAACAAAACAGTTAAACTAGCTTAGTCAGTTAACTGAGTAGATAAATTATGAACCCATATTTGTAAGATTTACTTAAAATAAAACCACCAAATGCCAATAGACACATTTTAGGAGTTGAATCACTACTCTACAACTCATTAAACTTTTAAAGCAAATTGTACACCATTTTAAGGACTTAAAGTGATTCAGTGGCTTGGCTGAATTAAAACAGCTTAATTGAGTGTCTCCATGTTAAATTAAGCTGATACACAGTACAGGACCCAATTAAGAATTGTTCTACATAAACAGTATCAGATCTGCTCCTTGTATATTATCTATCATCTCTTTTCTTTGAGGAAGAAATAATACCATTGGTGTCACTTAATCAACTCTACAGATCTAGCTCAGCTCAGAGATGGTAAGAAAATTTTGTTTTAGTTCTTGACTCATGAAATTCCTATGAGGATTTGCAGGTTGTCCCTGTGAGGTGCTGCTGAAAGGTTTTTCTGTGGTTCCAAAGCTATCAAAACATTGTCTGGTGTCACAGGCTTTCATTTCTGGGCAGAGATCAGGCTAATCATGGGGCGATCAGGGCAAATTTGTTTTTCCTTTATTTAACCTTAGCATTGGTAGAACTTGAAGTATAAATTGTTTGAATGATATAGTGAGCCTTTCCTACTGTTGAAAGAGTCTCAAGTTTGGAATTTCCAAAAGCTTAAAAATGTCAGATAAACTACTTTAAATATTGATAATTAAAAGGGAAAAAAATTAATTTAAATCAAAACAAATTCCTTAAAACCTTAAACTGAAACAATGTCAGCTAAAGGGCTTTCATAAAAGGATTAATTCCATAAGAATTAACTAGCATTTGCCCAAGTGTTAAGCTCCTAAAACATCCTGAATTGGTAGGATGGGTTTAAGTACCTGAATTTATCTGTACTGCCTTACTTAAATACCAGCTCAGTGCTCATGTGTCTTAAATACTCTATGGAAAGTAAAATATTTCCTTTTTAAACTTTGCCATAGTCAGATCAACTTAGTAAGAGAACACTGAGTTCCTTGAAAAATTAGAAATGTGAAAGATTTCCATAGGCTGACAAATTGAAAGTTATATCTTTTGAAGCATTGATTTAAGAAAATCTTGAAAGGCATAAAATTCAGAAAATTTGGTAAATAAGAACAAAAAAATAAAGACTTTGCTAAATAATTTTTTTTTAGGAGACTGGTCTGTAAAAGATGAAAAACTCAAATGTTCCATGCTATGTTTGTGAGATACCTTTCAATGGCTTTCTAAGGTTATGGAGACTGGAAAGAGGAAAATTTTTTGAGCAAAAGTGTCACACTGCAAATAACATCTAATAAGAACATACAAAATCCTGCAAAGTTTGTACAGATACTGAAGAGAAAAGGAAAGGCAGAAACAGAGTCTGCTAGGAGTAGGACAAGTATTCTCAAGAGAATAAGAAGGATATAGAACTTCTGAAATTGTAGAGAAAATTAAAAGTAGAAAGAAAAATAAATCTAAAATTTGCCTGAAATGGTATATGAATGGAATGAATTTTACTGAGAAACATTCTTTACAGAAATAGAGATTGGCAACTGGAATAGACTGCCCAGGGAGGTGCTGGAGTCACCATCCCTGGAAGTGTTTAAAAAGAGGCTGGATGAAGCACTTAGTGCCATGGTTTAGTTGATTAGGTGGTGCTGAGTGACAGGTTGGACTTGATGATCTCAAAGGTCTTTTCCAACCTGGTTAATTCTGTACAAGAAGGATGGAGAGAGACTGTTTGCAAAGGCCTGCAGGGACAGGAGGAGGGGTAATGGCCTCAAACTTCCACCAGATTTTCCTGGGATTGAACAGATGAGGAATAAAAGCTGTGACAACATTGCAATGGCCTTAAGTTAAAAAAAAACTTTAAGGAAAAATCCTACTGAAATTCTATTCTAATTAGCAGCAGTCAGTATTAGCTTGTCCCTGAAACTACTGAAAACAATCATCTCATGTCATGCACTGACTTTTTCAGTTGCTGTTATATTTGCTGTGATGCCAAGAGCTGATATGATAATGAAGGATAAAATATGTTAGTATGTGTGTGTATATATATATATATATATATATATATATATATATAGTATTGTCTTTGTGTTCTCTTACACCCTCTTCATTAATACATTGTGCATTTCTCCTACAGGACTCTGTGTTTCTGTATATCTTTGTTTAAGGTGTTAATTTTGATAGTAGAATTATGAACTGCGAGTTCTGAGTTGTAAAATGTGAGTTGTGAGCTTAGATTCCTGAGTATAATTAATGGGCCATGGAAAGATCCTTTTGGAAAGAAAAAGAATGGAGAACATGCAGGACTTCTTTTGTTCTCCATGATAATAGTTATTGCAGAAAGGATATCACCTGACCAACTCCCAGTCATGGTTGTCAAACCTCACTTCACTTTTAGTTATCCGAACAAGTTGTAGGATCACCAGCCACCATTTACTGACAGCTCTTACAAGGGAACTGAAATTTTGGAAACATAGCAAATTCAATGCAGAAGGGCAAGGTAATTTATTTATATAAAGCCACTCTGCCACACCAACCGTGTTTTCTGCCACTTAGAGAAACAATTGCTGCAGTCAAGTTTGGTGACAAAAATTAACTTCCAGGTAAGAAGTCTGTAAAGGTATTACCCTTCACTTCTTGGGAATAATTCCTGAGCAACATTGGCTTTACCATAAATCCACTGTTTCACGTTTGATATTAATTCTATTCCTATAGGTAGAGGATTATCTGAAGTGAAAGGTAACTTAGGTGTAACTTAGGTTTTAGGTGCAAGAAATTTTCAAGACCACAGTTAAACCAGAAACATGAAACCCCAGATAATTAAAATTGTGTTCTAACTTGGATATGAATGAAAATAATTCAGTGTCAGCTTGTTGAAAAGTTCATCTTAAGGTTCCTATAACAATTCAAAGTTAAAACTGATGTCACTTAAAAATGTGACTAGAGAAATCAAACAGACTTCTATGTCATCTCCAGCTGCATGATATGGAATGTTTGGTATCATTTTTTTGACAACTGCAATGAATTTAGTTTATGAAAACTGACTTAATTTCATTAGAATTTTAACATCCATAATTACCACTGTAATCTGATGCAAAATTATTGTATGCATAAAATCAAAATTGAGGGGTTTATGCTTATCCTGATGACTTCAATTTATTCTGCAGATGCTTGTCACTAGAAGAGTTAATAATAATTTAAAAAAAAAAAAAAAACGGTTTTAACTTAGGGATTCTAATTCACTATGTTACATATTTTCTGTCACTTTTTACTTATCCAACCTAAAGTATAGAATCATAGAATGGTCTGTGTTGGAAGGGACCTCTGAAGGTCATCTAGTCCAATCTCCTCTGCAGTTAACAGGGGCATCCTCAACTAGGTCAGGCTGCCCAGAGCCCTGTCAAGCCTCACTTTGAGTATCTCCTTTCTTTTCATTTATTAGCTAATGAAATCTTAGTGTTGAAACCTCCAAATAAATTTTACTGTCATTTATATGGCAAATACATTCTAATGTCTTTTGACATATTCTTGGTTATTAATGTTGAGTATCATTAAGGACAGTAAACAAATAATAGGACTATTCTTTAAGTCTAAACTTTAAACTAAACCTTGCCTTTATGAACAGTGTCCTTTGTTGTTATCATAAAGTTTTCCTTGGCTATTTTGATAGGAAAACTAAGTAACTTTAGGCTGGATCTTAGCATTAGAATGTTTTGAACAGTGTAGCACTAAAGAAAAGATGGGATTAAATCCAGTGGATGTGTTTCTATGCAGAAAATCTTCTTACTTCTAGGTTCATGCTTGGAAAAATAATATAATCTTACACAATTATTTGAGTATGTACTTGATTTAGCAAATAGTCATTTAGAGATAGATTTATCAAGTCTCCCAGAAGCTAAATGTTTCTATTTTGGCATATAAATTAGCAGTCTCATTTTCTGGAATGCTAGCAGCTGCCAATTTTCAATGGAAATCATTGCACAATTTAAAGTAAAAATGAATATTTCCTTTATTGTTGATATCCCCAAAGTGAAAGCATGAGCAGTCTTTAAACACTTTGTTTCAAAACCACAAACTGAAAGGAATTAGGAAATTTCCACTGAATGCACTTGGATGTGAACAGGTCTACGAGGGTTACTGGGTTATTCCTTTGCATTGGATATATAGTCATTGTTAATCTCTGCTTTGCATCTGTAATATAACTAACTGTTCTGAGTAGCTGAAATGTATGGTAGGCCATGGGGGTTGGACTCGATGATCTCTTTGGGTCCCTTCCAACCCCTGACATCCTGTGATCCTCACATGTTCCAGTTAATGGGTGGGATGAATCTCACCCAGCAAGAATGCAGTCAGTAAATAGTTGGATAGTTAGTAAGTATAATTTTTTTTTGCATCATCCAACTCCTCTTTAATCCTTCAATGCATTGAAATAAAAGGAAGTTAAGAAGCATGCACATAACTGTGCTTACCTCTTTAAAGTTGAATGCACCATCTTCACTTAAGAAAGTTGATACAGTCTCTATGTCTACAGAAATTTACCATAACCTTTTTCATCTCCTTTCCATGACTCTTCATCATCACCTGAAGCTCCCAGAGCTCACTTGAATAACTCTCTGAGGGTCAGTTCAGTTGTGCAGTTAAAGGTGGGGGTACCAAGGATACTGTTTAATCTGATTAATGTAGATAATAAGGGCAAGGGGGAACAATAAAGTAAAACCTGTGGCATGGCCTCTGCCTTGGGCATTGGACAATTAATCTGTTGAAAAGATTCTGGGGACAGAACAGCCAGAATTGAATTTCAAACTGCAAAATGTTTTTGTGGGGTTTTGTGATTCTTTGTTTTTTTTGTGTGTGTTTGTTGAGTTTGTTTAGTTCTGTTTTGTTGGTTTGGGTTTTATTTGTTGTTGTTGTTGTTCCACACATACCAGTAATCACATGCACATGAAGAAGCAGTAGAAGGCTTCTGTTCTTGTTCATCTCACCTCCTATTTTCACTTTCTTGTCAAAGGTAGCCAGTAGGCTTTCTCATGGATGTGAGAGTAAGGATTCTGTTTCATCACATATTTTAATGATTTCTTTTTGCTGGTTCTGAAGAGGACTGTTCTATGGCAAGGTTCTATTTTTACTGGGGTTTTGTTTGCTTGGTTTTAGAAGGATACAGTTGAATAGTCTTTGAAAAGAGTTGGGCTTGGGGTTTGTGCAGCAGGCTAGAATTAACAAGATACTGGCTTCCTCACAGTCAGGTGAAGTGGTATCAGACAGCTGTTTTCCTAGGGCTATGTAAAGAGAAACTTTCTCATCTTTTAACTGAATTCAGCAGGAGCTACACCATCTTAGAAGTGATATCTAATAATGGATGTTGGTCACTTTATGGCTTATTTCTGTATAAACAGAATCCAGAATTTTGTATTTCAAAGCTAGCTATCAAATTAGAAAAAATGTTTCCTGTCAGTCTTTTAGATTTATGGAGTCTCCCTCTCTGGAGAATTTTAAAACCTGCCTGAATGCATTCCTGTGCAGACTACCCAAGGTGAACCTGCTTTGACAGTGGGGTTGGACTCAATGATCTCTAGAGGTCCCTTCCAACCTGTGATGTTCTATGATTCTGTGATTGTATTCATAAGGTTTGTATAACACTTGCTTAAAAACAACAACAACAAAACAACAACAACAAAAACAACCCCAAAACCCTCTTCTTTCAGTATCTGAAATGATTAAGACTATGAAAACAGGTGAAAATGTGGGTCATATGGAGCCTCTTGGCAAGCCTCCTGCTAAGGCAGAACTTTTCTCTAGATTTTTCAGGAGCAGAAAGACAGATGTTTGTTCAATTCTCTATATGTAGACTACTCGTGTTTGTGTAGCCTTGTTAATAAAGGTCCTGAAGTGCATAGTGTCATTAAAGTGCCCTGAGATGCCAAGCAGAGATGGTCCTTTCTTTCTACAGGTAAGGAGTGTTCCCTTTCAGAAAGCTCTATTTAGGAATCACAGTATCACAGTATCACTAAGGTTGGAAGAGACCTCGAAGATCATCGAGTCCAACCTGTCACCACAGACCTCATGACTAGACCATGTCACCAAGTGCCATGTCCAATTCCCTCTTGAACACCTCCAGGGATGGTGACTCCACCACCTTCCTGGGCAGCCCATTCCAATGATGAACAACTCTCTTGATGAAGAACTTTCTCCTCACCTCAAGCCTAAACTTCCCTTGGCGCAGCTTGAGACTGTGTCCCTTTGTTCTGGTGCTGGTTGCTGGAGAGAAGAGACCAACCCCTTCCTGGCCACAACCACCCTTCAGGTAGTTGTAGAGAGCAATAAGGTCACCCCTGAGCCTCCTTTTCTCCAGGCTAAACAACCCCAGCTCACAGGGCTTGTGCTCAAGGCCTCTCACCAGCCTTGTTGCCCTTCTCTGGACACGTTCAAGTGTCTCGATGTTCTTCCTAAACTGAGGGGCCCAGAACTGGACACAGTACTCAAGGTGTGGCCTAACCAATGCAGAGTACAGGGGCACAATGACCTCCCTGCTCCTGCTGGCCACAGCAGAATGAAACAAAACCAAACACACAAGCAAATCCAAAACCCCAAACAAACAAATCCAAAAACCCAAACAAAAAAAAAACCCAAAATCCAAACCAAAAAACAGAGCAGCAATCAACAAACACAAACCAAAACACCAACAAATCCAAAAGAAAAAAATAACAAATCAACACAAAATGCAGGTAGGTTTTAAATTTCAGTAGTATCTGTTACAGCTGGGGAGGGTATTTTAAAATTGTTCAGTTTAGCCCCTTGACATCTGGATAATTACTGTTAATATGTTAATATCTTTTATATCTTAATGACAGTACATCAGGTTACTCAAAATGAAGCAATAGGCTTCATTTGTTTTTTCCATATATAACACCTCCAAAAGATGTTTACTGTTATTTCATCCAATTAAAGAGAATAAAATCTAATAAAGGAAGCACACTGGAGAACTACAGCGTGTGGTAATTGCTTATGGCATAAAACATAGCTAAACTTCTCTTGAACAGGGCTGTTTATAACTTTGTTAAAATATTTTGTAATTAACTCCACAGTAACAGTGGCAATCATTATATTATAACACCCTTGTGGCATAAAATGTGTGAACTGTGTCCACATTTGGGTTTCAGGTCTTGACAGAAGCTGATGTAAATACAACAGCATCTCAGCATGGTTTGTCTTTGGGTATTCATTCCTACTAGGTATTTATCACAGACCTCAGGTGTCCACAGATCAACCTGTATTTGTGGGAGGCACTTAGGAGGCAGGGTTGTATACAATTAATTTTAAGCTAGGAGATACCAACAAATTATATTTTAATTCACAATGCCTTATATTCTAACACAACCTGATTACTTGGGATTTTCTATTGGTTTTGGTTGCTTGGTTTCTGTTTGTATGTGGGTTTCAAGAGGGGACTGGACGTGGCACTTGGTGCCACGGTTTAGTCATGAGGTCTGTGGTGACGGGATAGACTTGATGATGTCCCCCACAGCAAACTCCTGGCCAAGCTGGCAGCCCATGGCTTGGACAGAACCACACTGCATTGGGTTAGGAACTGGCTGGAGGGCCGAGCCCAGAGAGTGGTGGTGAATGGTGCCACATCCAGCTGGAATGGTCTGCCCAGGGAGGTGGTGGAGCCACCGTCATTGGAGGTGTTCAGGAGGAGACTTGATGGGGTGCTTGGTGACATGATCTAGTTGTTTGAGTGGGTTGGATTGGTTGATAGGTTGGACGCGATGATCTTGAAGGTCTCTTCCAACCTGGTTTATTGTATTGTATTGTATTGTATTGTATTGTATTGTATTGTATCTTTGAGGTCTCTTCCAACCTTGGTGATTCTGTGATTCTGTATGACTCGTTTCTCTGTTTGTTTTTGGTTTTCTGTTTTCTTTGTTTTATTTATCAAAGGTGTTTTTTTTTTTCATTTTACCTTAAAATGTTATTATAATGTTAAATGTTATTATAAACCCCCTATTTGCACAAGAGAGCTACACATATGCATAAGTGCTTGAGGCCCCTTCCCTGGAGATATTCAAGGTGAGGTTCAATGAGGCCCTGGGCAACCTGATCTAGTTGGGGATGTCTTTGTTAACTGTAGGGAGGTTGGACTGGATGACCTTTGGAGGTCCCTTCTAGCCTGGACCATTCTATGATTCTGTGATAGTGTGGTATAGCTACTGCTAAAAAAAAGTAAAATGCTTGCATAAGTGTATTTGAAATCTTGACTCTGGTAATCACAAATCCTAAAAAGCAGAGATTTATTGAGTGATCATTGTAAGGGACATGCTAACCTGGGCAAATTTCTGATGCAAAATAAATATTTGTTTTATTTGTTTATTTAGTAAGCAGAAATTTAATATTTAGGAATGAATAACCTTGCAGGGGTGGTGAAAGTGAATTGCTACACCAGAAATTTGATTACTGTTTGCGATGCTCGGAAAGGCATAGCTTTTAACTATGGGATGTCCAGAGCTACTCAGTGAAGCTGAGTGCAACATTAGTGATTATCTGGACTCTTTGAATATCTTGTTCCAGTATTTGGTGAATGGATCATGAAAGAAACTCACCTACAAGCAGGTAATGATAGGACAAGGGGAATGGAACAAAAATAGAAATGGGTAGATTCAGATGGATGTTAGGAAGAAGTTCTTCCCCATGAGAGTGGTGAGACACTGAAACAGATTGCCTAGGGAGGTAGTGGAAGCCTCATCCCTGGGAGTTTTTAAAGGCTGGATGTGGCTCTGGGCAACCTGATCTAGTGTGAGGTGTCCCTGCCCATGGCAGAGGGCTTGGAACTAGGTGATCCTTGAGGTGCCTTCCAACCCTAACAATTCTATGATTCTAAGTAAGATTAGCATTAAACAGCAGCTCTTCATAGAAAAATGCAGTTTGCTTCTGCATTTTTTGGGGGGATGTTTGAGTGGTAGAGAAGAAAGTGCAAAGAGAAAAGGAAAAGTGAGAAATATTAAAAGTCATGGGACGTGAAAGATCTGGCTTGGATGGTGATGCCGATTTAAAATCTTTAGCCTGCAGAAGAGGAGGCTCAGAGGAGACCTTATTGCTCTCTACAACTACCTGAAGGGAGGTTGTAGCCAGGTGGGGGTTGGTCTCTTCTCCCAGGCAACCTATGACTGAACAAGAGGACACAGTCTGAAGCTGCACCACAGGAGGTTTAGGCTGGATGTTAGGAAGAAATTTTTCACAGAAAGAGTGATTGGCCATTGGAATGGGCTGCCCAGGGAGGTGGTGGAGTCACCATCCCTAGAAGTGTTTAAAAAGAGATGAGACACTTAGTGTCATGGTTGAGTTGATTAGATGGTGTTGGGTGATAGGTTGGACTTGATGATCTAAAAGGTTTTGTCCAATCTGCTTAATTCTGTATTCGGTAAAATATTCATAAATGAGAAACTTGCCTGTGTCAGTTGCCATGCTGTATCATTCATAGTGGTTTTCATTCCTAGCCTATCTTTATTTTATTATATTTTTATTTTAATTTTTTTTTAGATGACACAGAGGATCTGGTGAAGAAAAAAAAATGTAGAATTTTAGGCTTCAGTAGAAATGAACGAGGATTATCTGCTTTGCTTGGATGACTGCCAGCTGACACTGTCACTGCTTAGAGGTCTGCTTCTTGGAGCATTAGGTAGAATATTGCAAGAAGCAAGATCTAGTGAATTAAGGGGAGGGTATAACATGGCCAATGGAATAACTTTGTTCCATTCTTGTTCTAAAAGATATGTGTAGAGCTTTTATTATTTTTTTTTACTTTCTATGAGAAAAACACAGCATTACCAGAATATATTCATCTGCAACCTTGCAAATATAGCTAACCTTTCTCTTTTAGATAGAGATTCCTGTTTAATGGTACTTGTAATCTTCCTTTCAGGGATTTGTTACGTAATTATATTCCTACTTTGATTGCCAATTTTCATATAGTCTTTACTAAGTTATTTCCACTAGGAGAGTTTTCTGTGTGCACACATATGTATACAAATGCACACACATTTACATGAAGAATATCCTCTACCTTTCTGCTTGGGAAGTGAATAATGTATATGCAAATTACATGCAACTGTTGCTAAGATTAGTATTCTAATTTTACTTCTTTATCAGATATCCTTATTCTAAGTCCAATTTGCATTAAAATATATTAATCTTCTGACATGGGCTATAGCTAGATTCTATTATAGATTATATTTCCACAAAATTTCTGTTATTAAACATAGCAATTAGGATTTTAGGCTGTAGTTTTTTGTTCTCATCTTTGAAAACATGGGATGAGCTTGTATATGTGTGCAGGCAGGAATTGTAACTGTGCTGGTTTTCTCTCCATTTGCTCTAAAAATCATAGAATCATAGAATTAAGAGGGTTGGAAAGGACCTTAAGGATAGTTTAGTTCCAACCCTCCTGTCATAGGCAGGGACACCTCACACTAGAGCAGGTTGCTCAGAGCCACATCCAGCCTAGCCTTCAAAACTTCCAGGGATGAGGCTTCTACCACCTCCCTGGGAAACCTGTTCCAGTGTCTCACCACTCTCATGGGGAAGAACTTCTTCCTAACATCCAATCTGAATCTACCCATTTCTATTTTTTTCCATTTCCCCTAGTCCTATTACTATCTGACATCCTAAAAAACCTCTCACCAGCTTTCTTGTAGCCCCCTTAAGATACTGGAAGGCCACAATAAGGTCTCTTTGGAGCCTTCTCTTCTCCAGACTGAAGCAGAGATGCTCCAGCCCTCTGATCATCCTCGGGGACCTTCTCTGGACATGGTCCAGCATGTCCATGTCTTTCTTGTAACAGGGGCTCCAGAACTGGACGCAGTACTCTGTGGGACCTCACCAAAGTGGAGTAGAGGAGGGAATCACCTCTCTCAACTGGGGCAATTGAATGTTCTAATCTTTACTTTTCTCCAACTGTGTATCTTTGGAAGAAGAAAATGGTGAGAAAATTGAAATTTTTGGTTGGTTGGTTGGTTTCTTTTATACGTAGATTAGATAGATAGATAGATAGATAGATAGATAGATAGATAGATAGATAGATAGATAGATAGATAGATAGTAGATACATAGATAGATAGATAGATAGATAGATAGATAGATAGATAGATAGATAGATAGGATATTGGCAATGGTGAAATGATCAACTTGTTGAGTCTCCTCATTTCACCTCCTGTATGGCCAGCAGTGTTGATCTGTATATCATCTTTCTGGTATCCTGTGAAGAAAACCCTTGCAAAGTCATGAAGTTTCAATTAATGGGTTGCTGGTAAGCAGAGAGATTTCATTTAGACAGCATGGCTAGGAGTGAACAACTGTGTTCTAGCTTTGTGATTTGTTTCATGGCATAGACTCCTAATACTATTTTGAAATTTATGATCATAAGGAACCTCAAACTTTGTTACTAAAGCAAGCATTGTAGCATTTATTGCTGTTGGTGCTTATATAAGACCTAATGGCACATTTGAGAGGGAGGCTTAGGAATTAGAAAGCTTATAAAACAGTCATAAGCAATTACCTTATTATTTGATTTCTGTTAAAAAATAAGAGAGGTTAGAATTTGTTTTATTTGCTGAAGTTAACCTTCAAGGATAGTTTTTCTCTCTTTGAAAAGATAAAAAATTCTCTTAATTTAATATTAACACATTTGGTACTCTTCCTGATAAAAAAATTCTAAAGCAATATTCTTTAATATCTTTAAGAGCTGCTGTATTTGAAATGTAGTTCTAACTTTGCAACTAGAGCTGTAGCAACATAGTCCTATACTTTAATTTGTTTGGAATTGCTTCTAGAGATGAAATGCACTATGTTCTTTCATCTTGGATTTTTTGTTTCTTGTTGTTTGTGGGGGCTTTGGTTTGTGTTTTGTTTGTTTGTTTGTTTGTTTGTTTTTAACTGAACTCTCTGAGCTTTCACTTGGGTATGGTCTTGTGATGGGTTAGGCAGCCCCCCTCCAAACCCTCCCCATCACGGGCAGAATAAAACAACTCAAAACAAAACGGATTGCAAAAGTGATGGAAAGTTTAAGGAAAAGCGGTGAATCTTTACAGAAAGCCAAAAGCAGAGTGACAAAAGAAATCCCAAACAGTCCCAAGATAATCCCATCCCCACCTGGGGGTACATCCAAGACCCCCAGGGCTCCTTCTTCCCCCCTCCCCACTGCCAGGCTAGTCTCAGCTGGCCAGATCTGAGACTGCCCATCCCCCCGTGGCCTTGGGCCTCGCCAGGCCCATGGCCGGGAGACATCTCCCCCATTACCGGGCGACGGCGAGGAAGAAAGAGGAGGTGCTTAGACCTCGCACTGGATCTTATAGTGGTGCAGAGAATTATGGTAGAAATACCCAATTTCCTGTGTCCACCCACTGGGCTGGACCTCTGGACACAGGAAGCAGGGGGCACCCAGCCCAAACTGCAACAGGTCTGCTGGACCATTTAGTCTGCAGATTTTTCTCTTTATTTTCCTAGCTCAAAATAATCTAATTCAAGGTGTCCTTCTGGTATTCAGATAGTAAGATTTGCCCAGCTCTCTGCTGAAAATGTTATCTTCTCTGATTTGGTAAGGAGAGGTATATATATATATCACAGCTCTTCCTAGGGCACTTGATCTGCCTGTCTTTACAAACTTGAGAAATTCAGGCTTTCAGCTTGGCATTTTCTCTAGCAGTTTACCTCAGATTTCATAATATGTTGTTGACAAGGAAAGAGATTAAGGTATAAGCTAAATGTACATCATGAGGTGCACATCTATTATTTAAGAGGATTTACACAGTCATACCTAGAGATGATCTTTGAGTTTTAAGAGCAGCGATGTTAAAGTAGAATACTTGATCACATATGAAATGCAAAATATCTGGATTTACACTACAAAGAAGTAATCAGAATATCCAGAGAAAGAAAAGATCACTTCCACCAAAACCAGTGACTACAGTCAGGAAGTCCTGCCATCCCATGTTGTCTCCATCATGGGTTTCTGTAGCAGCCACAAAGCCTTGTTCATAGAATCACAGAAACATAGAATGGTCCAGGCCAGAAGGGACCTCCTCACAGCCAGCAGGGACATCCCCAACTAGATTAGGTTTCCCAGAGCCTTGTCCAGCCTCACCTTGAATTTCTCCAGGGATGGGGCCTCAACCACCTCCCCGGGCAACCTGTTGCAGTGTTCTGCCACCCTCATAGTGAAGAACTTCTTCCTGATAGCCAGTCTAAATCTGCTCTTCTCTAGTTTGAAGCCATTGCCCCTCATCCTGTCACTGCAGTCCCTTGCAAACAGTCTTTCTCCATCCTTCCTGTAGGCCCCCTTTAGGTACTGGAAGGCTGCTATTAGGTCACCCCTGAGCCTCCTCTTCTCCAGGCTGAACAACCCCAGTTCCCTCAGTCTGTCCTTGTAGCAGAGGTGCTCCAACCCCTGATTATTTTTGTGGCACTCGTCTGGACCCTCTTCATAAGGTCCATGTCCTTCCTACGTACAGCCTTATCAACTTGGTCTCAGGCAGGCAAACAAGCAGGAAAAAAAGTAGCTTCTCTTTCTGCTCCCAGCATTGCAGAGGCTAGGAGTCTGAGATGCATACAGCTGCAGTGTCTTCCAAGTGACTTGGGCACCTAGGTTGTTGAGCAGTGGCATCATGAATGGTTGTATCTTCAGCTGACTGACCCCAAAGCTGGACAGCTCCATTGTGGTGCATGTCTGTAGGGCTTACCAAGTTCTCTGGGCTACTTACCTCTGAAACAGGCACTGAAATGTCTGTTCAGGAGGAAGGTTGCATTTAGATTTTAACCACATTTTCCCAGTAAAACCTGCAGAAAGCTGATCACAGAAAAAATGTATTTAGAAAGATGGCTTCTTTTACTGAAAAATCTATTTCTACCTGTTAAAAATATTTACATCTATTTATAAAACTGTTCTTTAAAAGAATATTTTCAGCATTTCATTGCTCACTTCATTATAATTTAAGAAAAAAATAAATGAATAGGAGGGTTTAGCAGCACTATTACTTCCTTAGTGTTTTGGGGTTTTTTTTTTTTTTTGGTGTTTACTAAAATTCATCAAGATTTTTTTAATAGCAATATTATGCAAGGTCTTAAACATAAAACTGTTGAACTTTTTTTTTTTTTGTTGTTTGGTTGGGTTTTTTGGTGAGCAGCAATGCAGTTGATGTGTTTCCCTTTGGTGATTTTTTGGATTTATAATGTTTTTTGACTATAAAATGCTGGCAAGCTATTTTTCATGTCCTCAGATACAATGATCTGTTTTGTTTGGAGAGCTGTGTTTGTGCTTTTCTCAAAATAGTAGGCATCACAGTACTGAATCCAGATATTCTGCACTGCAAGGGAAAAATCCTATCTATCATCATTCATTGTAGCACGTCTCAACCATATCTAAGAGCTTTTGTATATTTGGCTCCACCTCTGGAGCCCTCAATACAGGAAGGACATAGACCTGATGGAGCAGGTCCAGAGGAGAGCCACAAAAGTCATAAGGGGATGGAACACCTCTGCTACAAAGACAGACTGAGGGTGCTGGTGGTGTTCAGCCTGGAGAAGGCTCCAGGGAGACCTGAAAACAGCCTTCCAGTATCTGAATGGGGCCTACAAGGAGGATAAAGAGAGTCTGTTTACAAAGGCCTGAAGTGACAGGATGAGGGGCAAAGGCTTCAAACGAGAGAAGAGTAGATTTAGTTCATTACCACGAAGGTAGTGAAATACTGGAACAGGCTGTCCAGGGAAGTGGTTGCAGCCCTATCCCTGAAGATACTCAAAGTGAGGCTCTAAAGGGCTATGGGCAGCCTGACCTAGTTGAGGATGCCCCTACTTACTGCAGAGGGGTTTGGACTAGATGACCTTTGGAGGTCCCTAACAACCCAGACCATTCTATGGTTCTAGGCATGTATGATCATTTTTGCAATACTGCATTTATTGTAACAGAGAGAAGTCTTTTTCTGCCTATAACTTTAAGCAAAATATTAAGGCAGGAAGACCTTCACTGATGCTTTAATATTTTTTTCTTTTTTTTCCTTTTCATGTAACCACACAGTTTGGAGATTGTGCTTTTTGCTGTATGGAAATGTTTCATAAACCTTTTTAAAACTAGAGACAAGTGCTATTTTGACCTATGTTCCAAACAAAATCAAAATAATTGCAACCTTAAAATCCAGAAGTATCCTCCCCTTTCTGAAAATCAAATTAAATCAAACTAGGATTAAAAAAAGAGAAAATATTCCCTTTGTTTAAAAGATTACCCTGATTTTTCTAATAAAAAGCTGAATGTTGAGGAATGTTAAAAAGGCTACATCTGAGGACTGGGGAGTCAGAGCAGCAATCAAGAATTCTTTCAAAAAAGACTTTCTTAAAATCTTTCCTAAGCTGTTTTCATCATTTCCATATTCCCCAATTCTTTATTTTCTTCAAACTATGCTAAACACCACTGCCATGACCATTCTAACCAAAGAAGATATGACCTTTCCCTCCAGGAAAAGACAGAAGTGTAATTCAAATTAGTCCATCATAAGAACTCTTACACTGTCATTAGCGAGTACAGGGAAGACTAAATAATCATGTCAAGTTTGGAACTTGCTTCTTCAGAGGAAGTAATTGCAAAGCTGTTTCCATTTTTCAACACCAGAATGACAGGGTGTTTAGGTATAAAGATATTAAAATGAATAAAATACTGTGGTGCAGTAATTTTAGCATGCTTATTTGATCCCCCCCCCATGCTTGTCCAACAAGAGTGATCTCAGGCCAGCATAAGACAGATAGAGACTTCAAAGGATGTTGTGTTTTGGTGTCAGGAAATAAAAGCATTTAACTGTAGCTCATGCAATCGTTTTGGACTATCATGTTACCAACACAGAATGAGGTAAATGAACAGAACCATTGCTCTTTAACCTGCTAACTGCCACAGTTTGGGTGAAATCTTGTTTCAAGCAAAATTGGTGGGATTTCTGCCAGTAGTTTAAATAAGGCAATCAATCATTTTTTGTCTTGACATCTTTGAAGAGTTGTGCTGGCAAAGGCTCTGGACTTGTTAATTGAGCATGTATAAGAAGTGATATCCATGCTGAGCACTTGTGAGAGTCAGGGGAGCTCTAAGCATGTGTGCTGCAGACCTGCACCTATAAACAGTTGCTGAATTATGGTGGGTGTTATTACTGTTGCTTCTTATAATGACATGCATGAAAGAAGCTTATCTTTGTAAAACCCATCCACAGAATGCAGCAGGACAAATAGAAACCATGCAAGTGTGACAGCCCCCACTCAGGCAGGTTCATGTCCATCTTGTGTTGGGGGCCCCAGAGCTGAACACAATATTCCAGGTGGAGTTTCACAGATTACAGTACATGTGGAGAATTGCCTCCCTCAACCTGCTGGCCACACATGATTTAATGGAGTCCAGGATGTTATTGGCTCTCTGTGGTGTAAGGACACTTTGCTGTGCTTACATATTCATTTTGTTTTTTCATTCATCAGTACTCCTAAATCCTTCTTCCCAGGCCTATTCTTCATTCTCTAGCCTGTTATACGTGTCTGAGATTGCCTGACCCAGATGCAGGATTTTACACTTAGCCTTGCTGAACTTCATGAGATTCACACAGGCACACTTCTCTCTGGATGGCATGCCTTGCCTCTAGAGTATTGCTCACATCACTGAGCTTGATGTTGTCAGCAAACTTGCCAAAGGTGCATTCAATCCCACTGTCCATATCCCCAACAAAGTCGTTCAATAGAACCCATCCTAATAATGATGCCTGAGGGATACCACTTACAACTGTTCTCCACTCGGACATCACACTCCTGATGACGACTCCTTGAGTACAACTATCAAGCCACTCATTAAGTTCACGTCTTTCCATTTTAGAGACAAGGATGTTGTGTGGGACAGTATTAAATGCTTTGCAGGAGTCCAGGTGCATGACATCACTTGCTCTTTCCTTATCCACCTATGTTTTAACCCTTTCATAGAAGGCCACAGTGAAGGCATATTGGTTGTGACCAATCACTTCCCATTTTCCATATCACAGTATCACAGTACATTAGAGGTTGGAAGGGACCTCAAGAGATCATCGGGTCCAGCGCCGCTGCCAAAGCAGGATCACTTAGGGTAGTCTGCACAGGAATGCATCCAGGTGGGTTTCGAAAGTCTCCAGCATAGTATGCCTTAGCATAGTTTCCTGGAGGATCTGCTTCATGATTCTGCTGGGCACAGAGGTGATACTGACTGGCTTGTAGTTCTCTGGGACTTCTTTCATCCCTCTTTTTGTAAAGGAGGTTGTGTTTCCCTTTTTCCAGTCAGTGGGAACTTCCCTGAGTTGCTATGACTTCTCCAATATGATGAATAGTGGTTTAATCATGTCACCTGTCAGTTAACTCAGGAATCACAGATGCATCTCATCAGGACTTGAATACCTTTAGGTTGCTTAGATGCTCTCAAACCTGATCTTCTCCTACAGATGAATCGACAGAAGTACCAAAAGCCTAACCAAGAGATCTCTGAATTACGTCTGAATTGCATGATGTATAAAAGTGTTTATTGCTGCTTTACAGTTGCAGTTGTAGCATGCAGTACAAATTGTATATGAGATTCTCTTTCAAAACACTATTTCTTGGCAAAAAGTGGTAGTTCCCTCCAGATTTATATTTTATCAGTAATAAGAAAGTAGTAAACCTTCCTGGGCCTGGAAAGCCTTAAAACTGAACATGCTTAGGAATTCAAGCTAGTGATATTTAGGAATTATTTCTTAAGATCCACTTCATTATGAAAGCCATAAAGAGCAAAGACCAACTGTTACTCCAAATATATAGCAATATAAAACAGATGTTCCAGAACCAGAGGGGACCATGCTTCAAATTCATTCTAATTACTTTTGAGTGCACCTTCTAATTACAAATCTTTTTTTATTATGTTCTTTTTTTTTTTTTTCCCTTCCTGATCCTCTTTCTGGTTAAAAGCCATACCACCTAGCTGCATTTGAATGCCTGCTGAAGCTTTGCTGATCTATAAAACCAGTTAGCCTGAGACCAAATCAGGTTTTGGCCCCCGAGCTTTCCAAAAATAAATGTGTGATGAAACAAAGTTTCAGCAGCCAACCAACCACAAGATTTCCTTGCATAAACTATGGTTTATTCGTTCATCACAAGTTATATAGGCTATGGAACAAAGATTATATTCCCAAAAGCACAGAGTACTTGCAAGTACTTGAGATCCTTGCTTGCTTGTTTTTGACAGTGTCTTTTGACCCAACTGACCTTATAGAATCATAGAATCATCAAATAGTTTGGGCTGGAAGGTATCTCCAAAAGTCGTCTAGTCTAATCCCTTCTGCAGTAAGCAGGGGCATCCTCAACTAGATCAAGATAACCAGAGCCCTGTTGAGCCTCACTTTGAATATCTCCTGGTCTCTCCAGAGCCTTCTTTTCTCCAGGCTGAACAACCCCAGCTCCCTCAGCCTGTCATTGTAGCAGAGGTGCTCCAACCCCTGTTACTTTCGTGGTCTTACTCTGGACCTATTCCATCAGGCCCATGTCCTTCCTGTATTGAGGGCACCAGACCTGGAAGCAGTAGTCCAGGTGAGGTCCCACCAGAGCAGAGCAAAGTGGCAGAATCACCTCTCTGGATCTGCTGGCAACTCATCTTCTGATGCAGCCCAGGATGTGATTTGCCTTCTGGGCTGCAAGGGCACACTGTCTTCTCATGTCCAGTTTTCATCCATCAGCACCCCTTCTCCTTTTCCACAGGGCTGCTTTCTATCACCTTATTCCCCAGTCTGTATTGATAGCAAGGATTATTCCAGCCCAGAACTTGCTTTTATCAAACCTCATGAGATTCACCTGGGCTCACCTTTCCAGCTTGTACAGGTCCTTCTGAATGACATCCTGTCCCTCTGGCAGATCTCCTCCTTGGATAGACTGACTGTCTTGCAATGGGTTGTTTCTAACTCAGCCCTGGTGCACCTCTCTTTTCTTCCACTGCTTTCCAGTTGTAGTGGTTCTTTGTATTAGAAATTCAAATTAAATTTACCATCTGAGCAGGTCTCAGGCTGAAGTTTATTTCATGTCCCTCATGAAACTGTGTGGGGAATGTCATCTTTGATATTGCTTTGCCTTTTTCTTAGCTTTCTCATTTGATTCAGCTTTCTATATTCAAGCAGCACAGTAACATAAATATGTGCATGTGACATTCATATCATCATGGTCTCAATGTTATCAGTCTCTATAGAAATATTTCAACCTTTTCCCAACTTAAGATATTAAGGTTAAAATTAAAAGGAAACTAGGTTAAGGACCTCTGAATTTAAATAGCTGAAATTATATATCCAGCTACTAAAGAAAATTGACAGTTGACATCAGTGGAACTGCTATTACTGCTGGTGTCTCTTCCCTGTCAAGGTTAACATTACTGTTTCATAGGAGGAAATTATTAATTTGTTTGTTTGTGTATTTATTTATTTATTTATTAAAACATCTATCAATATATTGATTTAAGAAGGAATAAATGGAGTTGTTTTTTTTTTTTCCCTGCACCAAATGTCATATGACACTTTGGAGCATTTAAACCATATCATCTGTGTCATACATAATTAAGCCATATTTAGAGGAGCATGGAGGAATAAAAGTCTTAATAAAATATGAAATGTTTAAAGTAGATCTGAAATATATATATATATATATATTTAATGTTGCAGGGATGTTTGACAATGAACTAGATTCAGATTTTATTACTTTTTTTTAAAGGAAGACATAAGGATAAACAAAAAAGAAACCAAAATAAAGAAAAGTCCTCAGAGTTTCATAAAATCAAATGTTGCTATTAGGGGAAAAAAATGTTTTTATACACATAAGCAAACATATGTGTTTATGCTCATCTTTATGTTCTCTTACACAACTATTTCCCTTTTATTCTGGCATTGAAATCCTAGTGTAGCTCCCATAACTCATTGTAAATCAAGAGATGCTTGCCCGTCTGGGAAACAACTGTTCACAGCTGTGTGGCTGTTTTCTGAACTGCAACTCCCATGAGCCATAGCAATAACATCACAAACCAACTGTTTCTGCTTTTCCCTTTATTCACAGAAAGGAAAACTTAACTTTTCTTTTCTTTTCTTTTCTTTTCTTTTCTTTTCTTTTCTTTTCTTTTCTTTTCTTTTCTTTTCTTTTCTTTTCTTTTCTTTTCTTTTCTTTTCTTTTCTTTTCTTTTCTTTTCTTTTCTTTTCTTTTCTTTTCTTTTCTTTTCTTTTCTTTTCTTTTTTTTCTTTTCTTTTTCTTTTTTCTTTTCTTTTCTTTTCTTTTTCTTTTCTCTTTTCTTTTCTCTTTTTCTCTTTCTCTTTTCTCTTTTCTTTTTCTTTCTCTTTCTTTCTTCTCTTCTCTTTCTTTCTTTCTTTCTTTCTTTCTTTCTTTCTTTCTTTCTTTCCTTTCTTTCTTTCTTTCTTTCTTTCTTTCTTTCTTTCTTTCTTTCTTTCTTTCTTTCTTTCTTTCTTTCTTTCTTTCTTTCTTTCTTTCTTTCTTTCTTTCTTTCTTTCTTTCTTTCTTTCTTTCTTTCTTTCTTTCTTTCTTTCTTTCTTTCTTTCTTTCTTTCCTTCCTTTCCTTCCTTCCTTCCTTCCTTCCTTTCTTTCTTTCTTTCTTTCTTTCTTTCTTTCTTTCTTTCTTTCTTTCTTTCTTTCTTTCTTTCTTTCTTTCTTTCTTTCTTTCTTTCTTTCTTTCTTTCTTTCTTTCTTTCTTTCTTTCTTTCTTTCTTTCTTTCTTTCTTTCTTTCTTTCTTTCTTTCTTTCTTTCTTTCTTTCTTTCTTTCTTTCTTTCTTTCTTTCTTTCCCTTCCCTTCCCTTCCCTTCCTTCCCTTCCCTTCCCTTCCCTTCCTTCCCTTCCCTTCCTTCCCTTCCCTTCCCTTCCCTTCCTTCCCTTCCCTTCCCCTTCCCTTCCCTTCCCTTCCCTTCCCTTCCCTTCCTTCCCTTCCCTTCCCTTCCCTTCCCTTCCTTCCTTCCCTTCCCTTCCCTTCCCTTCCTTCCCTTCCCTTCCCTTCCTTCCCTTCCCTTCCCTTCCCTTCCCTTCCCTTCCCTTCCCTTCCCTTCCCTTCCCTTCCCTTCCCTTTTTTTATGGGACAGAGGAAAGGGGATTAGAATCATCCTTTGACAAGCACTAATAATTGACTAATGCCATCATGTTGTAAAGAAAGAAGATAGAGATTCTAGTCATGAGAGTAGCATTGTGTTAGTAAGTCTGTCTTCCTCACATATGAATCGATTTCTAGAGGAGCCATGCAGAATGCATTTGTAACAGCAGACTGAAATGGGAGTCAATATTACTTTGAGGTGCACACTGTTGGAACGGGTCAATGGCACAGTGAAGCTTGCAGTTGTCTTGAGTGGGATGATGGCAGTAATTTTTTGCTGTTTCTAGGTCATGGACTGTTTCCATTTATGTAAGCTAGAACAGCATCCTAGGAGACACTTTGACAGACTGACTTGGCAAGGTGCTCTGTGGCATAGCCTGTCAAAATCAACACAGTCCCTGTAGGGAATGAAAGTGGGGGAAGCAGAGGGTTTTCACATGCTTTCACTCCATTGCTCAGAGCTGTTTCATGTCCTGTGTTAGAATTAGCTACCCTTGGGTAACTGCAGCCGCTGCAAAGTACAGCACTTGATTCCCACTACATCTTACCAGAATTTCTGCATTCCCACGCTTAGGAGCTTCCCTACAGATGACTTAAGAAAGTGTTTTGTCACTGCAAGGGAACCCATAATGTGAGAGGGAAATGTGAAATGTAAATACACCCCTGTTCTCCATCCCTTCTTAAACATCTTGAGAGGAAGGACAGAAATGTGAGTTAACCTTTTCTTTAAACTTAAATATACCTTTTGCCACATGTCAAGGGAGGTATTTCAGTGAGAATCATTAATAAGTGAGGAAGCCTGCGCATAAACTATAAACATTCAGAAGTATTTATTTAATAACAATAGCTAGGAAGTATGCTAATTTGCTTAAGTACAAAATCAGTCTTGTCCTGGCACTATATATAATGATAAAGTGCTTGCCTTTTACATAAAAGTAGCACTGCTTTAACCCTTTCTATTTTTAATGGTTGATGGTTTCATATATACCCTCTAGCAAAGAGGATCGTGTGAGGTTTCTACTTAAGGGAGTTACTTATTCAGGTCCATTGAGGAGAAGGAGAAGCATGATGTCCCCAGAGTAGTCCTGGCATGACTGAAACAAGGCTGTATTTCCAGAGTTGAGCCACACTCTCTAATCCCTGTGGAACCAGCCTTGTCATGCCCTAGCATAGGCAGGGAAAGTGCAGATGATGAATACCGGCAGATGGAGTCTGCTTTCATCAGTCTAGCCAGAGCCTATGTGTCAGTGAGGAGAAATTATACTAGAATGGAGGCTTAAAATGAGAAGAGATACATAATTAAAAAGTTGAGACTCCATATCATCATGTCATTTTAACCTTGTTCCATTAGCAAAAATAAAATAAGTCACTCAAGAGCAACTGTATCTGAAAGAGTCTATTTTAAACTCCTGTTCCAAATTGCCTGTGAGTTTATAATAAGCTATACTGGATTTTAGTGAAATTAACTTTTTGTCGCTATGCATTCTGTACTGATATATTGTGATAATTCCTTGCATGTTGAATTAGAGAACTACACTTTACCTGCCTTTGAATTGCAGTTAATATAAATACATTCAACAAATTAATGAATATCCTATTTCCAGTTTGGCTTTTCCTCATATTCCAAATCAATTTGTGCATTTAAACAAATTACTTACCTCCCTGCAGACACAGTGGAGGTGATTAAAACAACCGAATAACTTCTTGGAACAGTATGAAAGTGTTCCCTGCTTTCACACATGGCTCTCAGTAGAAGAATCATAGACTCATAGAATCAAAAGGTTGAAAAAGGTCTCCAAGATCATCAAGTCCAACCTGTCACCCAAAACCTCATGACTACTAAACCATGGCATCAAGTGCCATGTCTAATCCCTTTTTGAACAATTCCAGGGATGGTGACTCCACCACCTCCCTGGGCAGCCCATTCCAATGGCCAATTAGTCTCTCTGAAGAACTTTCTCATCACCTTGATCCTAAACTCCCCCTGGCGCAGCTTGAGACTGTGTCCTCTTGTTCTGGTGCTGGTTGCCTGGGAGAAAAGACCAACTCCCATCTGGCTGCAACCTCCTTTCAGGTAGTTGTAGACAGCTATACGGTCTCCTCTGAGCCTCCTCTTCTCCAGGCTAAACAATCTCAGCACCCTCAGTCTCTCCTTATAAGGCTTGTGCTTGAGACCTCTCCCCAGCCTTGCTCTTCTCTGGACACATTCAAGAGTCTCAATGTCCTTCTTAAACTGAGGGGCCCAGAGCTGGACACAGTACTCCAAGTGTGGCCTAACCAGTGCTGAGTACAGGGGCAGAATGACTTCCCTGCTCCTGATGGCCACACTATTTCTGATGCAGACCAGGATGCCATTGGTCTTTTTGGCCACCATGTACTTGTTAGCACAGAGACAGAAATAGTGCTTCTTGCAGTTGGAACCAGGGAGCTCATTAGAATTCTGTGAAGCTGTAAATGTCAGATCTTGGTTTACTTGTGGCTGTCACATGTCTGTATAAATATTTTCAGGGTGGAAATTCTAATGGATCATGTTTGTAGTCTATGCTGAGAGTCCTTGAGTTATGTCATAATGAAGGGAAAAACAGTGCTATATCCACAACATGAATGTTCTCCAACAGCTCTGCACTTCTGAAGGAAGCAACTTGTAGATTAGTTTTCAGAAACAAGCAAGATATAGACAAAACGCTTTTTTTAGTGCAGACATGGTCCTCAGTGATAATAAATGCTATAATGCTCTTTGTGAGATGCTTCTATAGTGCCTATATAATTCAACACAAAAGTAGGGCTATAAGAGTTGAGGTTTAAAGGTCAGTAGGAGAGTTATGCTCTGAACCTTCAGAGGAGACGGTGGGGTATTTTGATTTTGGAGATTACACAGGTGGGTAAGTAGAGCAAATACTCACTCTGGATTCTAGAATGGCAGGGCATCAGAAGACCTAGTGCTCTGTCACTGAGTTAAAATAGACTTTTGGATGTCTTTCAAACCATTGCATATTTTATATTTCTGATGCAGCCAGACATTGTTATAAGAGCATAATATAAATTGTTTAAGCCATTAATGACAATTTTTTGTGCCATCTTAAAAAAAAAGTGTTTTATTTAATCATCTTCTACTTCTCTAAGGCAAGTATGGAAGGTGGGCTGTATTTGGGAGAATGAAGGAAGTGAAAGGAAGTGAATAACATCAGTGAAAGTTGCCCTCTTCCATTCTTTCAGGGAGTGTTCTCAGCTGATGTCTGGAACCTGCTGTGAATACATGACTCTTCCCGGCTTTGTTTTCAAAGTCATGTCCTTATTAATTTTTTTTTTTCCCCTAAACTGAAATTCTTAAGTTTTGCAAGAAAAGCATGTTCTTCAGATAAGGCCTGACTCATGGAACTTCTAAATAGAGTTTAGGTGAGGCAAAATTAGCTACCAGAGGCAGCATAATGAACAAACAAAGATTATCATGTTTTCCTGATTTTTAACTAGAAGGATAACTTTGTGTTTCATTACTGAGTTGACAAAGTTCTTCATCAGCTGACTTTGGTGATTTGGAGAGAATTAAATTGCCTTCTACTTCTCTAAGGCAAGTATGGAAGGTGGGCTGTATTTGGAGAATGAAGGAAGTGAAAGAAGTGAATAACATCAGTGAAAGTTGCCCTCTTCCATTCTTTCAGGGAGTGTTCTCAGCTGATGTCTGGAACCTGCTGTAAATGCATGACTCTTCCTGGATTTATTTTCAAATTTGTGTCTTTATTAATTTTTTTTCCTCCCTAAACTGAAATTCTTAAATTTTGCAAGAAAAGCATGTTCTTCAGATAAGGCCTGACTCATGGAACTTCTAAATAGAGTTTAGGTGAGGCAAAATTAGCTACCAGAGGCAGCATAATGAACAAACAAAGATTATCATGTTTTCCTGATTTTTAACTAGAAGGATAACTTTGTGTTTCATTACTGAGTTGACAAAGTTCTTCATCAGCTGACTTTGGTGATTTGGAGAGAATTAAATTGCCTTCTACTTCTCTAAGGCAAGTATGGAAGGTGGGCTGTATTTGGAGAATGAAGGAAGTGAAAGAAGTGAATAACATCAGTGAAAGTTGCCCTCTTCCATTCTTTCAGGGAGTGTTCTCAGCTGATGTCTGGAACCTGCTGTAAATGCATGACTCTTCCTGGATTTATTTTCAAATTTGTGTCTTTATTAATTTTTTTTCCTCCCTAAACTGAAATTCTTAAATTTTGCAAGAAAAGCATGTTCTTCAGATAAGGCCTGACTCATGGAACTTCTAAATAGAGTTTAGATGAGGCAAAATTTGCTACCAGAGGCAATATAATGAACAAACAAAGATTATCATGTTTTCCTGATTTTTAAGTGTTTCTTTATTGAGTTGACAAAGTTCTTCATCAGCTGACTTTGGTGATTTGGAGAGAATTGTTTTTTTAGCAACTTCTCTATCTTAAAAAGAACCACAAAACAATAATCCAGTCTTCTTGCATAATTTCAATAATAACTTTACCTGTAAGCTATTCTGCCTGGTTCAATTTATCACAGATCTTATGGCAAATAACAGTTATGGTAAAAAAAATCTTCAGATTAACTGCTGATCTTTGATTCTGTGTCTTTGGATAGTAAACTTTTTTCCTGGTCAGATGATTTGGTCAAAGACAAAAAGGCACAAATAAAATTATACTCTACTTCTTTAGTAGGGAGAAACATTTAAACAGAATGTTAGGGACTAACCAGCAGCTGGATATAATGTTGTGGGGTGCAGGTATGGTGTGACAATGATCTCAACACTTCAGTGCACTTTGCACCAGGCTTTCTGCCTTATTTCAGAGGCAAGAAAAGCAGTTTCAGATATTTATGGTGCCATCCTGTGGAGACTTCTGAGCATTGAAAAGGTTTAATTAGAAGAGCTTTATTAGAAGAAAAGGGACATTCTTCCCTCAAACTAGAAGCTATGAATCATGGAATTGTCAGGGTTGGAAGATACCTCAGTAATCATCTAGTTTGAACTGCCCTGCCATGGGCAGGTATCTTTCCACTAAATCAGGTATCTTTCCACTAAATCAGGTTGCCCAGAGCCACATCCAGCTTGGCCTTCAGATAGCTGCTTGAACTTCAGGAATTATAACTCGATTCTGAGTTGCCAAAATTCTGATCTGCTTGCCCTTCTTCAGTAGCTTCTCATACCAGTCACACAACCCATGAGGACTTAACTGCCAAAGCAGCCTTGGGTTATGTTTATGCAGCAGCATGCAAGCTGGAAGGTTTTTTGTGAGTATATTTAAAAGACTTAGGCAAATTTGCAGCTGTCCAGGCTTATGTGAGTGGAGGAGGACAGTTATGCTCCTTTGTACATGATCTTTAAAATCAAAACTGTACTTATCTATCAGTAACTTTGATGTCTGGTCTTGTTGTTGTTGTGTTTATTTTTTTCCCATTTGTTCAATAAAAACACTGCCTAATCCTGACAGGGAGAGGCTGAAATGTCACTTTCATTAGGGTTTATTTATTTAGGAAGGATTCTTTATGAGTAGGTAACAAGTTATAATTAGACTACATCTTAAAATCCTAAACCTGCGAATAGAATAGAATAGAATAGAATAGAATAGAATAGAATAGAATAGAATAGAATAGAATAGACCAGGTTGGAAGAGATCATCGCATCCAACCCACCATCCAACACCACCTATTCAACTAAAACATGCAACCAAGCACCCTATCAAGTCTCCTCCTAAACACCTCCAATGATGGTGACTCCACCACCTCCCTGGGCAGCACATTCCAATAGGCAATCACTCTCTCTGTGTAGAACTTCCTCCTAACCTCCAGCCTAAACCTCCCCTGGCACAGCCTGAGACTGTGTCCTCTTGTTCTGGTGCTGATTGCCTGGGAGAAGAGACCAACCCCCACCTGGCTACAACCACCCATCAGGTAGTTGCAGAGAGCAATGAGGTCTCCCCTGAGCCTCCTCTTCTCCAGGCTAATCAACCCCAGCTCCCTCAACCTCTCTTCGTAGGGCTTGTGTTCCAAACCCCTCACCAACTTTGTTGCCCTTCTCTGGACACACTCCAGCAAGTCAGCATCTTTCCTAAACTGATATTTTCCCCCAGTATGTTTTATTCTTACATAAAAGAGAAATGATCATTCAGTCCAGTGGGCCTCTCAGATATTACACAGAAAATTTATTGCAACATTACCTCTTAGCCCTGGGTAACAAGAAGAATTGGGAATCTAGGGAATTGTAGTACATCACTGTATTGTAGTACAGATATTTACTGAACTGTGTGAATTTATGGTTTGCAGGGTTACCAGTCTGCTAAAAAAATACGAGATTTGTAGTGGAAAGCTTTGTAGACAGCAGGAGTGGAGAATGCACTATAAACGTGATGATTTTATTAGTGCTTTTGATTATACTTGTGAACAACTGCTTGTGGTAAACATTATAATCTAAATGCTTTATAAACATTTTCAAGACCCAGCTTGACAAGGTGCTGGGCCATCTCATTTAAACTATATCCTTATTCTGAGAGGTTTGACTAAATGATCATTAAGGTCCCTTCCAATCTGGTATTCTATGAATCAATGAATACTTACTGATTGTGGATGGACCAATAGGACCAAAATTGGGAGACGATGTGCAGATGTGTTTAAACATTACTGTTGCACTTTGATATTTGTATTGTGTTAGCACATCCACAGGTACAGGTACCTCAGAAGATCATCTAGTCCAACCCTCCTGCCAGAGCAGGATCCTATACCAGAGCACACAGAAACACATACAGGCGGGTCTTGAATATCTCCAGAGAAAGAGACAAAGAGATGATCATGGCCACAGGACTGTAAAGTTCAAAATGCAAGGTCACCATGTCAGTTTAAAAAGGAAAAAATAAAAATAATTTAAAAAGGAGAGGTATCAAGGAAATATAAAAGAGTTGGATTGGAATGATGGACTATAACAAAGGTAAATTAATAGTCATATATGTCAACAAGGTTTGCAGACTTTACAGCCTAAAAAAAGAAAGATGGGAAATTTTACACATCCCAAAAAAACAGACTTTCCTTTTTTAATTATTATTATTATTATTTATTTTTATTATTATTATTACAGTAAGAGCCAATAACTGATGTAGGTTTTTCTGCTTCCTTTAAGGCAAATCAAGGGAGAAGCTGAAATATTGTCATAGAATCATAGAATCAATAAGGTTGGAAAAGACCTCAGGGATCATCAAGTTCAACCTGTCACCCAAGACCTCATGACTATTAAACCATGACATCAAGTGCCACATCCAATCCCCTCTTGAACACCTCCAGGGATGGTGACTCCACCACCTCCCTGGGCAGCACATTCCAATGGCTAACAACTCTCTCTGTGAAGAACTTTCTCCTCACCTCAAGCCTAAACTTCCCTGGCACAGCTTGAGACTGTGTCCTCTTGTTCTGGTGCTGATTGCCGGGAGAAGAGACCAGTCGCCTCCTAGCTACAACCTCCCTTCACGTAGTTGTAGACAGCAATAAGGTCTCCCCTAAGCCTGATTATGAGTAGAGGTGCCTTACATTATTGTTTTTGTAACTACCCTTGCTTACTCATGTAGCACAGCATGAATGTGTGAGTGTATTGTGACACAGCACAGATTATGTGCAGTTTGACTTGCAGAAATAGATTGTCTCTGTGGGTAAGAAGAGAGCAATAGGAATCTCTTTATCCAACATTATTTTTTAGTTGGAAAATAATTCTATGTCAAATTTGCTAATCCTATTGAGTGCTGAACCCTATAGATTGATGTTGTATATTTCTAGAAATTAAGGAGTGAGGCAATAAAACAATAAAACCAAAAAAATTAAGATTGCACATTTGTTTCAGTGACATCCCTTTTAGCTGGGCTTTCTTGTTACAGAAATATAATTTTGCAGGTATTCCATCTTTACTGGCTGGGGTCAGAGTGGCTGGAGAGCAGCCAAACAGAAAGGGATCTTGGCATCTGGCTGAACATGAGCCAGCAGTGTGCCCAGGTGGCCAAGAAGGCCAATGGCATCCTGGCCTGCATCAGAAATAGTGTGGCCAGCAGGAGCAGGGAAGTCATTGTGCCCCTGCCTGTACTCGGCACTGGTTAGGCTACAACTTGAGTCCTGTGTCCAGTTCTGGGCCCCTCAGTTTAAGAAGGACATCAAGACACTTGAACGTGTCCAGAGAAGGGCAACGAGGCTGGTGGGAGGCCTCAAACACAAGCCCTACAAGGAGAGGCTGAGTGAGCCGGGATTGTTTAGTCTGAAGAAGAGGAGGCTCGGAGGAGACCTTATTACTCTCTACAGCTTCCTGAAAACAGGTTGTAGCCAGGAAGGAGTTGGTCTCTTCTTCCAGGTAATCAACACCATAACAAGAGGACACAGTCTCAAGCTGTGCCAGGGGAAGTTTAGGCTTGAGGTGAGGAGAAAGTTCTTCACTGAGAGAGTCATTCGCCATTGGAATGTGCTGCCCAGGGAGGTGGTGGAGTCACCATCCCTGGAGGTGTTCAAGAGGGGATTGGACATGGCACTTGGTGCCATGGTTTAGTCATGAGGTGTTGGGTGACAGGTTGGACTTGATGATCTTTGAGGACTCTTCCAACCTTGGTGATTCTGTGATTCTGTGATCTGCAGTTGTCCTCTGTATACCCTAAATAAAACAAATCAATCACTCTCAGCCATGACAGAGGGCTATTTAAAGGAGTGCTCTATTCTTCATAATTCTCTAATTGTATTCTTTTAATGAAATAGTATTTCATCATGTCTCTTGGGGGTTTAGTTCTTAAAGTTTCAAGAGGCTGTTATCAAGTTACAAGTGTCTTCCTGTACTTCTTATGATGGCAAAATAGAGTATCAAATGCAGTAAGAACTTAAAGTAATTTTGTAACTGTTTTATGGGTGAAAGAAATATAAATCATAATTGTGGTGTTATTACAGTGTCTGGTACAGCTCAGAGTTTTCCAGTCATCACCACTGTACACATACATAGTCATCAAGGCTGACCAGAGAGGTTGCAGGGTCTCCCTCTCTGGAGACTTTCCAAACCCACCTGGATGTATTCCTGTGCAGACTACCCTAAGTGATCCTGCTTTTGGCAGCGGGGTTGGGCCGGATGATCTCTGGAGGTCCCTTCCAACCTCTTGCATTCTGTAATTCTGTGAAGACACTACTGCAGCCCTAAACACCTTGCAAATCATATGGAACAAAATGAAACAAAGCTACAAAAGAAAGATTTTCCATGTGAATAACTGATGAAAGGCAGAATTGTTGATGGTTGCAATGTAAGCTTGTAGTAGTCAGACTCTACTGAATGCCAGCAGGGACAAGACTAAAAGTATTTTACTATTCATTTTATTTACTATCAAACATGAAATGTGCGAGGTTTTGTCTCTGTCTCAACCTTGAGATGCCTGATGTTATGTGATCTAGTTTTATATTGCCTCATAGCAAGGGACTAATGGTGAATTTCCTTATGTGTATGTAGTTTTAGTAATCAGAGAATTAAGTCTACAAATATATTCTCCAAGAATCTTGGAGGGATTTGTTTCATCTTCGAATTTATTTGTTTATGTGCCAGCAACATTGCATAATAAAAATCAACAAGCTAATGTACCTAGTGTGAAGTAACTCCTCTGCTTTGTGCTTGCCTGCTGTTGTGAATCAGATTTTAAAGCTGTCAGTTACTCCCTTCCTATGGCATAAAGAAACCTTTTCTGACTCAGCAGGATGAAGAGATCGTCAGTGCTTTTTTTTTGAGGCTCAGGACTGAGTGATGCCTGTCCTTCATTTCATCATAATGCGAACTAGTGGGGGGAAGAGAGTAAACATTTGGAAGCGAAAAAGCAGTATTTTGGTAATAGGATGCTTTCTAACAGATGTGGAGAGATAGGCACTGTTAAATTAATTAGAGAGGAAGACACATTAATGATTGTAATGCAGATGCAAAGTTCAAAGGTACAAAGTAAATATTTATCCAGAAGTTGTTTGCAGCCCATCTGTTGGTTTCAGGTATGACAAATCTAGCAATACAGCTAGATATGCACTGCCTGATGTTTCAGTCCTGACATCAAAAGGTGTCTTTTGAGTGATGAGGGGAGGGACTGGTGAGATGTTGAGACTGGTACTTATATATGCACACATATAAAAACGATCGTTCTGTATAAAATGATTTAGGGTTTACAGAATGACAGAAGAGACCTCAAATATCATCCAGTCCAACCTTTCACCCAGCACTCAAGGGTTAACACTAAACCATGTCCCTAAGCACCAGGTCCACATGGTGCTTGAGCACCCCCAGGGATGGTGGCTCCCCTTAGGCAGACTATTCCAATGTTTGATAACCCTTTCAGTGAAGACATATTTCCTAATATCCAGACTAAACCTCCCCTGGCACAGCTGGTGGCCATTTCCTCTAGTCCTGTTGCTTGCCACCAAGGAGAAGATGATGACCCCCACCTCACTCCAACCTCCCTTCAGGTAGTTGTAGAGAGTGATGAGGTCTCCCCTCAGCCTTCTCTTCTCTAGACTGAAAAACCCCAGCCGCATCAGATGTTCCTCTTAGGCCATGGGCTCCAGGCCCTTCACCAGCCTTGTTGCCCTTCTCTGAACACACTCCAGCACCTCAGTGTCCTTTGTATAGTGAGGGACCCAGAACTGAATACAATACCTGAGGTGTGGGCTCACCAGTGCTGAGTAGAGGGGAATGGTGACCAACCTGTTCTTGCTAGCCACATACTCCTATGTGTGTAGAAAATGGAATGTGCATTAAAACATTACCCATCACTACAATGTTTTGTTTTCTCTTTAATTTGTATGGCTTTGAAGATGCATGATTACAGTTGTCTAAAATAAATATTTACATCAGATCTTTCACAGGCAGGATTTTTTTGTAGTAAAAAATATCGATGCACTAGTATCAAGTTCTTTTACACAAGGTGGCCTTTAATTTACATTACGTTTTCAAGGAGTCACTTAAGGCAAAGCATTGCCAGCTGGAAGTATGTTTAGTGCAATTTAATATGTGCTCTTACAGTCATCCTTTTTGTTGCAGGTTGTACCTCGTGACACATTACCAAAATTATAACTGAAAAATCTAATTGAAACAATTAGCACCAGAAACGCTGCATGCGTACCATGTGCTTGTATTTGTACAGATTGTTGCATACTTTCTTAAAGGATAGCATAAATATTTTTCAGCCTTGCTCAAAGGTGAATTTTGGCAGAAACACCAAGATTATATTGGTGTTATGGAAAGAAAACATTCCTTTCCTTCCTGTTCTCTTATGGAAAATGTGAAATCTCTCATCTTTATTTTCATCTGGAGGCTGACAAGCAAATTAGGTGAGGCTAAGGTCAGGTTGATGCGTAGAGCTAAAGGGACTATACAGCTTGGCTGCGTGCCTCTAGCCTAAGATATCATTTCTGATTTTAAATTTGCATCACAAGAATCATCAGAGTAATCTGATGATATCATTACTGTAATTTTTAATCCTAGTCACAAGAGTCATCCATAGGTGAATCATACCTGTAAGGGTTTAGTCACCTATCCTGTTAGCTTGAGTTAATACTTCTGCTGTTTTCAACTTTACCAAACTTGATCCATAATCAGTAGTTCTGCTTAAAGTGGAATCCCATTACTACTAAAAGTGATAAATTGTTGTGGTTTGAGGCTGGGTGCCTTTAAGAACCGTGAAGTTACTGACCTCCAGGAGGTCCAGAAATGTACAGGAAACTAATCTTTTGTTACTTCATTCCCATAAGCCCTGCATCTCTATAAAACTGGACAGCACAAGCTGTTCTCCCCTTTTTCCCCTCCCTCTTTGCTCCTGAATGGATGTGCAGAGCCTTATCTCAGGTTTGGTATATGGAGTGAAGTCTGGTTTGACCTTGCCCATCCTGCCAATTTGGGCCTGGAGCAGCCAGGCTCACCCTGGAGCTGGCAAACTGAATTGGTAACTGTGTCACTCGAATATGGGGGATACATAGAGCCTTAGTGGGGGGTGGGTGGGGGGTCATCATTCAGGCCTGGGATTTTGGCCTGGATTGGAGGGAGTTTTGTGGAAGTTTTGGTGTAAGGAGATTTTTGAGAACCGTGGTCTATGGATTTCTTTGTCTTTTTTATGCTTTGCACTGTAGCATGTAGTTTACGAATAGCATTTCCATTTAAAGTTTTTGCTTCTATCCAATCCTGATGCACAGGTTTTTTTCTTTAACTACTTTGAGAAGAGTTAGAGAGCCTGTCTCATGGCTTAAATTGAGACATAAATGAAGAACAGGAGCTCCAGGCTCAGCTGATATATTTTCCACATCTGTACCTTTGCTTAGAAGAAGTGCAAAGTATTTTATGTCCACATCCTGTAGCAGTTACTCTGTCTAGCATATTAAAAGCAAAGAAAGACGCAAGTGATCATTCCTGAGAACAGGTCCAGAAAGCAAGAAACAGCATAACTGTTTACAACTCCTTTTAATCTTAGCCTTTTACAATGAAATTCATTTCCTGTCAAGAACATCTTGATAATTTGCATGTTGTATTGATATTAGTATAAAAAATAGCTTATAGAGAAGCTTTATGCATAATTTAAATTACTCTCTCAGAGAAAATGTGACCAAACTGATGGGTTCAGAGAAAATGTCTATATAGCTTGGCAAAGAAATATTTGCTGTAGCTACTTACCTGAAATACCTTTTCCCAGCGGTCCAATTAAGTTTATAGTGTGGCACTAGACTCATTTTTTTTTCCCTCCATCACAAACTAAGTTTCCATGCTCTGATTTATACAGTGACCTTGTTTATATCATAAACTCCAAAATAAGATGACAATTCTGTCATGTATTTCCTGTAAAACATTTCAAAGAAGGAACTTATGCTGTGAAATAAAGCAGAGGCTTTTCAATAATATATACTGCCTGTTTGGTGGCTTTGAAAAAAAGCAACTAATAATATGTTACTTTTCTTAAGCTCACATATTTTGGGGGAAAATACTTCAGTGAAGAGGCTGTAAAATGCAAATGTAAAATTAATTTGTTTTGCAGATATCTATTTTCAGAAGGAAGAGCAGCTTCTGCAATTACTTCTCTCTAAATAAAATAAAGAAAAGCCTGCCATCTCCATGGAGCAGTGTATGATTTCCAGCAGAGCCATTTGGGTTTTGGCAGCACAAATGCCTGAGTGCAGCAAAACAAACCAAGACACTTTTTAGCTGTTATTTTTTTAAAATTATGGCTATGTCCTTTAGTAATTGTGTAAAGGCAAGTCATGGTAGTATTTCAGAGTGGATATTTTTCACTGTGTTCAAAATCAGTGGCATTCAAATAGATTGGGAGGCAAGGTGGGATATTTGGAAGTTGCACTAAATACTCATTAGCAAACAATCTGACATCACTTTTGGGGAACAGGTATAGGAAAAAGGCTGCCCAGGGATGTTGTGGAGTCTCTCTCTCTGGAGATATTCAAAACTCTCCTGGATGCATTCCTGTGTGAGCTGGTGTAGGTGATCCTGCTCTGGCAGGGGGGTTGGACTGGCTGATCTTTCGAGGTCCCTTCCAGCCCCTGAAATTCTGTGACTGAGAAATATGCTCTGGGATCCTTTATGGTGCTGCCAACCACATCTGCTTTGCTGTCTGGTTGCTTAAAATTAGACCACCCTGAGATAATGCAAAGCTTAAGGAGATTTAGAGCATGGTGCAAAATTTAAAACCCCTTTGGAATGAATGGCAAGGCAAACCATAATTTGTGACTTTTCATACAAAACACAAAGCTGGACTTAACAACACTCAAGTGCATACCAGTTAGCTTTTGAAGTCTTGTTGATGGGTTTGAAGTAAAAATATAAATAGCATAGTAAGATATGTTAATATCAACATTTCATAACATTATTGCATAATATAAATTGGTTTATGGCAGAATAACAGTATGGAAGTCACAGGGGTTTTGTTGGCTTTAATGTTTGCATACTAGACATTGTATATTGGGGAAAAAAATTATTACCCACTATGCTAACAATCCATCTGTTAAACAGTAAGATGCTACTGTGAAAAATTTATTATGTGATCTTGCACACCACCCAGAGAGAAATTACTGAGATTCCAACAAATATTATCACAGGATGTCAGGGGTTGGAAGGGACCCAAAGAGATCATCAAGTCCAAACCCCCCCACCAGAGCAGGACCATACAATCTAGCTCAGGTCACAGAGGAACTCATCCAGATAGGCCTTGAAAGTCTCCAGAGAAGGAGACTCCACAACCTCTCTGGGGAGCCTGTTCCAGTGCTCTGTGACCCTTACAGTAAAGATGTTCTTCCTTGTGCTGAGATGGAACCTCCTGTGCTGCAGCTTACATCCATTGCTCCTCGTCCTATCACAGGGAGCAAAGGAGCAGAACCTGTCCCCTCCCTCCCGACACCCAGCCCTCAGATATTTATAAATATTTATTCAATCCCCTCTAAGTCTTCTCTTTCCAGACTAAAATGCCACAGGTCTCTCAGCCTTTACTCACAAGGCAGTGCTCCAGTCCCCTAATCATCCTCATATATGGTGACCTGTATATAGGAACTAAGGAGATTGAAATTACAGTTTGAACTGCATAACTCCACTTAGGATTTATGATCAAGGCACCACTGGTAACTCTACTAGATGAGACCCCATAAAATTTGCAGGAATTTATTACTTTGGTACTAATGCTTAATCATTTTGACACACATCAGGGGTCTTCAACACAAAAGAGAATGCAAATTCGATACCACACTTATGTCATTTGAATTGTGTTGGTATATAATACTTTAAAAATGCGTTTCACAATAATTTCATCAAGCTAATAAAGTCTTTCTGTAGGAGACAGACTTTTCTTCTATAGCAAGGAAAAAAGACCCTTAAAAATACCTTTTTTACCTAAAAATACCTTTTTTTTTTTTAATGTGTGGCTATTTTGTCAACACAGTGGATTTGCTTAGGTTATGTACAATAATTTATTCAACACGTGTAATTAATTGGAATATTGTTAGTGTAAAACCTTTGCTTTCATCCAGCATTCCTTGCTCCTCTGTTTGAACACCATATGAAAAAACACCATCACTCTGAAACAGAAAAGCACTGTAACTACTTTAAATATAATAATATTATTGTTAAATACTCTGTTTGTTTCATTTTTAAACTATGTCAGAACTGAGTTTGAAGATGTCATGATGTCTAGTTCACGGGAAACACATGACCCGGTGGCTGAGGTGAATAACAGTTGTTCTGGATGGTTTTGGCTCGCTACAAATCCCACTGGGCTCTCACAGTCTTTCTGTGCACACCTAGCCACCTCGGAACATCCTTCTCCTGAGAGACATACTTGAGGAAGGCAATCTAAAATAAATATGAGGGGCGGGTGTCAAGTGGAGGGGGGCAATCTCTTGGTGGTGTGCAGTAATAAGACAAGGAACAATGGATACAAACTTGAACATAGAGAAGGTTTCACCTCAACATGATGAGAAACTTCTTTATAGTGAGGGAGACTGAGCCCTGGAACAGGCTGCCCAGAGTGGTTGTGGAGCCTCCTTCTCTGGAGACATTCAAAACCTGCCTGGGTGCATTCCTGTGCAGACTACCCTAGGTGATCCTGATTATGGCAGGGGGCTTGGACTTGATGACCTCTGGAGGTCCCTTGCAACCTCTAACATCTGTGATTCTGTGATTCTGTAAAATGCACACCTATTGCTATTTTTCATTAGTGGCAGACTATCATGATACTTTTTTTCCTTGACTGAAGGAAATGCATGCATTTTCTAGGTTTTGCACTATTATGTTTTGGGAACATCTAAAGACTTCTAAGAGCTTCATTGATTTTTTAATTTTTTTAAAAGGTTTATTATTATTATTTTAATTTGTTTTTTTCATAGTCAGTCTGGAGCAAGACTACAGTAAACGCTTGAGCGTGTTCAGAGAAGGGCAACAAGGCTGGTGAGAGGCCTTGGGCACAAGCCCTAGGAGGAGAGGCTGAGGGAGCTGGGGTTGTTTAGTCTGAAGAAGAGGAGGCTCAGGGGCAACCTCATTGCTCTCTACAACTGCCTGAAGGGTAGTTGTAGCCAGGAAGGAGTTGGTCTCTTCTCCCAGGCAATCAGCACCAGAACAAGAGGACATAGTCTCAAGCTGCGCCAGGGGAAGTTTAGGCTCGAGGTGAGGAGAAAGTTCTTCACCAAGAGTCATTCGCCATTGGAATGTGCTGCCCAGGGAGGTGGTGGAGTCACCATCCCTGGAGGTGTTCAAGAGGGGATTGGACGTGGCACTTGGTGCCATGGTCTAGTCATGAGGTCTTGGGTGATAGGTTGGACTTGATGATCTTTGAGGACTCTTCCAACCTTGGTGATACTGTGATACTGTGAAAAGCTGCAGAGCAGTGACTAGGCACTACTGCAAGTAAAGCACAGAGGTATTTGCATGGCCTAGGCACAGCTGCAGAATTCAATACCTGATCTTGTCTGTCTTTTACAAGAAGAAAGAGAAACAAGCTCAATAACAGTGTTGAAATGCTTACCTAAAAAGCATTTTGAAGATGAAAATTTCTAAGATTTGGCTATATTTGTAAGGAAAAGAAAAATCATTCCATTTGTGATGTAAAAAATCATTACATTAAGGAGGTGCCAGTGCATTAAGGCTCTAGGGGAAAATATTTAATAGGGAATGATTTTCACATGTTCATCTGTAAATTGCATGGTATGTACTTATCTTTTGAAGTATTTCTACCTCATTTGAAGTCTAATTTTAATCACTGAAGGATAAAATGGGAGAATTTTAATCCCGCTTTAAGTGCACATCTCAATACAGAATTAGCTGTGCTGTTGCTGCTGATGCCTCTGTAATACATCTGACAAAAGCTATTGGACAAGTTGAACAAATCAGTCATTTACACCTCTGAGCCTTTTATTTTTTCCTTTATTTTTTATATTTTTTTTTTCTATTACCATGTTTCACAGAATCACCAAGGTTGGAAGAGACCTCATATCATCAAGTCCAACCTGTCACCACAGACCTCATTTCCTTAGACTTTATGAGGATTCATTGGATTTTTCATGTCTGTGATTTAAACTAATAGTACAAAATGAAGCAATTTAAATATAATAAGAGGAAAAAAAGGTGAGGATGTAGTTAAGCATTGTTGTGTGTACTTGTCATAATCCAAGTCATAAACCAAATGTACATGTTTGGAACAGCATCAAGAAAGGAAAAGCTGATATACAAGTAGGTGTTTACTTTTTAATGATCTTAGGTGTGTTTTTAAATTTCTCAGTCTCAGACCTCGTGATTGTTGTTTGGGTTGGGGCTTTTAGGGGGCTTATTTCTCTTGCATGTGTCTATGTGTGTGTTTGTTTTTCTAAGAAGAATTTTCATTGCTCTTTCTCCACGTATACAAAGAAAAATACTGGCTACAGTACAAATATTTTAAAACTAAAACTTTGCATTGCCAACACAGAATAAAAGTCGACACTTTAAAGTACTGTTGGTCAGTGTTTAAATTTTTGAGTACTTTTTGCCAACCTTGTACCTGTTCTCCACTAATTGTTGCCAGTTAGAACACTGAAATGTCCACTTTGCCACACATTTTTCCCCCCCTCTCTGTTCATTTCTGGCCTGGTATTACACATTTGCAGTATTCCTTTCATCAGTACAAGCACTGTATCCCATTTATAGGAAGCATGTAAAAAGTGCTGGACAGATCTAGCTATCAAAGTAAAGAACCAGGTGAAAATTGTAATGACCTATGACACTGGCAGAGTGCTGAAATCCCACTCCTGATTCTCACAATGGTAACAGGAAACTGCCTTTGACACTTCACTCACAGAGACCGTTAGATCTGAATTTGTATGAGCTAATGACCTTTGTAAAATGGTCAATGGGCTACAGTGAGGTAGCTTTGATGTCTGTGAAAGTGTTTTCACCATTTTATCATTTGTCCTCTAATTTATTAGTGTTTTTATTATTATTGTCATTATTTATGGGGACTAGAATTATCATCCTGGGCCTCTAACTAATTAATCTTCAAAAAGGGTAAGAAGGTGGACCCAGGAAATTACAGACCAGTCAGCCTCACCTCCACCCCTGGAGAGCTGCTGGAGCAGCTCATTCTGGACATCATCTCTAAGCATATGGAGGAAAATAAGGTTATCAGGAGCAGACAACATGGATCTACCAAGAGGAAATCATGTTTGACTAATCTGATAGCCTTCTGCAATTGTGTGACTGAATGGATAGATGCAGGGAGAGCAGTTTATGTTGTCCTTTAGTGAAGCTTTTGACACTGTCATCCATAACATTGTTGTGTGAAAGCTCAGGAAGTGTGGCTTAGAGTGGACATATCAAGAACTGGCTAAACAGACCCCAGATCAATAGTGCAGAGTTCAGTTGTAGACCCTTAGCTAGTAGTTTTACCCAGTGGTCAATGCAGGGTCCATTCTTAACATAGTCATCAGCCACCTAGATGAAGAGATGGCGTGTACCCTCTGCAGATTTGCTGATAATACAAAATTGAAAGGAGTGACTGACACCTTGTCAGGTTGTGCTGCCATTTAGAGAGACCTGGACAGACTAGACAGCTGGGCAAAGATGAACTTAATGAAGTTCAAGAACAATAATTTTAGACTCCTGCACCTTGGGAAAAACAACACCACATAGCACTACAGTTTAGGGGTTGAGCTCCAAGAGAGTAGCTCCACAGAGAAGTATCTTGGAGTCCTGGTTGATAATAAATTATCCATGGGACAGCAACGTGCCCTGGTGGCCAAGAAGACCAATATCATACTCCAGTGCACTAAGAAGAGTGTGTCCAGCTGGTCAAGGGAGGCCCTCTACTCTGCCCTAGTTAGACCACATCTGGAATATTGTGTACAATTCTGGGGTACCCAGTTCAAAAGAGACAGGGAACTACTGTAGCGAGTTTCAATGGAGGGCTAAGAGCATGGTTAAGGGACTGGAACACCTCTCTTAGAAGGAAAGACTGAGACCTGGGGCTGTTTGGTCTGAGAAGACTGAGAGGGAACCTTATCAATGTCTACAAATACTGAAGAGTGACTGTCAGGAGGATGGAGCTAGTCTTTTTTCAGTGATACCCAGTGGTAGGACGAGGGGCGATAGGCATAAACTCAGTCACAGGAAATTCCATCTCAACACGAGAAAAAGCTTTGTTGTGCATCCACCTGGATGCATTCTTGTGTGACCTGCTCCAAGTGGTCCTGCTTTGCAAGGGAGTTGACTACATGATCTCTGGAGGTCCCTTTCAACCCCATTGAATTGTGTAATTCAATGAATTGCATTCTTCTGTGCCTGGATGAAAGACAGACTTTTCCTGCAGCTGAAAGAGGTAAGGTACTGGGACTGTCTTGCAGAAACATACAGAATTTATAGAAATTCCACATTTGTTGTGCTGCAGTTTTTATGCCATTAAGAATATTTGTGTGTGTGTGTGTGTGTGTGTTGTAGGGGCTTTTGTAAGTTCAAATCTTTGGTTAATTATTTCCCCAACCAAAACATAAAATCCAGTATCATTGTAAGCTTCAGATTGTGTCACCTGTAAGGTTTGGAAACCTGAAAAAACAGACAGGTACTTAAAGTAGCATCTCTTGCCTTTGTTTGAGATGCATCTGTTCAGGCAAGTCTTGTGCAACAGTGATAGCTTGGCTGTTGTCCAGCAGTTTAATTAGCACTTGCTTACCTAATCTCTTAGAGCAGATAATATTATTACTGAATTCAGGGACTCTGGAAAATTCCCTATCTGAGAAAGCAGGCTTGATAAGGAAAAGCACTATTTTTACATTGTGTTTGTCTTGGCAAGAACAACTACTAGAACACATACCTTTTTCACTAGGTAGAAAACATGAAGTTCAGAGTTGCAATCCCTGAGTTGTTCACTCTTCAGAAAAATAGAACTGAGCAGGAATTAAAATTGAATGAAAACTAGATGAGGAGTTGCAGAGGAGGACAAAATGTACAACAGAGGACCATCTTCTGGAGTGATGTTAATTTGTTTCTCACTGGGTGAAACTGATCTGTTGTAATGTCTTTTTATGTGTATTTTAAAGTGGGGTTTGAGCAGAATAGCTGTGGAGCACTGAGGGTTGATTTCAGCCCCTGGGTTGCTTTAGTTGCCTGATTTCTTTACACAGGTTAGCTAGCTTGACTTCTGCTTGGCAGCAGCTGAGAGATGAGAGATGATAGCTCATATGCACAAAGGGAAGTCATTTTGTGTTTTGCTGAAAGGAGAGGAAACATGTTCAGCTAGTGACTGTCAGAAGCAATGTCACTCTGGTTTTTGGTTTCTTCTTCCAACCCTCCTCTTGACGGGGATGTGGGCAAGGGGTTGAGGAAGTATTGTTAATATTTATGGACCACAAAGCTAAAAAACAGAGGTGATTTGCTTTCTCATGGAAACTGGGGATTACATAATCCATTCAGCAATGTGGTAATTTTAGGCTATGCCTTTAAAATTTTTCACAGATCTTGAACAGAAAGTAGTAAAAAATGTAAATAACATCTAAGACAGGAGAGGAGAGAGAGATGCCTGACATCTCTGAAATTGATTAGGTGTAAAATCTGAGTGTCCTCTTTCCCACTAATCAAAAACCACACTCCACTGCAGGCAGGACAGTGTTCTAAAATGAATGGAAAAAGACATCTCTTCAGAGGCTGATTGATTTCTTTTGCAGTCCATATGCAGGTAAGTCAAATGACTCCAGAGTATTGAGTCAGGGAACTTCTTTGTAGAGGAAGAGTTTTCCAATGAAAGGGAAACAGGAATTCTTGCTGGATAAGGCAAGTCCAGAAGCTAGTGATAAAATTTTGTGAAGAAGGGTTCATATCAAGATCTTGATCTCCATTGAATAGCAACATTTCTCCTTTTTGTTACAAACAAAAGATACACTTTTTTTCAAGTCCAGTCAATGTTTCATTTCAAGCACTGATCCTTTACATGCAGTTCTGTGTTGTTGTGCAGGATTATGATCACTATATAGAATTATTTTAAATGGGCAAGTGAAAACATCTTTTATTTTGATGTTTGATATTTTCCACTTGTTTTCTTTTCCAACTTTCTTTCAAATAAGAATCTTGATTAAGATTGACCCAAATTCCACAGGAACCCTCATTTCAGTGAATTGAACAGATAATTCTGCTGAAGCTTCAGCGGTTATCTCCTCTTCAAAAAGATGAAGATAGAAGTTAGTCATAGAGATAGGGTCAGATGCTGAATAATAGAAAAGAGAAAAGAAGCTCCTAGGTTTCTAATTCACTTTTATGTGGGGGTTATAATGCATAAATGGAATAAAGTGTGCTTTGAAATATGACCTGTCTAAAATGTGGCTATGTACGTGCATATGTAATGTAAGTTGAAACTGTGTGATTGTTGTGATTTAGAGAAGAAAAATATCAAGCATCTAGCTGGTGAAAGAGAAATTCAGAGGGATTAGTTTAGTGTGGCTTTTTTTTTCTCTGAGGCACAGTATTTTACTTTAAAAAAGGAAAAAGTTCTGTTCTGAAGATAGTTAAACTCTTGAAAAGAGATTTACTCAGTAGAGACTAAAACGGGAGGATTTTAATCCTGCTTTCAGTGCAAATCTCATTGTAGCCTTAGCTATGGAGCTACTAATAAAATGTTTATAACTGTAAAAAAAATGATAGCATTTAAAGTGCATATATAAAATTATCTAAGGTATTACAAATTAATGGTGAGACTTGAATATTAATTTTGATCATTCAATTTCTCCAATTGAGGAAACACAAAACAAGACTCTTGAGGATAAAGGCTCTGAGAATCTTGGGACTGGCATTTATGAGCCTCATCCCATTTGTTTGCACTGTTATGTAGGTGAAATAATACACCATACGCCATACAGTAAAGTTTAATCCCGTCAAATTTCACACACAGTACACAAGGAACATGTGATGAAGCACTGGAACAGGCTGCCAGGAGAGGTTCTGGAATCTCATTCTCTAGAGATCTTCAAAACCTGCCTGGATGCATTCCTGTGTGACCTGCCCTAAGTGGTCTTGCTTTGCAGGGCAGTGAGACACAATGATCTCTGGAGGTCCCTTCCAGCCCCTAGCATTCTATCATTATATGATTCCTTGCCTGTCCATCTTGGTTAGTGACACATTAAAGAACAGATTTGCAATTGCCATTTCAGGTGGCACATAATCTTACCCTAGATTTTCTGTATTCTGCCTTGCTGTTTGTAGCTTTGGGTACCACAATATGAGTTTTTCTAAACAAACAAACAAAAATCCTCAAGAAAAATGTTGCTCTTAAAAGACATTCGTATCATAATCTCCCACATCAGGGTCATTCATATTAACCAGCTTGGAAAAGACCTTCAAGATCGTCAAGTCCAACCTATCACCCAACACCATCTAATCAACTAAACTGTGGCACCAAGTGCCTCATCCACTCCTTTTTTAACACTTCCAGTGATGGTGACTCCACCACCTCCCAGGCAACCCATTCCAATGGCCAATCTCTCTTTCTATGAAGAATTTCTTCCTAACATCCTGTGACCGCATTTCATTCCTGCTTTGTAAATACAGCTTGTCCATTTGCTTCTCCGACTGAGTTAGCTGTGGTTTCTTTGTGTGTGTGTGTGGGAGAACTCTCTCACCACCACACATCCAGCCTAAACCTCCCCTGGTACAGCTTGAAACTGTGTCCTCTTGTTCTGTTGCTGGTTGTCTGGTAGAAGAGACCAACCCCCACCTGGCTACAACCTCTCTTCAGGTAGTTGTAGAGAGCAATAAGGTCTCCCCTGAGCCTCCTATTCTCCAGACTAAACAACCCCAGCTCCTTTAGTCTCTCTTCACAGGGCTTGTGTTCCAAACCCCTCACTAGCCTCGTTGCCCTTCACTGTACACGTTCAAGAGTCTCAGTGTCCTTCTTAAACTGAAGTGCCCAGAACTGGACACAGTACTCAAGGTGTGGCCTTACCAATGCGGAGTACAGGGGCAGAATGATTTCCCTGCTCATGCTGGCCACATTCTTCCTGATACTGGCCAGGATGCCATTGGTCTTCTTGGCCACCTGGGCACACTGCTGCCTCATGTCCAGCCTACTATCAACCAGTACCTCCAGGTCCTTTTCTACCTGGCTGCACTCCAGCCACTCTGACCCCAGCCTGTAGTACTGTATACTCAGCTTTGAAACAAAACTTTAACTTGATATGAAGAAAACTATACTGAGGACATGCTCTAATATTATTTCTTATACTGTTTACAAATGCAAGTGTAAAATGAGACTTCAGTATGAAGTTGGAGACGCATATGACTTCACCTACTGCTTGGCTGATGTGCTGAAAAGTCATATGAACACCCATAATGAGCTAATGGAGCAGCACTGATTTATTACTATAACATGAAACAATGACATTACTCACAAAAACCTGGGAAAGATGTGTGAAAGTATGAATGAGGAGTTGATGTAAATTCTCTGACTGCTTTCAGAGTCTGAGTTGATCTTTGAAAGATAACTCTCCAAGTCCATTACTTGGAGATGCCTGTACTGGCAGTTGTGAGCTTTGCAGCTATCCAGACTGAAAGCTGTGAGGTCTCCTAGGATTATAGAGTGGTCTGGCCTGAAGTGACCTCTGAAGGTCATCTAGTCCAACACCCACTGTGGTCATCAGGGACATCCTCAAGTAGACCAGGCCACCCAGAGCCCTTTTGACCCTCCTTTTGAATATGTCCAGGGATGGGGCCCCAACCACCTCCCTGGGCAGCCTGTTCTGGTGTTCCACCACCCTCATAGTAAAGAACTTGTTCCTCACATCCAATCTATATCCGCTCTTCTCCAGTTTGATGCCACTGCTTCTTGTCCTGTCACCACAGGCCTTTGTAAACAGTCTCTCTCCATCCTTCTTGTAGGTCCCCTTCAGGTACTACAATGCTGCTATTAAGTCTCCCCAGAGCCTTCTCTTCTCGAGGCTGAACAACCCCAGCTCCCTCAGCCTGTACTCATAGCAATGGTGCTGTGATTATTTTTGTGGCCCTCCTCTGGACATGCTCCATCACTTCCATGTCCCTCCTATATTGAGGGCTCCAGACCTGGACACAGTACTCCATAGTTCCCAACCTGAAGTACAAAACTTAACAGCTTGTGCACTCCACTGTGCTAATATTGGGCTGTTTCATGTCCACTCAACTAAGGCCAGATTAAAGTGTGCCAACCTGTTCCCCCCTTCTCCCTCCCTACCTCCCCTTTTTCCCAAAAGGGTTAGAGAGAGAGAGAAAGGAAGGTACTTAAAAGGGTAAAATTCTGTTAAGCTCAAAGCAAATGCAAGAGTTAGTTTTCTTATCTGGTTAGCAAGGTCGTTCCTGCATAGCAAACTGTTGCTTCAGAGAGAGAAACAGGACAGCTCACAGGACAGGGAGAAGAAGAACAGACTGACAGACTAAGCTAAAACTTACAGCTGCTTTCTACCAATGACATTGGTTTAGCATATCTTTGTTTTCATTCAAATATCAACAACATTCAGCCAGAGTGTCCAGAAAGTGTCCATTTCTTAAAGGCACAGCCTAAACCTGTCACACAACCTCACTTTACCTTTTAGGTAAGCTGTTGTGTGTATATTTGCATCTTTTGTTTGAGATTTTTTCCCGGCTCCTTAGGGAGTCCAGGAAGATTATCACTTTCCTGCTGTATTCTCATTTCAGGCATTTAACCTGGTGTCTAAACACCCACTGAAGCAACTATAATGTCAAATTCATTTTCATACGAAGGCACTGAAACTGCAGGAAGTCCAAGCAAAATAAGTAACTTGATTATCAAAAAGCATCTTTTATTTGGGTGAAATTACCTCCTCATATTTGAATTGCTCAAAAATCAGAAGTGAATGTTGAAATTTTAGTCTCTTCTATATCTTACTGTATCTTTCTACCAGAGACTGCAATCCACTCCAGAAAGAAAATTAGATACCATAAGCTTATCACATCATAAAGCATAAACTTAATGTTGGAACACTTTCTAAACTGATTTATATCATTTAAATCAGCAAAGGAAATTTGTGGAAAAAATATGAACTCTCCCAGGAGCTTCACTTGTTTGTTGTTGAATTTATATTAAAAAAGAAGAATTTGGTGCTGAGGAAAAACAAAACAAACAGGCCTAAACCAGACACCAAGGAAGGACTGGTGTTCATAGACAACTGGTTTTATCATGTCTTGTTCTCTATTATTCAGGATTATCCAGTCTTGGTTGCCTCTGAGAATTTTAATATACTCAATTCTTTTTAGTTTTTTCCCTTTTAGATTCTGACAGGAAATGGAATGGGCTGCCCAGGGAGGTGGTGGAGTCACCATCACTGGAAGTGTTTAATAAAGACTGTATGAGGCACTTAGTGCCATGGTTTAGTTGATTAGATGGTGTTGGGGGATAGGTTGGACTTGATGATCTCACAGGTCTTTTCCAACCTGGTTAATTCTGTATTCTGTAAAATCTGAGCCTTTGTTTGTCCATTCCACATGTTGTCTTCCTATGGTATTAGCAGCAGACTGTGACACCACTGACCCTCAAATTGCACAGCTCCAGATTATGCTCAGGATTTCAGTCTCACTCCTTACACAGTGCAGCGAAATTCATCATTAATAATTGAATTGTATATTTAAGTGTACATATATGTGCAGAGGAGGAGAGTGAGGATGGATAGAAAGTGAATTAGTTACTAAATTGAGCAATCCCTGAAGAAATTTTAAATAAGCATAGATCAAAACCTTTATCAACTCTGTGACCTTATCTTGAAAAGTATACTAGCATTTTCTTTACCTCAGCGCATTTGAGGTTATCCAAAAGGCTGCACAGAGATCAAACAGAGTGAAGCATCACTCAATAAAAGTTACTCTCAGTGGAATATTTGGGTTCTAATGTGTTCTTACAACCATTTCTAATTTCAGTGAATTCCTTTATAAAGATGTTCATTCCTTCAGTGTCTGGAAAGGTGTAGTAGAAGTTTGAAGATCATATTCTTCAGTTTAAAATGTGGACATTTCTATTTCATTTCCCCCCTGTTGGCAGAATTTTGAACATGTTCAGAAAAAAAAATCACTTATGAAAAGAGGCTCAGTTTTTCATACAACTCAAGCATGACCATATGCTATACAATTAGCTCAAGGAATAGAGAACAAAAAATTTCTTATGATGTTTACACGGCCCAAACACCCCTAGTGCCTACTCTGGACTAAAGAAACATCTTCATCTTTAAACAGGCATGTGAGTGCTAGGCTTAATTGAAAGCATAGATTATTATACTTAGTTTTGTTTCATTTCAGATGAATTGGCTTTCACAGAAAAAAAAAAAATAATCTTCCTTTACTGAAAACAAACAAACAAACAAATGAAAAACAAGACTAGGAGGGGGATTATTGCTACCATCCAATATGATGCTGTAGTTCTTAGCCTGTCTTGTGTGCTAGGCTTCTTCAGATGATACATCCTGTACAGATCAATCTAATGACTAAGAAATGACAGACTAATGTCTCATAAAAACTAGCTACAGATCAGCTAAGGGATCCCTCTAGTTCACAGAAGAAAATGAATCATGAAATCCAATTTATTCAAAGCTAAGTGGTAGAGTTCTGAAAGAGTTGTAATTTTTGCCCTGGGGACCGTCTTTAAGGAAAATGTAAGATTTAGGGCAGATGAGTCACACAGAGTCACAGAATGCCTTTGCTTGGAAGAGACCTTCAAGATCATCCAGTCCAGTCTTTGACCCAGCACTGAAGGGTCAACACTAAACCATGTTCCTAAGCAGGTCCACACACTGCTTGAACACCTCCAGGGATGGTGACTCCACCACTGCTCTGGGCAGACTATTTAAATGTTTGACAACCATTTTAGTGAAGAAATATTTCCTAATATCCAGCCTGAACTTCCCCTGGCACAGCTTGCCTTCATTTCCTCTAGTCCTGTCTCTCACCACAAAGGAGAAGAGTCTGCCCCCTCCTCTCTCTAACCACCTTGAAAACAATTAGAATACAGGGATTTCGTTGTTGCTGTTTTTTGATGAAGTAATCTGCATTGCACAGCACAAAGAAAATGACAGCAATAAAAATATCCTCCAGCATTAATTTGAAACGTATGTCTTGATGCCAATTTTATCTATTAATTTTATCTCAGTTTAGTCACTTGAATTCGTATCTGAAGAAATTTACTGTTTCTTGCCCCAAGTTCTTTCTCTCTGTAATTAGTTACCACTGCTTTCCTAGCAAATGCTGTCCCTTCTGCCAGCCAAATTGTTATATCAATGAAGAATAACCTTCTCTTCAGCCTCTTGATGATTAGCAAGAAATATAGGAAGGTTATGAGTGCATGCTGGGTGGCTATATTGCTGGAAAAGTACAGCACATACCACACAAGTATCATACAAATGCTGATTGCATAGGTTAAACACCCAGGAAAAAGTCTGAAGTTGAACACCATTGTGTTGAATCCTTCCTGCCCTGAGAAATGTCAGTAAGCATTCAGTATGCACTTCACCTGTCTGGCATGCAAGCTCCTAAATACAGAGACAGTGCAAAATTCTTCTTAATATATATAGATTTATTTTCTGCTCAGTGGAATTCATAAAGTTTATGTTTTCAACGAGTGCCTGGTGTATTACATAGCTTTAAAGGTAAAGAGCAGTTGAAATACATCTTTTGAAGTTGGTTTGAGACATTCTGTGGAATTTCATTTTGATGTTCAGCTGGTTTTGGCTGCTAAGGCAAATCTGAGCTGTCTGATCTCACCATGAATCCCTATGACACTGCAGAAAAAAAGGCAGTTCCACAATCAAATAAATATTCTGTGCCTGTACATTAAACCCAAATGAAAGATTTGTTTTCTAATATGTAATAAAAAAAAAAGTCTTTAAAATAAAGACAGTTTTCTTCTGATGGAAAATGTTTTCAGCATTTCAGTCCAAAAATCTTTCTATAGTATTCATTGTATCGGGATACAAAAATGTATTTGAATCAAAAAAATCATTTTGTTGCTTTATCTAACAAGTCTTACTTTTGTTTTGGATGTATTTGAGGAGATAGCATTAGGAGGGAAAGGGAAATGCTGTAATGTTTTGTTTTCACCTTTAAATCTCATCAGCATGTTTACCTGACCCACAGAGGTGCCTGAGGAAGCTTCTTATCTTCATCTTGTGTTCCTAACTCAATTAAATCCATTCTGTGCCTTTCTATTTGCTTCAACCAAAGCGTTCATGCTAAGTTTTAAAGCCCTCTTTGGTGAAAGGAGAAAAGTCTCCTTCTGAAACTCAAGTAGTAATGATTTTCATTTCCTATGCCTAATGAGATTAAAGTGCTGAGCTACTGTGTTACTCTGGTGACCTCTTTCTTTTTGGTAAGCTGTCTCCAGTGTGGCAAACATGCGGCATATGGGAACTGAGAAAATGTCAAACTGGGGAGCAAAGATTTGCAAAATTTAATATCTTTCAGAAGCTTTAGCTTCTGAACTTAATATGGCTAAAAAATTAAAATAAAAGAAATAAAAAACGAAGGAAAATGCCAGATGCTGTAATAATATGGGTTCTTCTAAAACAGAAAGAAGTGTACCAACAGATTTATAATGACTTTTTGTAATCCGTGGAGTGCAGATTTACTGTAGTTAATATTTTCTCTTTAAAGTTCAGTTACTATTGTTACTTCTTGCTAAGTCTTTCATGAGGTTGCTCCTGGCTTTAAACTGCTGTGTTTTGTGCTTGGCAACATCTGCAGGAAAAGAGCACATATTACAAAAACTTCCTAAATTAAAAGTTAGCTTCTGTCTCCTAAGCAAATGTTTTCTTTAGCAGCTTGAGGATAAATTATCCTAGTGCTGCACATCTTAGTTCTTTTCTTGCAGTTTTGTGGAAGCATAAAGGATTTTTGGGGGGTTTGTTTGGTTTGTTGCCTTTTGTTGTTGTTTATTTTGGGTTTTGTTTCGTTTTCCTCTATAGTCCATTTCTCGAAATTATTAAGTAGCAGTATTTTTTACATAAAAAGCACTAACAAATTCCAAATTGGCAATGGCTAAGTTTCTTATTTCTGCTAGTTTGTATTTTCTAATTATTATGGTACTGGGTGCTCTTTCTGGTAGAAAGCTTCAGAGTAATGTCATGAATTGATGTTTCCGTTGAGCCATTCATGTGGAAAACTTTAAAGGCTTCTTGAGATTAAAAGGAAATGCAAAAGAGAAGGAAAATATGTCCTGTTCTGAAACTTGGGTGCTTACCTACATGCACACAAAGTAGTGACACATCAGTTAGCTGTGTGTATTTTCTGCAATTTGCTAAGCTATGTAACCATACAACACGGCACACACATCCCTGTTAAAAAGAACAACTCTCTTGTAGAATAAATGTGTCACCTGCTGAAGAGACAGCTACATGGAAGGTATGTTTTGTGTTATCTTTCCCATCTTTAACCATTATTTACTCCTGCCAATGGTAAGGTAATGCAGATCCCAGTCCGATCTAGCCTGCAGAAAACCCCTTTCATCTCCCAGTGCAATGGTGCTCACTGCCACGCCACACATTTGCACCACGAGAGCCCTAACCAGGCCATAAAGCAGATGCCCTTCCAGACCGCTCTGCACAAGGTGCCTCCCTCTTTCCTCCCAGGCTCAGCCTTTGGGTCAACCTCTGCTCTGTTTACATGCCCAAGTATATTTGTGGGCATAATTCTCTCCTCAAGTGGTTAAAATGTTTCTGAAGTGTCTCAAAACCACTGAACGTCAACAAAGCTTTAACTGACAGGTTCCTGGTAGCATTGTATGCTTGTATTAATTTATTGATATAAATATTGATGTCATATCTCTGTCCAGTAACTGTAAGTAATGCATTCTTTTGCATGTAAATGAGCACACATTTAATCAAACTGAAGCAGTGAAGTGCACTGAAGATTATTTTTAAATTAACTTTGGGAGAAATCAATAACTTTGTCATTTGGGTAAAGAAAAAGCTTCCTAAAAGTACTTTGTGCTCTTAAATATTATACTGCATTTTATCTTCTGCTTCATTACAGGTATAGATACAAATGACTATCTGACAAATATAGGGATTTAAAGAAATCTGTCTCTAGTCCAGGTCTAGAAGGACTAACTGTATGCAGTACAATCATAGAACAATAGAGATTGGAAGGGACCTCCAGAGATCATCCAGTCCAACCTCACTGCCAAAGCAGGATCACTTAGAGTAGTCTGCACAGGAATGCATCCATGTGGGTTTGGAAAGTCTCTAGAGAAGGAGACTCCACAACCCTTCTGGGCAGCCTGCTCCAGTGCTCTGTCACCCTCACTGAAAAGAAGCTTCTCATGTTGAGGTGAAACTTTCTATGTTTAAGTTTGTATCCATTGTTCCTTCCCTTATTACTGTGCACTACCCAAAAGAGATAGGCCCCCTCCACTTCACACCCACCCCTCAGATATTTATAGTAATTGATGAGATCCCCTCTCAGTCTTCTCAAGACTAAACAGCTCTGGGTCTCTCAGTCTCTCTTCATAGGGGAGATACTCAAGACACCAAAATCAGTAGGAATTGTATGCAGCTATCATATACTTTGACAAAGAATATTGATGTGGTCAATCCAAGAGTCCACAGTTTCAATATATTAACTCTCTTCTAGTATTTTAAGAGTGAAAATAACATAAAAAATACTAATAAACAGAAATATATATTTTAAATATATATATACACTATTTATATAGTGTACACTATAGACTGTCAAGCTCATAGCCTATGTATACTTAAGAATCATTCCACTAAAACTTTTAATGGGCTTTGAAACTTTAAAGTAAAAAAAATGATCCTTTGATTTAAAGTCTGTTTGAAATAAATAGTGTTTCTCTAAGTCTCAGCTCTTCTGAAACACTCACTGTGATCCTCTTCATTTCTGCACATTGCTAGTCATGTAGCCATGATAATGCAGTTTAATACATTTCCAGTTGTTACATCAGAGAAACAAGGTGCTTGTACTCTTGCATGCATGCCATTACCTAACTAATTTAAATCCTCTTGTATGGTGAATTTATCTGTTGAATATTCTCATATTTGCTCCAAGTGGAGAGTCAGAGAGCTCAGCTGACATTTGGCAACTTCTTTCTGATATTCAGCAGATGTGTTCATTATAGCCATCAGTGTGCCCAGGCAGCCAAGAAAGCCGGTGGCATCCTGGCCTGTATCAGGAATAGTGTGGCCAGCAGGAGCAGGGAAGTCATTCTGCCCCTGTACTAAGCACTGGTTAGGCCACACCTTGAGTACTGTGTCCGGTTCTGGGCCCCTCAGTTTAAGATGTTGAGTTCCTTGAATGTGTCCAGAGAAGGGCAACAAAGCTGGTGAGGGGTTTGGAGCACAAGCCCTGTGAGGAGAGACTGAGGGAGCTGGGGTTGCTTAGGCCTGGAGAAGAGGAGGCTCAGGGAGACCTTATTGCCGTCTACAACTACCTGAAGAGAGGTTGTAGCCAGGTGGGGGTTGGTGTCTTCTCCCAGGCAACCTGTGACAGAACAAGAGAACACAGTCTCAAGCTGTGCCAGGGGAAGTTTAGGCTGGATGTTAGGAAGAAATTCTTCACGGAGTGATTTACCATTGGAATGTGCTGCCCAGGGAAGTGGTGGAGTCACCATCCCTGGAAGTGTTTAAAAAGAGAATGGATGAGGCATTTAGTGGCATGGTTTGGTTGGTTAGATGGTGTTGAGTTAATTACGTATTCTGCATGGGAAAAATGTATAAAGGTATAGAATGCAGCTGCTGCTCAAGTGCTACTGAAATTCCAGCATTAAGAAACCCTTCATCTTCCTTGTAATCTCTAAAATGAAGCTACTGGAGAACAGCATGTATTTTCAGAAACAATTTCAATAGTAAGAGATTATGGAAGAGGTTAAATAATTTGCCATCTTTTATACAGCACAATACACCAGTACAGCCCAGAGATTATCTTTTCTTGAAATCAACCAAAAAGCATCCTCATATGTGATTGTTCAAATTTTAGAAGTTAGTGTAACCTCTTCCCATGGTAGTTTCTCTTTAGGTCTCTCAAAATATTTTAGACTTTTGCAGTTCCAGAGGGAAATCTTTCATTTCCTCACATAGCAATGCAGACATTCTATATCCAAGTCAAATAATGAACAATAGAAATTGTATGGCAATGAGACTGAGTAGAAGTAAATCATAGTGTGTTTGGGGAACAGGGAGGAAAGACACTCATATTCTTGAGGTCCCAAAAGAGCTGCAGATACTCTAGGAAGATTATATAAGAAACAGAGGATGTAGAACTGTCCTCAAATAAAGTTATGCAGTAAATATAAGAAACAAGAAACACTTCAGCCTGGTGTAGTTGAGGATGTCCCTGATAACTTCAGGGAAGTTGGACTAAATGACCTTTGGAGGTCCCTTCTGGTGTGGGCCACTCTATGATTCTATGATTTCAGATGGGCACTGATCATTATTGCAGTTTATTATCAATTTTTGGAAACCAATCTAGTGAACAAGGTGTTGTGTTTTGTGGCTGTTGATTGCATTATGCTACAAGTGCAAATGTACAAATGGTCTCAATGAAAATGAATAAATGAAAAAGGTAGCAGGCAGAAACATGGAAAGATTAGGGACTTGTGTATTGATTTTAGTTCAGATAGATTTCTTTTTGTGCATAGCAGCCCTGTAAGAGCCGTGTGTTGGATTTGTGGCTCCCCAAAGCAAGTAGTTCTGGGGGTGAGGGGCAACAGATTGGGAGGGAAAACAGCTGGGACAACTGATCAGAAATGACCAAAGGGATATTCCGCAAGAAATAACATCATGCTGAGCAATAAAAATGGAGATTTTGTCTTTCTAGATAGCTCTTGCTCAGACATTAGCTGGGCATTAGAATGCTTGTGGAAGTTGTTAAGTGCCTTTTCATCAACTGTTTTCTTTCCTTCACTTCTTAAACTATCTTTATCTTGACTAAGTATTTTTCTCACTTTTGCTTTCCGTATTTGAAACTCTCCCTCTTGCATGTGGGCTTAGTGATCAAGAAGCTGACCAGGTGCTTCACTTTTGGCTGAGGTCAACCCACTATAATCTGATAGGTTACTATGAGCTAGGCTACCTGTAGATGTTTGTTTACTAAGCCTGCTATTTTATATGACATGGTGAACTAGAAAAGAAGCAAGAAGGACTGATTGAGCATCAGAGGAGAATACTTTGTTTAGAATAAGAACTTACTAAGTTCAGCATTTGTTCTTCCTTTGGTTACTCTGTCTTGCATAGCATATTTGCTCTACTTTTTGTGCTAAAAACATAAATAAATCATAGTTTAACTTTTTCTCCAACATAATAGTGATAATTAAAGGGTTAGTATTAATTCAGCAAAAATACTGTTTAATTTGTCTTGTTCTAGGTAAAAAGGAGAATGACATAAAAACTTCCCACCAGAGAGACATAAAGGTACTTTTGAACTTATTTTTCCTCTGAATAGTTCAGTACTTGAGCCTGTGTGCTCTGTTTCATGTTAGTGCGTTATTCTGAAGCCAAAAAATATATTCATACCAAGAAATACAGAGGGGATCTTATCAATGTATATAAATATCTAAAGGATGGAGGTCATGAGGATGGGGCTGGGCTCTTCTTAGTGGGAGACACAAATAAGACAAGAGGCAATGGGTGTCACTTTAGCATAAGGAGAAATGTCTTTCCTTTGAGAATTACACTGCACTGGAAAAGGCTGCCCAGAGAGGTTGTAGTTTCATTCTCTGGAGATTATCAAAACCCACCTGGACACATATCCACCCCTGCTAAACAATTTCATTGGCTGTTCGTACTGTCCATCCAATCTAAAACAACATCTACAGTTTGTAAGTAAAGTTCATAGTCCATTCCGGCTATCCTCAGGTGTAGATGATTCAGAAGTCCAAGAAAACAAGAAAAATGGAAAACAGTTTGTCTCTTCGCAGATGAAGCAAAGAAAAGGGAAAACAGGGAAAACAGGGAAACAGGGACTCTCAGTTGACTCAGGGCTCTCAGGGTTTGTGCACTGTAGATTCCTCAGGGATTCTTCCTTTGGGCGCGATGTATCTGTACAACACTTTGAAATTAAACTCTTCCAGCTAAAGTTAAATTTCTCTGTGGGATACACTGAATTTCACCATTTTCTTGCATTACCCAATAAGTGTGACCCGGACCTTCAGCTGAAACCACCCCTCGGACAGGTTTAGCCTCTCCTGAGGGAGAAAATACCCAAACAGTTTTACCTAACAGATTCTTTTCTCTAACAACAGGAACTCTATCACCTTCTACTTTCTGTAGCAGATCTGAGTGTGCCGGTCCAGCTCGGTTCACTGAACCTCTACTATTTACCAGCCAGGTTGCTTGTGCTAAATGTTTTTCCCAGTTTTTCAAAGATCCACCCCCATGGCTTTAAGAGTGGTCTTCAACAAACCGTTGTAGCGTTCAATCTTCCCTGCAGCTGGTGCATAGTAGGGAATGTGGAATATCCACTCGATGCCGTGCTCTTTGGCCCAACTCTTTACAAGGTTGTTTTTGAGGTGAGTTCCGTTGTCTGACTCAATCCTCTCTGGAGTTCCGTGTCTCCACAGGATTTGTCTCTCCAGACCAAGAATGGTGTTGTGCGCAGTTGCATGTGGAACTGGATGAGTTTCCAAGCATCCAGTGTTTGCCTCTACCATAGTAAGCACATACTGCTTACCAGAACGAGAACGTGGTAGAGTGATGTAGTCAACTTGCCAAGCTTCACCATACTTGTACTTGGACCATCTGTCACCATACCATAAGGGCTTAAGTCGCTTTGCCTGCTTAATAGCAGCACAAATGTCACAGTCATGGATGACTATCACACTGTGCAACCTGATCTAGACAGACCTGCGTTAGCAGGGTGCTTGGACTAGATGGTTTCCACAGGTCTCTTCCAACCCCCACTATTCTATGATTATAATTTTCAATGAATTTAGGTCAAACCATAGCTTTCTTTTTCTGTTCCTCCTCTTTCTGTTGGTTAGTGCATTTGCCAAGATTCCTCCACTACCAAATCTGCCACTTTTAAAAATTTTCTCATGTGAAACTGGGACAATTGCAATTTTTAGGAGCAAACTTCTTTAATAGATGATGGTGTCTAAAATACTTCCCTCTCTCTCTCTCAAATGTCCTCCAATGTTTTCTTTTTTTTTCCTTACTGGCACCCCCACATACTAACTACTACACACTTTTAGACTGAGGATGAAATATGCAATTTCTTAGCCTACAACATAATTTTTGCAAGTTTTCAAGAAAGAGGCGTCCCAAAATGAAAATATGCTCTCCAGAATAGCAATCTGCGAATCTGCAATAGCAGGCTTAGTGCAGAAAGACATTTAATCATGTGTAAAATATACTTGACTTGGTCATTCAAAAGCATTAGCAATTATGATAATTTTTTTTTTTTTTAATGCTTCCAATTTTGTACTGGTATTCTTTTGAAAGTACAAAATCTAAGTTGTCTAAGATTAGTGCTGAGCATGTTCTATTCCCTATCACCATGGTGTGTTGTCTTTCTAAGCTCTGCTTCTTCATGCCTGTTGGAGTTCATTTTTTAACACCAAATAAAAGGATACACACACCAAAATTAGACAATCTTCACATTTCTTCATGATGAGAACACAATAGAATACTGTGTGAAGTGTAGCTTAGAGCTAATTGGCTCAGGCACTGTAATGAGTGTGCTATAAAAAATAAAATCTTGATTTCTTTTTTTTTAAGCAAAAAAAAAAAGGCAAACAAAAAAACCCTACCAGAGTAAAAAGATACTGTGCTTTCGATGGAAAAATATTGTTGAGAAACATGTTTTATAGAAAGCAATCTTGTGTCTTAAGTGTCACTTGGTAAGCTTTTGAGAAGTTGTTTAGTGAACAGCCAGTTAAAGGATAGTTAAATTTGATTTCTTGACAGATTATACCACATATTTCTCCATCCTACTCAAAAAATCTTAGCTGCACTGATACAATATTCTTTGTTCTCTTTCTCCACCCATCATACCCATCATAACCATCTAGGGAGGTTCTTCTCCCCCTCTACTCTGCCCTACTGAGACCACACCTGGAATACTGTGTCCAGTTTTGGGCTCCCCAGTTCAAGAGAGACAGGGATCAGCTGGAGAGAGTCCAACAGAGAGCCAAGAGGATGATTAGGGGACTTGAGCATCTCCCCTATGAAGAGAGACCTGGGGCTGTTTAGTCTTGAGAAAACTGAGAGACAATTTGATCATTGTCTATAAATACCCAAGGGGTGGGTGTCAAGAGAAGGGGGCCAAGATCCTTTCACTAGTGCATACTTATAAGACAGGGAACAACAGGCACAATCTTGAGTATAGAAGATTTCACCTCAACAGTGAGGGTGACAGAGAACTGGAACAGGCTGCCCAGATAGGTTGTGGAGTCTCCCTCTCTGGAGACTTTCCAAACCCACATGGAACTACCCTGGGTGATCCTGCAGGGGGTGACTCAGTGATCTCTGGAGGTCCTTTCAAACCTCTAATGTTCTATGAATCTATGTTTCCATACTTATTCTACTCCGACATCTTATTTCTGCATCCACTAGTACCCTCCTTGACAAGTTCTCAGCATTAGGAACAAGGCCTGCTGATTTCTCCCTCTTGTAGCTATTTTTCAAACTTGAGAAATTCAGAAAACCACTTCTTCATCTGATTTGGTTGCAAATGCCCAGTGTGTTAAAAAAGCCCCTGAAGTGGCTGACAAACAAACAAAAGGCACAGTGACTTTTGTCCCAGTTTGAGGCCAGACAGTTCCTCTATTGCCCTGAGAGGGACAAAAGAATGACACACACAAATGGATTGGAAAGTTTAAATGGAAAAGCAATTTGTGTTTTACAGAAACTACAAAGCATAGTGGCAAAGAATCCCAAAGCATACACAGTCCCTTACATTACACCCAAAGGCCCCCCAACACTTCCTTTCTCCCCACCTGAGGGTGTACCCAAAACCCCCAGGGCTCTTTCTTCCCCACCACTGCTAGGCTAGTCTCAGTTCTAAAAGGCCTTGAGATACTCCCCCACCATTACCCAATAGGGAGCATCTCCCACAGGAGCAGAGAGGGAAGAAAGAGGAAGAGCCTTACTTTGCAGATGGATTTATAGAGCACAGGATTTATGGGTATGAAATATTCTGTTTCCTGTGTCCACCTTATTGGGTTGGACACTTGGGACACCCAAGGTGTAATTTATATGGTAGTAACAGGAGGCACCCAGACTAAACTGCCACTACATTGCATGAACTTCTCTGTAGGAAATGGCATGAAGCATGCCTTGAGCAGCCAAATTTAGTTGAGAGGTATCCCTGCCCATGGCAGTGAAGTTGGAGCAGATGATCTCAAAGGTCCCTTGCGACTTAAGCCATTCTGCGATTCTATGATTCTGTGGAAAGAACATCAAGTGTGAAAAAATGAATCTGTAAATCTTTATTTTATTAAATATTTACAATATATTTAGGGTCATTTACTGTTACAGTTGGGAAAAAGAAAAGAAAATAAAAGTTTTAGACATCCTGGGTTTGGTTAAAATAGGGTTAAGATTTTGGTCTGCTGTGGGGTTTTGTTATTTTTTTGCTTTTCTTTCTTTTTAACTCACAAGAAGCTGGAAAGGGTCACAATATGGGGTATTCAATACCATACTGGTGTCATGCTCACTATATAAGGGAAGAGCTGGTTGGGGCAAGCATGGGTGCTTTAAGCAGGGAACTGTGGTGGGGTGATGGGTCAACAGCCAGAAGCCAGGCAGCTGGGCTGGGCCATTGCAGTCAGTGCTGTGGTTTGTATCCCTTGCTGTACGTACTACTCCATTAGTGTTACTCCTCTCCCTGATTGTCACTATATCTTTGTGCTGTTCTATCAAAAGTTCCTTATCTCATGCCACAGGGTTTTGCTTTTTTCTCCCAAGTCTTCTTCCAATCCCATTCAGGCGGGGAGGGGAGGGGCAGTTGTGTGAGTGTCTGCATGGATGGAGCTGAACCTCAACAGGAGAGCTGTTTTCAGCCATAGGGCCTAAGTTGTATAGATGTCTGCAATTCATCTTTCCACCAATATATTGGAAATTGGAAGACTTCCATTAACTCTGAAACTTATACATTGAAATGAAGCTTTTGAATGAAGCCAGACAGTGGACCCAGGAGCTTTATCCTCCCCCATTTTCTGCATTGAATTTAGCCTTGAGAATGATACACATGATTATGAAAAATGAATGGAAAGACCTTCTCCATAATGTCAAATATTCTGTGTGCTGGGTCCTATCAGCAGGTACAGCCTGAAAGAAGCTTGTTTATCCAATCATTAGGACAGTGATGTAGTGTGGTTTATTTCACACCCTGAAATCACTCAAGGAAATAACTGAGAGAATGATATTCATCCTGGACCCTGTATTGTGCTATTATGAGCAGCAAGAACTGGCAACGTATTAAAATATAGATCCGGACTACAACTGTTCATTTGAAGGCAATTCTGAAATTTCAAAGCTGTTGAATTATTCAAGTATTCAATTTATAAAACAAAATAAAAGATGATTGATTGCTCGATGATGTGATGATAGGAATAAAAACATTGAAGAGTCAAGTGTATTTTCTTCCCACAGTTTTTTGAACCAGAATAAATGTAGATGTTGACTGTGTGTCTGTAGCAGTTATTACTAAGAAGGGAAGCACTAGGTATTTCCTTTGGTCAATGCCCTACTTACACACAAAGAAAAGGAAGAAAATCCAGTCAGAATAGAAATGGACCACAGTCAGAGTACAAAACTGAATAGAAATCCTTCAATGTATTTAATAGTAGCAAGTCTGAATGCACATTAAGCCTTTGCTCTCTTCTCTCCCTGTTTATGAAGGCAGTAACACAAGTGTTTATCATGCAAATATGTTAACAATTTTAAGGTGCCAGTGTCAACAGAAAAATCTAAGTTGTTTCTCTGAATATAAAAGGCATCATGAGTATAATTAGTCTGTGAGTGTTTGAAAATGTATCATTACATGCTTCAAGGGATTTGGAAATCAGGATTTTAATTAGGTTTCTGATACATCCAAGTTTCCCTAGACTGAAAAATGCATGTGTTCTCCATATAGCACACACAGGCCGTACAAGAAAATGTCAGTTACGGTGCACACACAGTGTCACCTCTCTGAGTGTTCACAGTAATGTCACTGTTAAGGACATGACAGTCTATTTTCCTTTCCATTATTTGGTTTTAAGCCTGGGTTTATACTCCTCAACTGCCGTAGAATAGGAGCGTTTTAAGCTCAGATAGACAGTTATCTCCTGAAACGTCACTGTTACCACAAAATATCACAGGAAGGTGTCTGTATCTTATGATGGGAATGATCAACTTCTATTTCATCTGTCAAAATTGCATTAGCACCTTCTCATAGATGAAGGCACATTGCCTGAGCAGTGGTGTGAAGTATTTCCTGAAAGATTTTTAAGGTATTAAAGCTTCCAGCTGTAATAAGGTTAATACAGTTCTAAGTGATTTGAATGTCAGTGTTGGCAGAGTTTAACTGGTATAATATTTCTGTAAGCAGGAAGAGAAACACTGTTGTGTTCACTGAAAAACTACATTGAGAAGAGGATACAGGTTTTCTTATCACTGAATGTAACTGTAATACATAACTGTTGAGGTTGGAAAGGACCTCTGGAGGTTATCCAGTCCCAATCCCTGCTCCCCCTAGAAATGGTTGTCCAGCAACATGTTTGGCTGTCTTTTGAGCATGTCCAGGAATGGAGAGTCCACAACTTTGCTAGGGAACCTGTGCCAATGCTCAGTCATCCATACAGTAAAAACATGTTTCCTTGTGCTCAGAAACAGCCTCTTGTGATTTGGTTTGTGTCCACTGTCTCTGATCTTGTCAATGGGCACTATCATAAGGAGCCTGTCTCTGTCCTCTTTGCACCCTCCCTTCAGGTAATTTATATTCATTCATAAAATTCCCCCTCAGCTTTCTTTTCTCCAGGCTAAACAGGCTCAACTCTCAGCCTGTGCTGAGAGGAAAGATGCTCAGTCTCTTAATTATCTTAATTATCTTAATTATCTCTGTGGCTTATTTTATTGGACTTGCTCCAGTCTGTCCATATCTCTCTTGTGTTGAGAGACCCAGAACTGGACACAGTACTCTTGATATCTCCTTACCAGTGGGAGCAGAGATGATAGACCACCTCCCTCAACCCATTTGCAATACTTTAACTAATGTTTTGTTTTGTTTTTTGACATGGGCACAATTGTATTTCACAGTATCACAGTATAACCAAGGTATGGAAGTGACCTCAAAGATCACTTGGTGTCCACCAGGACCACAATTTTTTTTTCTGCCAAATGGCTTTACAGTTGAGTGTCCCCAGCGCATACCAGTGCATGGAGTTGTCCCCCAAAGATTTTGCAGATCTTGTTGAACTTCATGAGGTGCCTGTCAGCCCATTTCTCCATCCTGTTGAAGACCCTCTGAGTGGCAGTATGACTTCTGAGCAATCAGACACTCCTTTCAGGTTTGTGTCATCAGTAAATTTGTCAAAGGTACACTCAGCTCCTTCATCCAGATCATTACTGAAGGTGTTAAGCAAGGCTAGATCTAGTGTTGACCTCTGAAGTACGCCATTAGATAAAGCATAAACCCCATAATGTTATGAGGATGCTAATATTCATAGTTACTTGAGTTTAACTTCTCTTAAGCTACCAAGGGATATATTGATGTGGCTACTGTCAACAAATTATCAGTAAATAATTACCTTAAAATGTGATGTTGGTTGCACTTTTTGATATGAAGTCTTACTGTGAAAGTTTAGACAATTGCAGTCATTGAGGTGTTTTTGTTTTGCATTGCCTTTCCATAGAAATATCATCCAATTTATATATTTGTAGTAACTGTTTCACAGAGCATTAATGCAAATGCAGTGCCTACATATTCAATTTATTGGTAGCATTCTCCTTAAAACTCAGCAACTGAACTTTGAAATTTAGCTGGCAAAAATTTGGTAATGTTTTCTCTGTTTTTTCATGTGAGTCTACAGCACCTGCTAGTGTGTTTGCTTAAGCCTACTAAACTACACAGCAGGTAATCCTCAGCACTTTTATGTGAGGAATAGCATGCTGAAATAAAGGATATCTGCTCTGCATCACGAATCTTTCATTCGACGTGAAGGCTTGAAACAGAGTTGCTGTTCTTCTGCAGTATGTTCTCACAGCTTCATCAAGCCTAATATACAAGGATCCATTAGAACTGAATATCCTGAGAGAGAACACATGACTAATATTATAAACCAAAGTGTACTGACTTAATTAAGCAGTTCCAGGCAATATTACAGTTTGATAATAAAGTATTATGAAGAAGCCATTACCTGCTTACTTATGTAATGGAATTAGCACTGCTTAGAGATTCCTGTCAATTCATCTTTGGCATGAGGATTTTAAACCAGAGAGAAATAAAATCAGATCAGTGAGTGAATGCTCTTTTAGAAAGGTAAAAATTGAAATGATCTAAATGAATTCTGAAATAAGTTGAAGTTAGTTTCTTAAGTACTATGTGGAAGCTGATAGCATAGCCTTGCCTCCATTCTACAATATTTCTGCAAGAATATTTCTCTTTCTTCATAGGGCCTTGTAAGGGTTAGTAATTTTTAGAGATTGTTTTATAGGAAAATTAGAACAGGGACATCTTACTGTCACTTCCTGGTCCTGAAAGTAAGTGCAGAGGGAGACAATCCAAAGATATACAAATTATTTCTCTGTGTGAATTCTATTCACAATTCATCTTGTTTCTAAAGTTTTCATTCTTTTTCTTGCCATCTTTCAATGTTTTGTTGGCTTAGGATATTACTTACACAGTGATGTGTGGAGGTGCTTGTGTCTTTCTTATTTTGCTATGTATAATAAATACTGAAGGGACACTGGGAGACCTGCAGCTGGTTAGTCTTGAGAAGACTGAGAGGGAATCTCATCAATGTCTATAAATATCTGAGGTGTCAAGTGGAGAGGGGCAATCTCTTTTCACTGGTGCACAGTAATAAGACAAGGAACAATGGATGCAAACTTGAACATACAAGGTTTCACCTCAGCATGAGGAGAAACTTCTTTACAGTGAGAGTGACAGAGCCCTGGAACAGGCTGCCCAAGGAGATTATGGAGTCTCCTTATCTGCAGACATTCAAAACCTGCCTGGATGCATCCCTGTGCATACTACTCTAGGTGATCCTGCTTTTGGCAGGGGGGTTGGACTCAAGGATCTCTGGAGGTCCCTTCGAACCTCTAACATTCTGTGATTCTGTGATTATCTAGATGTAAATCTCAAAACTCACTACCTGGCACACTACTCTCCCAAATAAGAGATGAAAGCATTGTCCATGTTTCAAGTGCTAATGCAGCTTTATCTTGCACAGTAGCTTGAATTTTCCATTAAAGTTGGTAGACAACCAACTCCAGGGTGAGAGGCATTTGGTGTGACTTTAGCTTTGTGAATATATTCACAAACATTTGTGATATTCTGAGCTAGCTACCTGTCCAAACTATTTTAAAATTAATAAGGTAAGTGGCAAATTCAAAGACCAAATATTTGTGTTTCAGAGATACTAATTTTAAGATAACCCAAATTGGTTTTCAGTTACTGGATCACAGGCTTGATTAACTAGCTAGGACTGGGCATAGAGCTTTTAAATGAATGAATGTAATGTTGAATTTCCATGGCTGAAATTCCTTAAGAGGAACCCCAAGTTTTTCAAAAGGAAGCCTTTGTAGAAAGCATATGTTCTTCTTTTGTTCTTTTGGCAGTCTTAAATAAATAATACTGCAGGAGAGGGATGAAGGTTGGGTGTGGGGGTTTTGGTTTTTTGGTTGGTTGGCTGTTTTTTTTTGGGGTATAGTTTTGTTACTGGGGATCAGAAAGTAAAACAAATCAAGTATTGCTTTCTGATGAACAGCTGTTGTGGGCCAGTATTTATAGTGGCTGACATTATTCAACGGGTGAATGGTATGAGAATTATTATAGAATTATTGCTGATCAACAGAGGAAAAAATAATGGCATTAAAAACCCAAATTAATTTATAACGCACTTCTAGAAAGTCAGAAATTCCAAGTGAGATCTGCTTAACTTGTTCCTGAGTAATGCATTAAAAATACTGGCAGTACTTTTCACGGAACTATCTTTTTGCATCTTTGCTCTTATTATCAAAGCAGTTTCTTCCTCCTTCTTCCAATCTAACACAAACTTTCACAGTTTTTGGTTCAGGACACAGCTCCTTTTCCTAATGTCTTCTGTGTCTCAGCAATACTTTCTTTCGTTTTATGTGAGCACCCTGAAGATACTTGACAGAGGCAATACACAGTTATGACTTCTGTACCGTATGGGCTCTGTGCTGCACTGATTTCACTCCAGTATTTTATAACTGGTCATGCTAGAGTTCCACAAAAGAAGAAAGCACAATTGCTCAGTTATGTCTGAAAGGGTAACAAGGCTGGTGAGGGGTTTGGAACACAAGCCCTATGATGAGCGGCTGAGGAAGCTGGGATTGTTTAACCTGGAGAAGAGAAGGCTCAGGGGAGACCTTATTGCTCTCTACAGCAACCTGAAGGGAGTTTGTAGCCAGGTGGGGGGCGGTCTCTTCTCCCAGGCACCCTCTGACAGAACGAGAGGACACAGTTATAAGCTGTGCCAGGGGAGGTTTAGGCTGGATGTTAGGAAGAAATTCTTCACAGAAAGAGAAATTGGCCATAGGAATTTGCTGCCCAGGGAGGTGGTGGAGTCACCATCACTGGAAGTGTTTAAAAAGAGGCACTTAGTGCCTGGCTTAGTTCAGTAGATGGTGTTGGGGGATAGGCTGGACTTGGTGATCTTGAAAGTCTTTTCCAGCCTGGTTAATTCTGTATTCTGTTATCCACATAACATATAGACAATTACGTGATGTTAGCAGAGTGGAAATGCAGTTAATTTTTCAGGGATCAAAAGAATATTGCTGGCTATTGAAAACCCTTTTCTCATATGCAATGTAGGTAGCTGTGTGAATAGTGCTCTCTGAAGCCTTTGATAATCTTTCATGTTTTTTCTTCTCTTTTAGCTGATGGATGCACTGACTGGTCTGTGGATTACAAGAAATATCAAGTTCTAGTGGGAGAACCTGTTCGTATAAAATGTGCACTCTTTTATGGATACATTAGAGCTAATTACTCGCTAGCCCAAAGTGCTGGACTTAGTTTGATGTGGTACAAAAGCTCTGGACCTGGAGATTTTGAGGAGCCGATTGCTTTTGACGGGACTAGAATGAGCAAAGAAGAAGACTCCATTTGGTTCCGACCAACAGTAGTACAAGACAGCGGGCTCTATGCATGTGTTATAAGGTACTGTATTTTAATATATTCATTTTAATGAATGAGAGATGAAATCAGACTCTCAATAGTGAGACTTCTGTGCCAAAGGAAAATATTTTCTGAGTGTGTCTTTTTTTTTTTTTTTTCTTCTCCTCCTGGTATTCCCTTCCTTGAAGTGTTTCATGTTTAAGTAGAAATTCCTATTGAATGCTTTGCACATTTTAAATGGGTGTTTTTTGTATAAATTTAGGTCATTTATACACAATCTAAAATTTATATGATGGCTGGGACTGGAAGCATATGTCATTTATACCTGCTTTTGAGTCTGGTCTCTTAAAGTCACTTAGATTTTAGTGTAATCTAAGTCCTAGAATAAAAGGTTTCTTTTCACATTTAGATTTAATTTTATGTGGCTTTTATTAAATGGTTTAATTTAATTAGGTTGTTTGGTTTGGGTTTTTTTCCCCTGAAAAATATTGTTCTTATATATAAAGTAGTCGCATCCAGGAAAATGGAAGGTGAAATATCAGCATTTTCACATCTGGCTTAACCACATAATAGAGTCTGGGAGCCAGATACATTCCAAAGGTACACAGAATCATAGAATCATAGAATTGTTAGGGTTGGAAGGGACCTCAAGGGCCACCTGATTTCAACCCCCCTTGCAATGGGCAGGGACACCTCACACTAGATCAGCTTGTTCAAAGCCACATCCAGCCTGGCCTTAAAAACATCCGGGGTTGGGGCTTCCACCACCTCCCTGGGTGACCTGTTTCAGTGTCTCACCACCCTCATGGGGAAGTACTTCTTCCTACATCCAAGCTTTGTCACCATGGATTGGACTAGATTCCACTTGCTACTTTCTAAAACAGGTGTTCAGCTTCTTTCTGTGTCTTCAAAATGATTTGCACTGAGATATTGGTAACAGTCTTTTACAGCCAAAAAGGTAATCTAGGCCTTTTCATATTGTCTCACAGACTTATCCTAGATTTTCACTAGATGTGAAATTATGCAAATTAGAAGTTGTACATAGAAATTACAGAGAACAGTCAGTAATAACCATTGAAAGGATTGAAACTGTTGGTGCAGTTACTTGAGCAGATGAGGCAGCACTCTTTCCTTCCTGCAGGTCTATAAAAGTGTTCTTGATACTTATACACAATAGAAAGTGGTGTTTAATGTCTACTGGTGATGTTTAATGGATGATGTTTTGTTAGGTTTGGGGTTTTTTTGGGTGATGGAGGGCAGTGGTGTGCATTGCATAGGAAATGCTCTCTAGGTTGTGCATGCTGAAGATTATTTCCAGGTGATGTGTTTTTAACAGCAGTTCTTCATGGAGCTCTTCACATCACCTGTGAGACATTTTGTATCACATAATTTGTTTAATAGTATTTTCAACATGGTTCTTCTTCTGATGAGAATCATAGAATCATAGAATTGTTCAGTATGGAAGAGACCTCAAAGATGATCTACTTCCAACCCCCTACCATGGGCAGGGACTCGATCAGGTTGCTCACAGCCACATCCAGCCTGGACTTAAAAACCTCCAGGGATGAGGCTTCTACCACCTTCCTGGGCAAGCTGTTCCAGTGTCTCCCCACCCTCATGGGGAAGAACTTCTTCCTAACATCCAATCTGAACCTACCCAGTTCTACTTTTTTTCCAGTCCCCCCATCCTATCATTACCTGACACCCTAAAAGTCCCTTCCCAGCTTTCTTGTAGCCCCCTTCAGATACTGGAAGGCCACAATTAGGTCTCCTCAGAGCCTTCTCTTCTCCAGACTGAAAAGCCCAAACTCCCTCAGTCTGTCCTCGTAAGAGAGGTGCTCCAGCCCTCTGATCATCCTCATGGCCCATCTCTGGTCATGCTCCAGCATGTTCTGTAATAGGGGCTTCAGAACTGGACACAATATTCCAGGTGGGGTCTCAACCAGAGCAGAGTAGAAGGGGAGAATCACCTCCCTCGACCAGCTGGCTGTGCTTCTCTTGATGCAGCCCAGGATGTGATTGGCTTTCTGGCCTGCAAGTGCACACGGGTGGCTCATGTCGATCCTCTCATCCACCAGCACCCCCAAGTCCTTTTCTTCAGGGCTGAGGATGAGGATGGTTTTCTTTGAAAAAAAAGCACAAAAACTTACACATTAAGCTACTTAAGGAGACAATTATGTTTAGATTTTTTTTTTTTCAGATAAGTTATAGCAGACACGAAAATGGAAACAACTTTGTCAGTTATTCCATAGTGCTACTTAAAATACCATAAATAATCTTCCATGTTTAGATAAAGGAAACCTCTAGATAAATAAAATCTTAAATATATGATATTGCACAGCAAGTATAGATAAATGCTCAATTTAGATAATCAGATATGACTTTAAAATATGTTTTTTATGTCAATCTGTTTTCATTCTTTTCTAATTGGATTACTTTTTTATCTGGGAGTAGGTGAGGACATGTTCTAATCTGCTTTAAACTATAGACTATTCTCTTAGCACACACTTAATTTCTATTTTTCAGTACTTATTTGGATTTATGATAAATTTAAAGAATACAGCACTAAATAGTTTGTGATTCAGAATACTCTTAGGAGCAGTTACAAAGCCTTTCACCTTAAGGACACCTACTGGAAATACTGGTGAAAGGGTTGGTACTAAGAGTCTGTGCTTGTTATAGCAGTGTTCCAGTTTCAGATTTGTTGGATGGAACCTTTGAAATGTATGATCAAGTTGGTTATTTGTAGAAGAAATAAACCCCTCATTTCAGTATAAGAGGAATACATCCTTTTATGCCTGTTTTGTGCATACAGTCAAAGATTACTTTCAGATAGTTTTGAAGGCCCATTTAGAATCAAGATTGAAACTTAATACTTTATCTTGGCAAGTTAGACATACATTTGATATTTTAATCTGAAATAAATAAAATAAATTAGTCAGCAATATAATGGTTCACTTTTTCCTCTCATTCTTTCAGATTCTTACAGTATTCGGTGATTATCAGTGGGGAAAAAAAAGACATAAGAGGCTGAATTGGTGCCATCTGGCAAAATTATGTACTCTCTCTGTACTTCCAAATTTATTACTACAGAAATATCCAGAAAAAACTCTCACAGCAAATAGCTGCCTACTGCTCTTTACTGCTCTTCAGTCTCGTCACTGAAATCATAACACACAAAGACGCTGCCAATTTATGCTTGGATCCTGGCAAAACACTAAAGAATCAGGGGAAAGATGAGCGAACAAGAACTGTAATTCCTTTCAAGGAGCAAAGTGAAGAATGCAGGGATGGGATTTAGGATTTATTTTTTTTTTTTTTAATAGATCTGGAGGTGTTTTTAAAAATTGTTTTAATAAGGGCTTTAAGTGCTTTTAGAATGATGTTTATAAGCTATTTGGATTTTCAAGATCTGAATGAAAAGCTCAGTTAAGAGCGAGTTAAAATTACCCAGTTGTAAACGTGTTCAGTGTGATGCCTGCAATAATTTGAGTAGGAGAGCACAGAGATACTCCTGTGAGTTAATGAGGGCAGGCAATAAAGGGTAAAAAAGAACCATGCTCTGAATCTCTGCCTAGATTTTATTTCAAAGTTAATTGAAAGGGTGGAACAGCCCAATACTGGATATTTTCTTTGCTGAGAAACCTCTCCTTCACAGTTCTGTAACTTTGATATCTGTGCCAACAGTAAGGAAGAGAAATATAGCTATGGCATGGCATGTGTAGAGAACAACATGCTGGAATAGACTGCTTGGCACTCAATGAAAAACATGAAAGGGTAGTTATGGACCAAACTAATTTCCACAGTAACTGCATTGTAGTTGAAATTCACTGAGTAGAAACACTGATGTTTCAGTGAAATTAACCTAGGGATAGTAGTGATGGCTGGCTCCTTTTCCTTTAGAAAAATAAGCTGACATCATCCTTACTCACTATTTTTCACATTGTTCTCACCTTTAATTTCGTATCCCTGCTTTTCTTCCCATGGGAATCTGTCTGCCAAAAAGGAGCTGAGAAAATCAAGGCTGAGGCTTATAAGCAAGGCATTGCTGCACACCCGTAGCTGGAGAAAAGGAGATAGGTAAAAATAGCTCTCAGCTTACTATGAACTTTTCATTCTATGCCCAGAAATTTCTGCTGTATTATCTCCAATAATGGCCCATCTGAACATCATGTCCAAAGAATGGCAACAAGGCTGGTGAGGGGTCTGGAGCACACCCCTATGAGGAGTGGCTAAGGGAGCTGGGGTTGTTTAAACTGGAGAAGAAGAGGCTCAGGGAGACCTTATTGCCACCTGCAACTACCTGAAAGGAGGTTGTAGCCAGGTGGGGGCTGGTCTCTTCTCCCAGGCAACCAGGACATAGTCTCAAGCTGTGCCAGGGGAACTTTAGACTGGATGTTAGGAAGAAATTCTTCATGAAAAGAGTGATTGGCTATTGGAATGGGCTGCCCAGGGAGGTGGTGGAGTCACCATCACTGGAAGTGTTTGAAAAAAGACTGGATGAGGCACTTAGTGCCATGGTTGAGTTTATCAGATGGTGTTGGGTGATAGGTTGGAGTTGACAATCTCAAAGGTCTTTTCCAACCTGGTTAATTCTGTATTCTGTATTTCTGTATCATCTCAGGCCAGTGGGGCCCAAGAGGAATACTGGGTTTTGATATATTTGTGCTGGAATGGGTTGTATTGCACAAGATGAAATAGGGTTTTGTGTTACATTCAGTCAGAGATTTGCATTGGCATGTCATAGAATTATAGAATTGCAGAATGGTGTGAGCTAGAACCCAAACCACTGGACATCACAGTTGGCCTTTTTGTACTTCAAAGGGTTCACACAGGTCCACCTCTCAAGCCTGTCAAGGTCCCTTTGCATGTCATCCCTTCCCTCTAGAATACCAACCACGCTAGTGAGCTGGTTGGCAAACTTGCCAAGGGGATGCTCAATCCTACTCTCCATGTCTCCAAGAAAGATGTTAAATAACAGGGGTCCCAACACTGACCCCAGAAGAGTGCCAGTCATCCCTAGTCTCCACCTGGACATCAAGCTGTTGACCACAACTCTTTGAGTACAACCTTCCAGCCAGTTCATTATCCATGGAGTTGTCCAGTTGTCAAATCCATGTTTCTCCACTATAGAGAAATAATGTCATGTGGGACAGTGGCAAATGCTGTGCACAAGTCCAGATAGATGGCACCACTTGCTCTTCCCTTACCTACCAATATAGTAGTGCTCTTGTAGAAAGCCACCAAATTTGTCAGGCATGACGTGCCCTTAGTGAAGCCATGTTGGTTGGCACCCATCATCTTCTCATTTTCTCTGTGCTCTAGCATAGTTTCCAGGAGGGTCTGCCTCATGACCTTGCTGGGCACAGAGGTGAGACTGACTGGCCTGCAGTTCCCCAGGTCCTTTTTTTCCCTTTTTGAAAGTGGTTGCTGTGTTTCCCCTCTTCCAGTATGTGGGAACATACTTCGCTGGGCTGCCTCAGCTTCTCAAGTATGATGGATAGTGACATAGCCACTTCATTTGCCAGTTCCCTCAGAACCCACAGAGACATCTTACCATGCCTCATGGACTTGTGCATGTTCTAGTTCCCTAGATGGTCTCAAACCTGATCTCCTACAGTGTTTGTTGTTTGGTTTTTTTTCATTTTCCCAGTCCCTGTCTTTGCCTTCTGTGATTTGGGTGGTATGGTTGAAGCACTAGCTGGTGAAGATAGAGGCAAAAAAGTCATGGAGTACCTCAGCCTGTTCCATATCCTGGTTAACCAGATCTCCCATTTCCTTTCTGAGAGGTCCCACATTTTTCCTAGTAACATTCCCTCCCAATGTACCTACAGATACTTTTCTTGTTGCCCTTGACATCTCTGGCCAGTTTTAATTCTATTATGGCTTTAGCTTTTCCAACCCCTTCTCTGGCTACTCAGATAATTACTCTGCATTCCTCCCAGGCTACCTGTTCTTGCTTCCACCCACTGTAGGCTTTGGTTTTATGTCTGAGTTTGTCTACAAGCTCCTTCTTTACCCATGCAGGCCTCTAATTTTTTTTGCCTGTCTTCCTTTGTTTTTGGACTGCATTGCTCCTCAGCTTAGAGAATGTGATCCTTCAATGTTAACCAGCTTTCTTAGGCCCCTTTTTCTGCAGGGCTTTATCCCATAATGTTTAACCAAGGAGCTCCCTGAGGAGGTCAAGATCTATAGAGGGTAGCAAGCTTGCTATGTGCCCTTCTCGCTGCTCTAAGGGTCTTTAATCTTACCATTTCATGGTCACTGAAGCCAAAGATGTCCTTGAGCTTCACCAGGGCAGAGAACCTCCCTCAACCTGTTTGCCACACTCTTCTTGATACACCCCAGGATGCCATTGGCCTTCTTGGCCACAAAGGCACATGACCATCTCATGGTCATCCTGTTGTCCACCAGGACTGCCAGGTCCTTTGCCCCAGAGTTGCTGTCCAACAGATCAGCCCCAAACTGTACTGATACATGGGGTAGTTCTTCCCCAGATGCAGTACTTTACACTTGCCTTAGTGAATTTCATTAGGTTTCTTCTTGCCCAGTTCTCTATCCTCTCCAGGTCATGCTGGATGGCAGCACAGCCTTCTGGCATGTCAGCCACTACTCCCACTTTGGTATCATCAACAAACTTGTTGAGGGTACACTCTATCCCTTCATCCAATTAATTTATGAAGATACTGAATAAGACTGGACCCAGTAGTGACCCCTGGACCAGCCACAGACCTCCAGCTTGACTCTCCTCCACTGACCTCAACTCTGCGCTGCAGCCTCTCCCTTCGGCAGGCACCAAGCACCCCATGCAGTCTCTTCCTAAGCACCTCTAGGGATAATGACCCCACCACCTCCCTGGGCAGCACATTCCAATGGCCAGTCTCTCTTTCTGCGAAGAACTCCTTCCTAACATCCAGGTTAAACCTCCCCTTTATACAATACAATACAATACAACACAATACAATACAATACAATACAATACAATACAATACAATACAATACACCAGGTTGGAAGAGACCTTCAAGATCATCGCGTCCAACCTATCAACCAATCCAACCCACCCAAAAACTAAACCATGCAGCCAAGCACCCCATCAAGTCTCCTCCTGAACACCTCCAGTGAAGGTGACTCCACCACCTCCATGGGTAGCCGATTCCAATGGGCAATCACTCCCTCTGTATCGAACTTCTTCCTAACATCCAGCCTAAACCTCCCCTGGCACAGCCTGAGACTGTGTCCTCTTGTTCTGGGACTGGCTGCCTGGGAGAAGAGACCAACCTCTGCCTGTCTACAACCTCCCTTCAGGTAGTTGTAGAGAGCAATAAGGTCACCCCTGAGTCTCCTCTTCTCCAGGCTAAGCAACCCCAGCTCCCTCGCGCAGCTTGAGACTGTGTCCTCTTGTTCTGGTGCTGGTTGCCTGGGAGAAGAGACCAACACCAACCTGTACAGATTGGAAAAAAAAATAATAATTGCTAGAAATGAATAATATTGGGGTTTTCCTTAAGGGTGATGCTTGTTAGAAGTCAGGTGATTGAAATCTATTCATTCTCCATCCCCCTTCTCTGACACTGCAGAAGGCTATCTTTCTGACATTAGATTCTTTAATGTACATGATAAATACCTTTCACATGCAGTAGGGCACAGCAAATGCCTAATACTGAAGAGATAAATAGGTAAGCTCAGGGTAGCTCATCTCACTGTTGATGTAAGCTATGAATAATGTCAAATTCTAGTGTATGATTGCTACTTACTTGGCTCAGGGAGAGCTTGACACTGAAAAACAAGTAAGCAAGCAAGCAAACATGATGGAGTGGATAAATGAGCAGTGTGATCTTTACAGTGGATATAATTGTGTTAAGTGAAGAGACTTGATGGACTAGATGTAAGCAAGTCTGAGACCTAAAACAGTCCACAGAACTGTTTTATGTAAGAGCTCATTAAAGGATATATTAATGTATATTAAGGAGAAAATCATAGAATCATAGAATTTTTAGGGTTGGAAGGGATCTCGAGGATCATCTAGTTCCAACCCCCCTGCCATAGACAGGGACGCCTCACACTAGATCAGATTGCTCAGAGCCACATTGAGCCTGGCCTTAAAAATCTCCAGGGTTGAAGCTTCTACCACCTCCCTGGGCTGTGCTGCCATCCAGCCTGACCTGGAGAGGGTAGAGAACCTCCCTGGGCAACCTGTTCCACTGTCTCACCACCCTCATGGTGAAGAACTTCTTCCTAAAATCCAATCTGAATCTACCCATTTCCATATTTTTTTCCCCCTTCCCCCCAGTTCTATCATTACCTGACACCCTAAGTAATGTCTGCAGTTGCACAGAATAGGGAAAGGATGCTGCTATTGGGGAAAAAATAATAAATAAATTCCCATGTTTGACTGAGTAGAAGGCATTGATGATACACATTTGAACAGCTCTGTGCTTACAGGAATAGTATAGATGATACTGGAGGAGGCAATTATTTGAAGAAAAGCCTTCTGTGTGATACCTAGTTTGTTCTGCTAGCCATTCTTTTGTTGTTGAGATATGTGCTCAAATACAGCAATGTAACCACTATCTTATTCTATTTCTTCCGCTATTTTCTTAGAGAGTTGATTGGTTTTCCCCAGGAGTGCTTTTAGCAAACCAGTTCCACTTGTCTCTTCATTGGCAAGGTTCTTGTCACAACAAAATGAGTATTTCTGACTCAAAAAGTAATGGTTGATGTCTTATTTCAGGGCAGTAGTAAAATATGACTGTGATTTTTTTTTGCAGCTATAATTTAAGAGGAAGAAGTCCTCACTTGGTCAGGTTGTGGTATTATACCTTGTTGTAGCAAGAGACATCATTTGTCTTTTGTTAGAGTAGGCAGCATTTTGTCCATGTTACACTCTTTTGCTACCTTCAGCCATCTTAGGAAAGGACCAAAAGCCATGGAACAGTGGCTATAAGCTGCTGTCTAGCAAATGTGGGAGAAGGGAAAAACACAGACGAGGTTAATTCCATGTAACTGATACTTAAAGGTAGATAATTTCCTTCCAGGCACTAGAGAAAATGGAACACAAAGAACTAAAATGAATTCTACATATATTTTTAAAACAGTGGGTTTGATTTTTTTGCTTGTTTGTTTCCAAGGGTGGTTTTTTCTTTCCCCTTGCTTCCTCTAACAGAATGCAGAAGAATCAAGTAGTATAGGTAGCAATTATATTGACCACCTGTGTTTTGTATGATTAAGTTTGTTCTTAACGTCTTATTTCAAGTTGTATTTTGAACCTCTCTGTCCTGCAAATGTGGTGGAGTCACCTTCATTGGAGGTGTTCAGGAGGAGACTTGATGGGGTGCTTGGTGCCATGGTTTAGTTGTTTAGGTGGGTTGGATTGGTTGATGGGCTGGACGTGATGATCTTGAAGGTCTCTTCCAACCTTTTTTCTGTTGTATTCTATTGTATTCTATTGCATACCTCTGAGTGTATAAACAGCCTGTTTATACACAAATTCAGTAGTGAGCATCCAGATGCTAAATAGCTGCATGTGCTTTATTTCCTTCTTTAATTGCCATTGTTCTCAGGCCAGAAAGCAATTTTGATTCAGTTACACGAGGATGGTGTCTAATACTATTTTAGAGGAACAAGGAGCATTTCTAAGACATTTGACATGAAATTACATATGTGGCACTGGATGTAGAAGAAGCAGAATGTGAGATAGATTTGGGCCAGCCACATGCCACTACACACCCATTCTTATGTAAATAAAATGATATCTCTGTGGATTTTAAGCCAAACCCTTTGCTAGGCTCCATCAGCAAAACTCACAGTTACAGTGGGAGTTTAGGCAAAAAGCACAGGTATATGACTATAAGGGATCACAGAACTGAAATGCCTTAAACTCAATCCCAAACTAAATTAAATATTTTGTGTAATCATATCACATACATTGAAACACACTGACTGGTGTGAAATTTAAGGGATAGGTGGGGGTTGGTCTCTTCTCCCAGGCAACTAGCACCAGAACAAGAGGACACAGTTTCAAACTGCACCAGGGGAAGTTTAGGCTCGAGGTGAGGAGAAAGTTCTTCACAGAAAGAGTTGTTAGCCATTGGAATGGGCTGCCCAGGGAGGTGGTGGAGTCACCATCCCTGGAGGTGTTATAAAAGAGATTGGACATGGCACTTGGTGCCATGGTTTAGTAGTCATGTGGTCTTGGGTGACAGGTTGGACTTGATGATCTTTGAGGCCTTTTTCAACCTTACTGATTCTATGATTCTATGTGTCTCTGTAGTCAGTGCTGTGTCATGAGATTGACACTTTAAAATATTAAACATATTTGAAGAATCTATAATGTAAGAACCTAATGTGACTGAATTAATTTATACTCTAAATTCTTCTGAAATGCAAATCCAAAATCATGGTTGAGACTTCCAAAATTTATCAACTCACTTAAAAGCTATCAGTTCAACAAACAAGGTTCTTTCTCAGTAATTAGATTAACATTTGCAGGGTTTCTACACAAATAAATATTATGAATAATTCTTTAGAAAAGGGAAAGAAAAGCATCAACTCAGATTCTTTAGTCAGACTCCAGAAGCATCAAATATTAGATGATCTGTGGTGAAGTCTCATGTGAGTCTCTCAGAATTCTTGAATCAGAAGAGGATGCGTGTGCTGTAACCCAGAAAGGATACAAGAGGTTGGAGACAACCTCCTACTGACTGCTTTCTGATGCCACTAAAGAAGGTTTTCAGGATGTCTTTGGAACAATTCAATCAACCTTTGCTGCCCACAGCAATTAGAATAATTCTCCCAAACCAAGAGCGCTATAAAGGAGTCTTGGCAGTAATCAATTCTTCCTTTTTGATCCTCATTCTGATCCTTGCTTCTCTTTTTCTTCCATTCATGAATTAGAGAAAGGCACCCAATATTACCAAAAAAAGAGTTTTTGGTAGCATCCATTCTAAAAAAATGTCCACTAAGGTGTGTATGGATGGACCCAAGGAATTAATGATCTCTTGAGAAAGGTGATAGCTAGTGACCATGGCAGGAACTGAAGGAGAAAAGCAACAAATATTAATTTACACAGCTTGCATGTTAATGAGAAGAGAAGAGAAGAGAAGAGAAGAGAAGAGAAGAGAAGAGAAGAGAGAAGAGAAGAGAAGAGAAGAGAAGAGAAGAGAAGAGAAGAGAAGAGAAGAGAAGAGAAGAGAAGAGAAGAAGAAAGAGAAGAGAAGAGAAGAAGAAGAGAAGTAGTTACTGAGCAAGTTAGTTACTGAGTCTGGCAATGTCAAATAGAAAGTTTCCCACAGAAGTGTTGATGCACAGAAACCAATAGTCTAGTGTGGAGAGGGTAGTGCACTTGGAGAAGTCATGTGTGACCTCAAAGTGGCTTCAGGTTTGATGTGCAAGGAGAAATAAAATGAGATTTTTTAACACCTAAATCATTTGGATTCAAAGAATATTTCTCATATGCTGTAATGATAAAGTCATAGTTCACATGTAAGCATAAGATAAAGGTTCATGCTTGCACTGACCGTATGCCATAATTTCTCTTCCTATCTGTTCCAGTGGTGACTGTAGAATGACTGAAGTGTAACTTCTCTACTAAATATACCTAGAGCTGATGGTAGTCTGAGATCAGTGAATTTAACATTTTATTAATGTCTTTCAGACATAAATCTTCCAAGCAGATGAAGTAAGTAAAAAAATCGTTTTAACACTGAAAATAATATTGTGAGCTATTCCCACTATAGAGGAGGACTAATGACATTTGCCTATTTAATGCTTGCTTAGAGCTACCATCTGTCAAAGTAACATAGTCTGTGGATGTGAATTTCAAAAGTGTACAGGCTGAGAAGATGATCAAAGGTCAAGACTATCTGTAATCTTAATTTGACCTTTTAAAATATGAGGCATTAAGATATAGCCCATGGGTGGTATCTTTAGACTTTGTTTAGAGAATTAATCAAGACTAGAAAGTGAAGACAGTCCTGTGTTCACTTACTGCAAGAGTTAGTGTGTGCATGGAAATACACATGCTAATGCACTCACACAGAATCATAGAATATTAGGGGTTATAAGGGACCTCAAAAAAATCATCCAGTCCAACCTCCCTGCCAGAGCAGGATAGGATAATAGAATAGAATAGAATAGAATAGAATAGAATAGAATAGAATAGCACAGAACAGAATAGAATAAACCAGGTTGGAAGAGACCTTCAAGATCATTGCGTCTAACCTATCAACCAATCCAACCCACCTAACTAAACCATGCAACCAAGCACCCCATCAAGTCTCCTCCTGAACACCTCCAGTGATGGTGACTCCACCACCTCCCCTAGCAGCCCATTCCAATGGGCAATCACTCCCTCTGTAGAGAACTTCTTCCTAACATCCAGCCTAAACCTCCCCTGTCGCAGCTTGAGACTGTGTCCTCTTGTTCTGGTGCTGGCTGCCTGGGAGAAGAGACCAACATCCACCTGTCTACAGCCTCCCTTCAGGTGGTTGTAGAGAGCAATAAGGTCACCCCTGAATCTCCTCTTCTCCAGGATAAGCAACCCCAGCTCCCTCAGCCTCTCCTCATAGGGCTTGTGTTCCAAACCCCTCACCAACTTTGTTGCCCTTCTCTGGACACGTTCCAGCAAGTCAATATCCTTCCTAAACTGAGGGGCCCAGAACTGGACACAGATGACCTATACCAGATCACATAGGAACACATCCAGGCGAGTTTCAAATATCTCCAGAGAAGGGGACTCCACAACCCCCTGGGCAGCCTGTTCCAGTGCTCTGTCACACTCAGTGAAACTTTTTTCCTCATGTTTACAAAAAACAGATAGCCACAGTTGCACAACGCATGTGCACATTGAACTGAAAAAGAGAATTCAAAAGTCAAGAAGGGATGGCCTGAGTATGGTTGATGAGGATATGCTTGAGAATTAGATTTCATTTTTGTCAGTTACAGACTTCTTGCAAGAATATAACCAAGTGATTGGAAAGAGTTGGATTAATTTTTTTTTTTTTTTTGGGGGGGTGCACTGTTGCTTCTAGCCACTCTTTTTCAGGCTTCATGAAAAGAACCTCTGTAAGGAATTATTTCATGTTTTTCTTTGATACAATGAAAATGATAACTATGCAAAATAAATTTCTCAGTCTGCAGGAAATCTCTAGAATATGACCCATGAGTGTTACTGGCATTTATTTCACACACCTTGAGTACTATGTCCAGTTCTGTGCTCCTCAATTTAAGAAGGACATTGAGATACTTGAATGTGTCCAGAGAAGGGCAGAGGCTGGTGAGAGGTCTGGAGCACAAGCCCTATGAGGAGAGGCTGAGGGAGCTGGGGGTGTTTAGCCTGAAGAAAAGGAGGCTCAGGGGAGACCTTATTGCTCTCTACAACTACCTGAAAGGAGGTTGTAGCCAGGTAGGGGTTGGTCTCTTCTCCCAGGCACAGTCTCAAGCTCAAGAGGAAATTTAGGCTCAAGGTGAGGAGAATGTTCTTCCCAGAAAGAATAATTGACCATTGGAATGTGCTGCCCAGGGAGGTGTCGGAGTCACCATCCCTGGCAGTATTCAAAAAAGGATTGGATGTGACACTTGAAGCCATGGTTTAGTTGTCATGAAGTGTTAGGTATTAGGTAATAGGTTGGACTTTATGATCTCTGAGGTCTTTTCCAACCTGGTTGATTCTGATTTTCAGCCTTGTATGCTAGATCTTGGCAGAAATTGTTTAAAATGCATGCCAGCATATAAGGAAATAAGGTAGCTTTTTTGGGGTTTAATTTCTTTTTTCTGCATTCATTTTCATACATCTACCTGGGAATGAAAAAGTTCCTAACATTTTATGTTTAATACATTTATATAGAGAAATTTAGTTAGAATTTTGTATGTAAAAATAAACTTTTAAAAAGGCATTCTGAAAAGGAAATTTAAAATGATTGGGCTTTGCCTGATATGTTGTTTTATGATAACCTTTAAGAACAGAAAATGTTTTTTTATATACTCTCTCCTCAGTAGTGAAAAGGACAAATAGACAGCAATTTGGTGCTTCTCCTCCCCCTTTCAAACAAATCTTTTGTTTTTCAAGCACAAGGTGAACTGGATAGATTTGGCAGCAAGGAATAATCAGCTACACAGTCAGCTTCATTTCTGTGATGTTCTAGAGTTTTTAAGATGAAGCTGACTGGCTTCTAAGGGCAGAGATTACAAATTAAAGTTCATCACCTTCAGCTGTAGGTTATTAAAGTGACAGGGAGATTGCTCAGATGGGCACAAGTACTAATGCCTTTTCAGTGATATTTTCGACATGTTTTTGTTGTGAGGTTGTTTTTTTTTCTTTTCTCCTGAAATATCTGCCTGCCTTTTTGGGACATTACAATTAACCCCATGCCATATAAACAGCTCAGTTCAATGTTTGGTCCTAGGTGTAGTTCTGCATCAATATTCATTCTATCTCTACAGTGAAGTTTTATGTCAATATGACAGCTGAAGGAAATTCTTCTTTCCAGTGTGTGGCACCTAGCCTCAGGTCAAAGCTGGAAAAGACCTTTAAGATCATCAAGTGCAACTGCTAACTTCATGCTACCACCTCCACTACTAAACATAGTGCTACATCTCCATGTCTTTTAAATACCTGCAGCAGTGATTCAACCACTTCCCTGGGCACCTTATTCTGGTGCTTGACAATCTTTTCAGTGAAGAAATGGTTCCTAGTGTCCAACCCAAACCTTCCCTGGTGCAACTTGAGGCAATATCCTGTCACTTGATACTTGGGAAACAGGCCAGCACCCACCCTGATAGAACCTCCTTTCTGGTAGCTGTAGAAAACAGTAAGATCTCACCTCTGCCTTTTTGTCTCAAGGCTAAACAACACTACTTCCCTCACTGGTCCTCACCGGACTTGTTCTCTAGACCCTTTACCATCTTTGTTATCCTCCTCTGGACATGCTTCAGTACCTTGATGTCTTGTAGTGAGGGGCCCCAAACTGAATACAGTATTCAAATTGTGGTCTCACTGTATAACTATTAATATGGTACCTTACCACCAAAGGTTGAATCAAGTGCCTTTAAAGCTAAGCTTGTTATTAGCGACACCTACTAAAAATATGTATCTACAAAAAAGGTTTGCTAGCAACACCTTTGCTTTTGACTACAGTCTTCTAGTACTGATTTGTTCGTGGAGTCTTGCTAAAAATTAAAATCTAGTGGGAAAGTAAATTTATTTCAGCACAATATTTGCAGTAAATGCAGATGAAAAATAAAGTCCAAACCCTTCATTTTTAATGGCAATGTGCTTCCTTTTCACTCAGTGCTGGGGGAAAAAGAAAGATAAGTTGCCTAGACCTTCTGGCATTGTCTGTTCACCACTTGAACAGAGCAAACCCTCAGCAAACCCAAGGCCTTTCTAAAGGAACACAGACAAGGAACATGTGAGATTCAGTATCCTGCAGTATGTTGTATAACACTAATAATAAAATGTAAAATTCCAAGGATGAGGCTTCAAAAAAAAATAATATTTACTCTGTTCACTGCAGAGTAAATATGCAATATTCTAGGACTGACAGGCATTAGTTTTTGCCACTACTCCCAGCTAGAAAAGTGCCTTGACTATGTCCACTTAAACTAATCCTGCAGCATAAAAAAGTTTATCTATAGCCACTATTCTGGCTTCAAGGCATTTGAATCTCATTTTCTGTAGGAACAATTCTTTCCCCAATAAGCAGGGGATTATGTTATTCTCAAAAGCAGAAAATACAAGTACTTTTCAACAGAAAACAGTTCCCTCCCAAAGTGTCTGACCTTTGACTGAGATTGTGACTTCTTAGTCACTGGAAATTGGCCAATAAGTCTCCTGTAGGACCTGGATTTGCACTCATCAACATAGTTCAAGTTGCAGAGCTGTTAGAAGATCCAAATGCATTCTTTCCTTCTATCATCACGAATGTGCTTTCATTTTAAGTGTTGATAGCAGTGTGCATGTTAACCTCACAAAGGCTTAAGTGTAGATATATTCAGTTAAGCACCTAGAGCTCAGGAACTGAGTCTACATAAGTTGCATATGGAGTAAGCTATGATTCTTCAGCTGTTTATGTAGCCATTCCAAGTGCGTAATATGTAATGGTCACTTTCACGCAGTCAGGTTTTATTTAAGAGGAGTTAATGTAAGAACAGAAAATTGTAGCTAATTGTCTAATGAAAACAACTACCTTTTAATGACTTCTTTTTTTTTTTTTTTTTTTTTTTTTTTTTTTTTTTGACTCAAGTTTTCAGGATGGGCCAGAGAAAGGAAATATAATTTCCCTGGGAGATTGCATTCAAATACACTAGTTTGAAATGTGAAAGGTTAGTGAAAAACTTGGATAGTGCAGTGATAAAATTATATATGAGCTTCCAAGGGAATTAAATCCTTTGTATTCAGTTCAAGATATGCAGTACATAAAATTGGGGCCTTCATACTGAGTGGTAAGATAGGAAGAAAGATATGTCCAGAGCACATTTACCAGGGATTGTACATCCATTGTACACCCAGGGTACCAAATAAAAAGTGGCTGAGTGGAGGAAAGACTGAGGGAAAGAAATGTGCTCATGCTATTTAAAGATAACATTGTAACATGGGCATACAGGGTGGCAGGATTAAGAAAACTTAGATTAGTTCATGTCTTTACATCTATTTTTTTATTAATTCAGCTTTTTTGTTTATGCATTTTATATCTACAGATTGTGTGGCAGTAGAATTGTATGGTGTTTGTTTGGGTTTTCTTGTTGTTGTTTTTATTAGAGTGTGTATATTTTGTTAAAATTCATAGAATCATAGAATCAATAAGGTTGGAAAGGACCTCAGACATCATCAAGTCCAACCTATTACCTAATACCCAGCACCTCATGACAACTAAACCATGGCTCCAAGTGCCACGTCCAGTCCTTTTTTGAACACCTCCAGGGATGGTGACTTCACCACCTCCCTGGGCAGCACATTCCAATGGCCAATTACTCTTTCAGTGAAGAACTTTCTCCTCACCTTGAGCCTAAACTTTCCCTGATGTAGCTTGAGACTGTGTCCTCTTGTTCTGTTGCTGATGTTTTCCTGGGAGAAGAGACCAACCCCCACCTCTCTACAACCTCTTTTCAGGAAGTTGTAGAGAGCAATAAAGTCTCCCCTGAAACTCCTCTTCTCCAGGCTAAACAACCCCAGCTCCCCAGCTCCCTCAGCCTCTCCTCATAGGGCTTGTGCTCCAAGCCCATCACCAACTTTGTTTCCCTTCTCTGGACACATTCAGGTGTCTCAATATCCTTAAATTGAGGAGCCCAGAACTAGTCACAGTACTCCAGGTGTGGCCTAACCAGTGCTGAGTACAGGGCAGAATGACTTCCCTGCTCCTGCTGACCACACTATTTCTGATGCAGTCCAGGATACCATTTGCCTTCATGTGTCAACTCTTCCATCTTATGAATTTTACCCCAGGCTGTGTAGCACTATAGGTAAAAAAGCTATTGAGAAATGGTGTAGGTTTAACATTATGCAAAATTACATTGAGTCCTTGTCCTACTTAAACTTCTCTAAGATGATATTTAATAGCATTTTGGAGTTGCACAGCTCTTGTTGAAACAAGCACGGCAAGTGCCCCTGATGTAGTTCAGGCCCTGTCACGGCTGAAGCCCACAAGGCTGCTCATGAAATCCCACCTCACCCACAGAATGAGAATGAGGAAAATGCAAAACCCATCGGGTTGAGATGGGGAGAGTTTAACAGAGCAATACAGAGAACAAATGAACAACAGGAATAACACCAAGAGTAAAAAAACTAATCTATAAAAAATAATTAATACATAAAATGAGGCTCACGTGTTTCCTCTACCTCAAAACTTGCTGTTCCAGACAACTGCTGCAACAATCCGTGCCAGCACCTCTTCGCAAACCGTAGCCTCAACACTCCCTCATAGATGGTAGGCAGGAGTTATATGGTATGGAATACACCACTGGCTGGTCCAGCTGATTCAGCTGTGGCCCCTCCCGACTTCTTGTGAAGAAAATTAATGCTGTGCTAACCAAACCCAGAACAGTCCATGGGCAGGCACTGCCAACGCGAGTGGCGACATTGAGGGTATGTCTGATGTCCTGCTGCGCGTTGCTGGCTGCTACATGCTGCAATACCCCCTCTCTCTAAAAGATTCCTTTACACCAGTGTTACTTTCAGGTTTGGAAAGTGACAGTCCCTTCTCCTGCTGACAGCAATTGTGCAGGAAATCAGAAGAATGGCCTCAGATAAATGTGAGATCTGCTGGACTGTTAGGAGAAAGTGACAGCAAACACTCCATTCATACATATTGAAATTGCTAATTTTTCCATCTGGCTCCCAAGTGCTGAAGCCAAAACAGCACGCAGAGTCTTTTATGGGCCCCAGGAACACCCTTTCAAGATCAAGTCTGTTCATTATTCGGGGGCTGCTACATTAGAACAATTGTCTGGCCTGAAATATTGTCCCATGCTTTTGAAAAACTCTTTAGCTTTGTTTGTTTGTTTGTTTGTTTTTATTATGAGTAGTTTTCTTTGTCAGAGCAGGTTGTTTATTTATTTAGAGAATCCTTCTAAAACCATACAGGTCCCAGCATTAGACATTTTGGTCAGCCAGGCTTCAACAGGGAATGAATGAAAGCAGGGCCTCTCTTAACCTCTCATATTTTTCATCAGAGAGAAAATACCTGGCTGTTAATTGGAGCAATAAGCAGCAGTGTTCATAATAATGCATAATTTGTTTAGAGTGGTGCTTTTAAGCTGTACTTTCCTGTTCTTTGTGAGAAAAATCCTCCCACACATCTTAAAATCTTGTGGGTGTTCAGTGCATGAAGAAAATTGGCAAAGGCCAAGTGAAATTAAATGAGCTAAAATAAGAGTTTGGATGGTTTGTGGTTTTTTTTCCTCCCCTTTTCTAACATATGCTTGTAGTCAAAATACTTAGACTGACAAGATGAATCAGTCCTGTGGAGGTATTCAAAACCTGGCTGGATGTGGTCTTGTGTAACCTGCTCTAAGCGATCCTTCTTTAGCAACAGTTTCGATCTAGATAATCTCTGGAGGTCACATCCAGCCATTCCATAATTCAGTGATTAATTAGTAAATGCTGCTTTTGTGGACTTGATAGGGTATGAAAATAGGACTTGCATCAGCTTTTGTGGTAGTTACATTCTGTCAGTGAAAAAAACACCAATACAATTGCATGGACAAAATATCAAGGAAGAACAAAAAAAAAAAATGATCCAGATTTTTCTCAGGCCGTGTTTAAGCACTGAAAATCAGTCTTCCAGTCCCACCAAGGCAGAGCTGGCATGTCTAGTTGCTGAATGATTTAAGTTGTACTGGACAGTATCTCCCTGCTCTGTCTTACCCCAGACATGACAGTGATTTTATATCAGGACAGCAGGTGTTGCCTTATGAAGGGTGCCCACGCATATATGTTTTCCCTCTAAAGTGATGATGAGGGTATAAAAATATGGATGAAGCACTACAGCAGACTGTGGCTGAACATTTACACATGAAACACAACAGAAAGTATTGCATGAAAACGTTAACTTCGAGAAACTAAACAAATCCTACTGTCAATCACTCTTCTTAAAGTCTCATTTAAATGATGACTCTGAATGAGCAAATCTCCTTGTTTCAAGTCCTTTGATCTCACAGAGATCATCAACATGTGGTAGTTGCTTTGACCACCATGTTTTGCTCTTTGATGTTCAGAAAATGCATCCAAGATATGTCATTTGAGTGACAGAATAACTGCTACAGATTCCTGGTTTATCGGGTGAAGGCTGATAAAGGGGGACTGGTGTTTTTGACTGAACAGCTACATGATTAATAAAGCTTTGAGCATTTTATATGCACTAACATGTAACTCCTGCTGATCCTTCAATAGTCCTGTCTAGAGGAGGTGTGAGAGACAAATTTATTTTTGCTATGGCACTGTATTTAAAATTTTCAAATTTTGCAAATCACAATACTTACATCTTTGCATTTCAGTAAATCTGATTTTCCAAAATGTAGTTTAATCACATATGCATTAAAATTCAGGATCAGACCATGTGTCACAAATACAGGGACAGGACATTTTCCTAGGTGTGGAGTAGCTGAGAAGGTCTAGGGAGTCATTGTAAATAATGCTTAAACAGTGTTTAGCTTGGAGAAGAGGAGGCTCAGGGAGACCTTATTGCTCTCTACAACTACCTGAAAGGAGGTTGTAGACAGTTGGGGGTTAGTCTCTTCTCCCAGGCAAACATCAGCAAACGAACAAGAGGACAGAGTCTCAAGCTACATCAGGGAAAGTTTAGGCTCGAGGTGAGGAGAAAGTTCTTCACAGCGTAATTGACCATTGGAAAGTGCTGCCCAGGGAGGTGGTGGAGTCACCCTCCCTGGACGTGTTCAAAAAAGGATTGGATGTGGCACTCGGAGCCATGGTTTAGTTGTCATGAGGTGTTAGGTATTAGGTAATAGGTTGGACTTGATGATCTTTGAGGTCTTTTCCAACCTGGTTGATTCTATGATTATATTATTCTAAGAACTCCTGCATCTATTACCCTAAATCTGGGTGGATGGTAACATCAGTAGGATGGGTCAGCAAAAGGTAAGACAAAGTTCTATGGTAGGAAACTCAAGCAACATGCACTCAGACTAAGAAACTTACTCATTTATGACTATTATTTAGAGTTGTTTACTTAGTCTTTTGGTGATATGGTCTTTTGATGGAACATTTGAATTGAGTAAAAATACCTTTGCAAAATACATGTTGCACTTTCTGATGTTTAAAAAGTATCAAATCTCTGACAATGAAACTACAGCTTTTGGTCCTCAAAAATACATCTTACTAGGAAACAGATCCTTCTTGAGAAGGAACCAAACCAAACTGTATCCAGGAAGTGGAACAAGAAGCTTTGATATGCCTGAAGAGTATGATATGTACAGTGATGTGAAATAGCTGTTCTTTTGTATTCTTGGGCTAAATGAGTATTCACGACTGACCAATAGGCTTCTTATTCATTCTTTCTAATTTATTCTTCATTAGTCTTTCCTTCAGTCTTTTCTGAATAGTGTAGTGAAGGAGGACAGGATGTTCATATGATAACTTGTAAATGTCCAGTCATACAAGATGGGGAGAAAAAAGGAAGTTATAAACATCAAAAAGAAAAGGTTCAAAGAATTCCAGAACATAGAATGTATTTCCATACATCATGAGGGTGGTGAGACACTGGAACAGGTTGCCCAGGGAGGTGGTAGAAGCCTCATCCCTGGAGGTTTTTAAGGCCAGGCTGGATGTGGCTCTGAGTAGCCTGCTCTAGTGGGAGGTGTCCCTGCCCATGGCAGGGGTGTGGAACTGGATGATCCTTGAGGTCCCTTCCAACTCTAACAATTCTATGATTCTATGATTTGACAAACTTTATGAGTTCTAAGGCAGATCTTTGCAAATACCAGATCTTCAATTTCTATACACTTGTCTTTTGATATTTTTTTTGGTCTGTCCAAAGTTTATGTTGCACATGAGAAAACAAAACTGCATAGGTGATTTTAACAAGATGATTCACTGAAATTAAGGGAAAGACAGCCAATGAAACAAATAATGTGGATAAAATGAATGAGGATGATTGACTGTGATTTTATCTGAAAAGGTTGTTGGTTTTTTTTTACTTCCATGTGTGAAAGTATGTGTGAGGGACAAAGAAAAATGTGAAATCAATGAGTAAATCTTATGCATGCAGATAAAGTCATCTTTTGAGAATGGGTTGCAGAGGACATTGTGAATTTTAAATTGTGTGACTTCACATTTAAAGCTTTGAAAATAAAAAATGGAGCTTATAAAGTGAGAGAACTTGTCCATAAGTATTTTATTTGTGTCAGAGTAGCAGTAAAATTCATGATGATGGAATGTACAAGGGAGAAACAAAAAGGGCTTTATGTATTGATTAAATGTCTTGGCTTTGGTCTAGTATTTAATCAGCTGCCGGAACAATTTATTGAGCAGCATGCCCAAACAACATGAATATTATCCTTTCATCTTACTAATACACATAAAACAAATACTAAAGGTTGTGGAGTCAGCAAGATAAAAAAAAAAAAGCCACAAGTATTTTGGTATATACTTATGTTGTCCATGTATATGTTTGTGTGCATAGAAATTAAGATCCTGCTATCATGAAGAATTAACAAACAAAATTGCCATCTTTAAGAGCACTACTACAGGTGTGATATTTCTCCTTAGCAAAGCTCAAAGTTTGTAGCTGAAAAGTTAAATTCAAATATTATTAATAGAACTTTGAAAAATCACAGTATGCACTTGTGATGGTTTAGGGGTTAGGTGCCTTTAAGAACCACAAAATTACTGACATCCAGGAGGTCCAGAGGGTCTGGGAGCTGGACAGGCAGGGTGTATTTCATTCCCATATGTCCTGCATCCCTATAAAACTGGCTGCAGAGCCAGTTTTCTTCCATTTTCCCCTCCCTCTCTGGTCCTGGGAGGACATGCAGGCTTTTACCTCCTTGCAGGGGAGTAGAGGCCTGGAGTTCAGCCTTGGCAATGCTGCCAGTTGGGGCCTGGAGCTGTGAAGATGAATTTTTATTTGCTGCATCACAATGGTGTGATATGAGAAGTAGAGAGCTTGGGGCATGAGGGCTTGGGTTTGCTGGCCTGGTTTAAATGGAAGTTTGTGTGAAGCTGTGGCTTAATGGGGTTCCATGTTAAGCCCAGACTATGGATTTGGTGTATTTTATAAGCTTTGTTGTACGTAGTTATGAGTAGCATTTCCATTTAAACTTTCCAACTCTATCCAATCCTTTGTGTGAGCATTTTTCTTTTCCCCCTTCTGGAAGAGGCAAAAGAGCATCTGTCTCACTCTAAGCACTGTGTAACACTGGACCTGAAGATCTCTTTGGACATTATTTTCCTGATTCACAAGTTCAGCATGATAAGCTTTCTACTCCTTTTTCTATTACATATTTTTCTAGCTGTTATCAATTCCATGTCTGGTTGAGACTAGCTCTTCTGACACAGAAATGAATGAATTCATTTTGATGACAAAAGAAAAGCATCCATCCAAGTCTTGAGGCATCTGTAACATGAGTTAGAAGGGCAAAATTTAAATAAAATAGCAGCTTATCCTTTCTACTCCTCTTCTTTAACCATACCAATGTACCCAAAAAAATATATAAAGCATAGATGATGGAATTAGTGTATGTAATGTGCTAGAACATGTTAATGTAAAGCTTGATTTCTCTAGCAGTTACACTTTTATAAACTGCTGACATGGAGCTGTCTGCAAGAAAAGATCCTAATCTCCTATAAATAAACCCTGTGGCAGCTGACATCTTATAGCAAATGGGGACTTGTCACCTATTGACAGCCTTGAGGTCAAGAGCATAGGACTTAAAAAATGAGATAGATAAAGGTTGGCATTAAAAGCGAAAGTGCACTGACTTACACATCATCAGAGAGCAGGTAGAGGAAGATTAATTTTGTGGTGCAGCTTGATACCCTGCATATCATGCTGCAACTGTAGCAGAAAAGAAAGCAGAGTGAAGTTCTCCTGTTAACACAGTATGGATGTTCTGATGACTCCTAAGAGCATGTCTAGCACTGCAGGCTTTAATGTGAGATTTCTTCTTTTCTACATCTGGTCAGACATCAGTTTAGAGCAGATCACAGACTAACAGAATTACAGAGTGGCTGAGCTTGGAAAGGCTTCTGGAGATCATCTGGCTCAGCTACCCTGAGTAAGCACAGCCACCTAGAATTGCTTACCCAGGTCAGTATATCCAGATGGCTTTTGTATATGTCCAAGGATGGAGGATCCGCAGTCTCCCTGGACAACCTGTGTCAAGGCTGAATCATCCTCACAGTAATAAATAAATAAATAAATAAATAAATAAATTCCTGATGATCAGAAGACAGAAGCTCCTTTGTTTCAGTTTGTGTTCACCGTCTCTTTTCTGTGACTAGACATCACTGAAACGAGCCTGACTCCATCCTCTTTGCACCCTCCCTTCAGGTACTTATATACATCAGTGAGATCCCCCTGAGCTTTCTCTTCTCCAGGCTAAACACTCCCAGCTCTTTCAGCCTGTTTTAGACATGTGAGGTGCTCCAGCCCTTTAATCATCTTAGGGGACCTTTGCCGGACTTCCTCCAGTGTGCTCATGTCTGTCTTGTACTGGGGAGCTCAGAACTAGATTCTGTACTCCAATGCCGAGTAGAAGGGAAGGATCACCTCCCTCAATCTGCTCACAATACTTTGTCTAATACAGTTAGAGACACCAATGGCTATTTTTTTCTGCAAGGGCACATTGCTGGGTTATGTTCAACTTACTGTTCCCGAGGACCCCCATATCCTTTTCTACCAAGCTGCTTTCCAACTGTGTCCCGCAGCATATCTTGGTGTATGAGATTGTTCCTCCCCAGGTGTGTGACTTTGCACTTTTCTTTCGTAGAATCCTGGACCTCACAGACCATCTGGTCCAACCCTTCTAGACAAGATGGCCCAAAACCTTGTCTTAAAGGGGTCCAGTGTTGGGGAATCAACCACTTCTTTGAGGAGATTATTCAAATGACTGATTATTTTCACTCTTAAAATTTTTCCTCTTTTCTCCCATCAGAATCTCCCCTGGAGTAACTTATACCCATTGCCCTACATCCTCTGATGTAGTCATTATAGAATCATAGAGTTGTTAGGGTTGGAAGGGACCTCAAGGATTATCTAGTTCCAGCCACCCTGCATGGCAGGGACACTTCACACTAGATCAGATTGCTCACAGCCACATCCAGCCTGGCCTTAAAAACCTCCAGGGATGAGGTTTCCACCACCTGGAACCTGTTCCAGTGTCTCACCACCCTCATGGTGAAGAACTTCTTCCTCATGCTGCAAAAAGTCACTAGATAGGTCAGGCAGAACTTGCCCTTGGTAGTCATGCTGTCTGCCTTAAATAACCTCCCCATTCTCTGTGTCCCTTATCGGATCTTCTGTGAAGATCTGTTCCATGACCTTCCCAAACACAAAGGTGAGGCTGACAGGTTGGTTGTGCCTGTGGTGCACTTTCCTATCCTTTTTAAAAGTGGGTGCAATAGTTCCCTTCTTCCAGTCACCAGGGACTTCACCTGACTGCCAGGACTTTTCCAATATTCTGAGGAGTTGCTTGTCAGCTACTTCAGAGAATGTATGAAGAATGCTTCACCTGAAATCAGGTTTTTGGCATTGTTTTAGATTTCTTAGCCCAAAAGGATACATAGTGGGATATTATATATTTTTGCCTTCAAGTAAAATTATTTTCCATGGGAAAATACACTGTATTGGAAAGAAATACTGACTATATCTTTTTTTATATGCATGTGTGTTATTTTTTAAGATATATATATAAAAATTAAAATACATATAAAATGTGTGTATAATATATATGGTGCTATAGGTATAGGTATGTTATATGATGTTGTTATATGTTATATGTATATATATATTATATGGTGCTGTATGTACATATATATGTATAATATATATGGTGTTATATGTATATATATGTTATATGGTATGATATGAATATATGGAGGTATTCAAAGTGAGGCTCAACAGGGCTCTGGACAACCAAATCTAGTAGAGAATGCCCCTGCTTACTGCAGAGGGGGTTTATCTAGATGACCTTTGGAGGTCCTTTCCAACCCAGATCATTCTATACTTCTATGAGTCTATGATTCTGTGATTCTATGATTCTATTTCTATACACATATTTGTATGTGAAAGCAAGCTAGGTAGCAGCAGGCTTTGATGGAGGCTTTTTTAGTTTGTTCCTTGCCTCTGGAGTGCAGCTTTATATTTATAAGTGTATTAACTATTGATTTGCAACAGGTAAAAAGCAGGTGTTATGTCAAAATATAATTGCAATTGCAACTTTTTAATGTTCCATTGTTACAACTAGGTCTCTAAGGAGTAGCATTACTTAATGGTTCAGCATTTGTTCCAAGAACTCTTGAAACAAAGACAGGAAATTGCAAAAGAATATCAATATGTATTTGCTTTATTAGAGAAAGCTGGTAATGGATTTTTGAAATAAACCTTTCTTGTACATTTTTCAGGCAGTATTTGCAGAAATAAGCAAAGTGTCTGGGATATTAAAGTATCTGGATAATTTTTCTAACAAAGTTGAAGTTTCTTAACAATGAAATGACCCCCCATAGATTTCAGTCAGTGTTAAGCATTGTCAGCATTGACGTACAATAAACTGAAGATCACACACAGAATCACACAGAATTGTCAGGGTTGGAGGGGACCTCAAGGATTATCTAGTTCCACCAGCCATGCCACGGGCGCCTTCAAGTACTTTTTAGGAACTCTCCATTAGGTCAGGCTGCCCAGAGCTACATCCGGCCTGGTCTTAAAAACCTCCAGGGATGGGCTTCCACCACCTCCCTGGGCAACCTGTTCCAGTGTCTCACCACCCTTATGGGGAAGAACTTCTTCCTAACATCCAATCTGAATCTCCCCTCCTCTATCTTGGATCCAACCCCCTTTTCCAACCTTATTGATTCTGTGATTCTATGATTCTAAGCCTCTAGTAACACATACTGTAACATATAGCTTCGTCATGGATAGGCAAGTTCCAAACTAGGATCACTTAAGTCTCAAATATGGTTTTTGTTAGAGTAATATGACATTCAGAGAGAACATATGCTGATTTTAACTGTGTGCCATGGTAAAACTTACATTCTGGAATTATTTACTGGTGCAGCTGAGATTGCAGCTGCACACAGAACCGTTTCGCACAAACCTTTTCCCTGGGATAGATTCAGCTGAACTGAATTCAGCAGTTGGTTTGCGGAGCTCATGTTATTCTTTGAGCTTGTGTGGTGGTGATTTTTTCACATTGCCCACATTGTTGGATATTGCTTTCAGAGGAGCTGTGAGTTTATGTAACGGCTTCTGTGGAAATTGTTTTGTCCTGTGGCAAAAAGGAAGAGATTTTATTTAAGCTCTGCTGCTTCAGTTATTACTCAAGTTTAACTTGTTGGCATGTTTGTCAAGATGTGATAAACCCAAAAATATTTATCCCTCCTTTTTTTCTCATTCTCATGTTAATGTATTTTCTTCCTTTTTACTTCATGGTTATTCCTTAGTAATACAAGGAACCCAAATAGTCTTCTACTCTGGCAGCTGATGTAATTTTCCACTGACAGTGTTTCATTGATTATTTTATTTCTGTTTATATTTTTGCCCTACTGGACAAAACAGAGGTTTATAGCTGTGATAGTCCTGAGCTGTAATTCTCAGGGAGCCTACATCTGGGTGATTGCAGACAAGCCACTTGACCTCAGTATGACTCAATTAACCCAGCAGCAAAATTGGGTAAACATCAAAATCTCATTGAAAAGCAGCTTCTGCATCTAAATTGAATTGTCTAAAATTGCATTGTGACAGGATTGCCACTGGGTCTCTGAAGATCTGAATTTTAACTCGGTTTTTTCAGTTATAATAGTACATGAAAATGGCTCTGAAAAGCATGCAAATAACAATGGCTCCATAGTTTTGCAATGGCATTACCTTGGCAGTCAACGGAGGCATATAGAACAAATCTCTGAAGTGACTATGGGAAATTCTTCTTATGGTTTTGAGGTTTTTATCATAACCATTTCTGTGCATGTTTATTTGCAAAGGGCGTGCATGTTTATATTTTTTGGCTCAGATAGCAGCAATTTCATCTTTAATTCATCATAAAACATTAAGGAACTGATTGATCTTGAGGGCAACCTGGAAACATGGAAATGAGAAGACATTTTATGAGGTTTTTGAAAAATGACTTTCTCAACCTTGGGAAATATTCCACGACAGTGAATAGATTTATTACACACATACACACACACACACACACACACACACACACACCCCCTATTTGACCATGATTCTTTCCCATTCTGCAATATCTCCCCCTTCAAGTACTTTTTAGGCAAGATGAGATGTTCTTCACTTGAGCTATGCCACAAAACTTGGAATAAAAAGCTGTAGCTGGAGTATGAGTGCACCTTTTTTCCAGTAATAGTGGCACCCGCACTTCTGAAGTCACAGATGGCCTGGATATTGTCTCTGCTGGCACAAGAAATAATAATGGTTTACAGGCCCCAAGTTAGCATCATAATGAAAATGTTGTCTTCATAAGGAATTTTAAATTCTGATTCTTCTTTATTTTTAAATATTCAGGTTTTTTTTCTTTCCCATGCAGTTCTCTTATGGGATTGTGATTTAGGATTTTGACTGCTACATCCCTCAGTGTGACAATGATCTTGAGCTATTCTGGAATCTTTCAGAATCAGACTCTTGGAAAATAATTACTATTAATACTGATCACTTTATTTTCTGAACGTGGTGGGTTGAAATTAACCCCCAACATAAAATTGCCAGACCAGCTCAGCTGAAAGCACTTGAAGCTGTATTTACAAGCACAGCTGCAATCTAGAAATATGGAGTGCAATGAATATATGCAATATTTACATTTTTATATATATGCAATTTATAAACAATGCAAGAACCCCCTGGATAAAACCAAGGGGTTATCAACAGCTTCCCCCTCCTTGCTCAATTCCCTCCATCCTGTACCCAAGACAAGACAAGAAAGGAGAAAAGCAGAGAGTAGGCTGTTAGTACTTAATCACAAGAAGAAGGCATTCAAGGTCAGCAAAGTCAAGATAATCACAGAATCAATCAGGTTGGAAAAGACCTCAGATTTCATTAAGTCCAACCTATTACCTAATGCCTAACACCTCATGACAACTAAACCATGGCTCTAAACAAGTCCAAGACTTGTTTAGAATCATAGAACCACAGAATGAACAAGGTTGAAAAATACCTCAGAGATCACCAAGTCCAACCTGTCACCCAAGACCTCATGACTACTAGACCATGGCACCAAGTGCCACGACCAATCCCCTCCTGAACACATCCAGAGACAGTGACTCTACCACCTCCTTGGGCAGCACATTCCAGTGGCCCAATTATTCTTTATGGGAAGGCCTTTCAACAATTTTTTTTCTCAACAATTGCAGATGTTTTTCCACCCTCGTAGGGCTTTAGATTATGTATCTCCCTCTCTAGAGATATTCAAAACTCGCCTGGAAGTGTTCCTGGGTAATCTGGTGCAGGTGATCCTGCTCTGGCAGGGGAATTGGACTGGAAGGTCTTTCGAGGTCCCTTCCAGCCCCTGAAATTCTGTGATTCTGTGGTATACTCTCACATCTTAAACAATTCTCTCAGCAAAACTAAACCAAAGGCTGTACGCTGCAATGCACACATTTGGCTATGGATTAGACAGTCGAATTCCCCAGTGTGAGGATGGCAGGGAGTGCCAAATAAAACATAAAATTCTGGCTGTTCTAGTGAAGTGCTGTGCAACTTTAGCTATACATCTAATTTCCCTGGAAGGGAATGCCAATGAAAAATATTTATAGATAGGAAAATAATGTGCTTCAAATGCCTTTGAAGATTTCTGGTATACCATTCCTTCTGAAAATCTGAGTTACTCTGGCACTGGTTGACAGCCAGCTGAACATGAGCCATCACTGTGCCCAGGTGGCCAAGGCAGCCAATAGCATCCTGGCCTGCATCAGAAATAATGTGGCCAGCACCACACCTTCAGTACTGTGTCCAGTTCTGGGCCCCTCAGTTTAAAAAAGATGTTGAGTTGCTGGAACGTGTCCAGAGAAGGGCAACAAAGCTGGTGAGGGGTCTGGAGCACAAGCCCTGTGAGGAGAGACTGAGGGAGCTGGGGTTGTTTAGCCTGGAGAAGAGGAGGTTCAGAGGAGACCTTATTGCTCTCTACAAGTACCTGAAAGGAGATTGTAGCCAGGATTGTTGTTGCTCTCTTCTCCAAGGCAACCAGCAACAGAACAAGAGGACACAGTCTCAAGCTGTGCCAGGGGAAGTTTAGGCTTGAGGTGGGGAGAAAGTTCTTCCCACAAAGAGTAATTGGCCACTGGAATGTGCTGGCCAGGGAGGTGGTGGAGTCACCATCCCAGGAGATGTTCAAAAAAGGATTGGGCATGGCACTTGGAGCCATGGTTTAGTTGTCATGAGGGGCTGGGTGTTAGGTAATAGGCTGGACTTGATGGTCTCTGAGGTCTTTTCCAACCTGGTGGATTCTATGATTCTATTCAGATTGCTTTCCTTACATTTTTCAACCAGAAGAATAAGAAATTAAACAATACCGAAATTCTAAGGTGACAAATTAAAAACCCTGTGATTTGTGTTTCACACAACCTGCCAATATTTTACCATTTTTGTTTGGGATAGAAATGGAGGAATATTTTTTAAAATATCCTCTGAAGGGGGTGTTTGGAGGGGGAAAGAGAGAGAGGGAAAAGTTTGTAATAAGAAACTGTGTCTAAAGTTTCTTTAATAATAGCACACAAAAAGCTAATAAAGGGAGTTTCAGTTCCCTGGTACAGACTTTAAAAGACCAAGCATTTTGCTTTGTAAGCACCCTTTTGCTTTCATTTCATTTTGGGAGAGGAATCATGATTTCATGGTTCAAAAGGGTTCAATTCCTAGTTCAGCTGTTACAGTTCTAAGACTGAAAAATGCATATGCATTGAATGTTCAGGAAAGGCCAACCACAAGCCTTATTTTTAACTCATCTTGGAACAACTTCTCCAAGTCTCTCACTTCCTAACTGCTCACTCATCATTTTACTGAATTTACCATATTCTACATAAATTAGCAAAGGTCATCAGTTTATTTTTTTTTCCTTATACAGTGTCAGTTTCCTTTCTACACAAAATATCAAGTTAAATTTTGGAAGGTTTTAGAATTTATTTGTTTTTCATATTACCTTGATGAGAACGTGAGTCTCAGCTCCTTAATGACTTCTTAATTGTTCCCCAGCTGTGGCATTTATCCTTACTATTCTCTGTGCAGTTAATAATTGCACACTGCCCTATAAAAGCATGCTGACTTCTAAAGCTGGAATGAACAGATAACATTCTGTCTACAGGTAGAAATTTCTGGTTATAAAGACCAGGAAATTTGATACAGAAATGCACTGATCCAAAATCTGAGCATCTTTAAAGATTAAGCTTCGAAAAGCTGTATTTATCTGCAAGATGGACATTATTAATGGGAACAACGTGAAGATAGTGGACTGCAGAACAATAGAATCCTCAGCTACAGTACTATGAAATATTTCTTCCTAGGTTGTTGACTGAACAAGTGAAAAACTGAAGGATCATTTAGAATTCACATAAGTACAAGCTAGACCCACATCTAATTGTCTTTCCAGCCCTCAAAATCTCTCTATCAGTATTTTGTGAATATTTTTCTATTTTTATATCTCATAAAGAAATATTATTTGGTTTTAGTGTAACCTGGCTTGAAGCAAGCATGATTTAAGAATACATTAGAATACTACATCCCAAAGGGCATGATGATCGTGAAGGTCTCTTCCAACCTGGTGTGGTGTATTGTATTGTATTGTATTGTATTGTATTGTATTGTATTGTATTGTATTGTATTGTATGATCCATAAGTTATTTAAATACCAGTCACTTACCAACTGCAATGGCAGAATTTCTGAAATGTTCTGCACTTGCAGCCCAGAAAGCCAATCACATCCTGGGATGCATTAAGAGAACCATAGTCAGCATGTTGAGGGAGGTGATTCTCCCCTTCTGCTTCACTCTGGTGAGACCCCACCTGGAGTACTGGGTCCAGTTCTGGAGCCTCTATTAGAGCAAGGATCTGGAGGTGCTGGAATGTGTCTAGAGAAGGGCCATGAGCATGAGCATGAGCAGAGGGCTGGAGCATCTCTCCTATGAGGACAGACTGAGAGAGCTGGGGCTGTTCAGTCTGGAGAAGAAAAGGCTCTGAGGAGACCTAATTGTAGCCTTAAGGGGGCCTACAAGAAAGCTGGTGAGGGACTTTTCAGGGTGTCAGGTAATGATAGGATTAGGGGGAATGGAAAGAAGTAGAAATTAGTAGATTCAGGTTGGATGCTAGGAAGTTCTTCCCCATGAGGGTGGTGAGACACTGGGCCAGGTTGCCCAGGGAGGTGGTAGAAGCCTCATCCCTGGAAGTTTTTAAGGCCAGGCTGGATGTGTCTGAGCAACCTGATCTAGTGTGAGGTGTCCCTACCCATGCCAGCGGGGGTTGGAACTAGATGATCCTTGAGGTCCCTTCCAACCCTAACAATTCTATGATTCAAAACATCCTTAAGATGTATTTATTTCTAGAACTGTGGGGTTGCAGGGTGGATATTTAGATGTCTTACATTTAGGCAGCATATAAAATAATTCCAGAAGTATAGTGTTTTTAGTCATATATGTGGGTATTACTTAATACAAGATAATTTGATCTCTGTTATGCATCCTTATTAATACAGCCTTCTGTTCATTCAGGCACTTTCCAGTCTGAGGTGTGTAGTTATGGCTTAGAAAGGCTTCTCTAGAATAATAATTATTTTTTGTGAGATAAAAGCATTTAAAATTGAAAATGTCCTTTTATTTATGACATAAACTGTAATGATGCTCTGCATGATGTAAACTGTATACCCATGCCTCTTTTTCATGTCTGTGTTGTACTGGCTCATCCATGAGAGTTTATTATGTCAGATTAGTCTGACTTTATACAGGTGCCATGATGCTATTTCACTCTACTATTAGACATTCATTGAAAAAAAAAATGCTGTGCTAGCATGAGCAAAGTTTCTATTACACTGAAAGTTAATAAACCATCACACTTATTATTAAACTGCACAACATGTGACAGCCATTGCTAATAAATGATGGTGCAAGGCTCTTAGTACTCTCAGATTAGTGGCAATCATTGTGGCATCATCTGTTCATTCCACTTTGAAGTGATGGGTGGTTGAGGCAAGGAGAAAATGTTACAATACAAAACAGGGAAACATATATTGGTAGTGAGATGTCTTTCTTCAGCTATGGCCATTAGGTGATAAGGTACAGACTCACAAGATCTGGAGCATTTAGACATTTAGCAAATGCAGACTACTGCTTCTACTGCTCTGTCCTATGGTAACCTGCTTTTCATTTTTTCCATGAATGCTTAACATTAGCACTTACATATCTAGGACGATAAAGAGACCCATACAGTAGTTGTCTATTCAGTATTAATTTTCCCAAGACATTACAGAATGGCTTATAGCTTAAGAAAACCAACTTACAACCTTGTCAGATGCAGCTTATTGATCAGCTAAGAACATAATGATAATTTGAAAAGAAAAATTCACTAAAGCATTGTCTTTGGTGACAAAATGGTTGTGCAAAAACTAACAAATATTCTATTTTTAACATGAAATAGGATTTCTGTTGCCAAGTCTTGAGGCCAGTAGTCAGAAATTAGGAAAACTGCAAAGAAAAAAATTATTATTGGTTGTGATTATTAGTCCATTTTTCTTTGGTGTTAAAAATCTACAGCCTTGGGAATGCAATACTAATCATCAGGTAGAAATGCCTTTTATGGCTCAAGCAGAGAGATTTTTGTCAATGTCATTTTCCCCACTCTCAAACTCTCACGTCCAAAATTTCCAGAGATTCATATTATTCCAACACCTGTGAAGGTTTTCAGAGCCCCCTGCAGCACAGCTCAGGGTGACTGATTAGGAAAAAAAAAAAGTCTGGATATTAGGAAATATTTTTTCATGGAAAATATGTTCAGGCATTGGAATGTGCTGCCCAGGGAGGTGGTTGAGGTCATTTGGATGTGGTACTGGGGGATATGGTTTAGGAGTGAACCGTAGGGTTATTGGTTGGACTTGGTGGTCCTGAGGGTCTTTTCCAATCTGAATGTTTCTGTGATTCTGTGTGTAATATATACAGCCAGAACATGGAAGAGTGTCTGCCTGCAGTCATTCAAGACTTGCTTTTTATGGTGTTTCCTATATGATTTCCTATCCATGTACACAACTGTTATTTTTTTGGGGGGAGGGCAAAGTTGAATATTGTCACATGGGTCTTTCTTAGCTTTGACTGTTTTGAATAACTTTAAATTTTACTCAACTTTGACATATGTACTCTTTTAAACAGGATTCAAGAGATAAATATCTCTCAGACTGTCAGAAATTCACAGTGATGTAATGTACTGTAATATATATGAAGAAGCATATTTTTTTCTTGGCACCATATGTAAGAAATTTGGGTAACAGCTGCTGACATGGGCAATAATTCTCAAAGGCAGTTTTTTTCCCTCTCTGCTTTCAAAGCTATTTTGTTTCATTTCTCTGAAAACAAGATGTATAGTCACAGCATTTTTACTAGTGTGATAGAGAATGGTATTTTAAAATACATTCCATATAAGCAAGCTACCTTAGGATATTTTTGCCATATCTTTCCTGTATTTTCTTTCCCATTTTATGTGCCTTCTGGTAGTGTGAATCTCTCTAACACATTATCTGCTTCATGTTGCAGCTGATCATGTTCCTATTTACTTAAAATATGCAAGTGGCATGTGAGCCTTTTTACTTGGCAGCAACATTTCATATATCTGCTTTATTGAATCATGGAATTGTTTTGGTTGGAGAAGACCTCTAAGATCATCAAGTCCAACCGTTGATCTAATACCACCATAGCCACCAAACTAATTCTATATGAAGAATTCACTTCTCTACCACTACCAATTTTATCAAGATCTGTTTTGCTTTGTGACATTGAAAGATAACCTGAGAAACAGCCTCAAATGTCAGTCTTGTTTGTGTGAGGCAACGCTACCAGTAGGAGCCTGGTGTCAGAGCAATATCAGTGCGCCTACATTACAGCATCTGCAGGGTGAGTTACACAGAGATGTCTTGGCAGACTTTATACTCCTCTTTCTGATGTTGGCTCTTACAGGGTGAGCTGAGGACACCTGGAGTCTAATTAAGCCCTCGTGAAGGCACATAGTTGTAAGCTAACAGACTTCTTAAAGAATTTATTCCAATTTTTCTTCCTCCTCAGGCAGGAAAGAAACTTACTGAAAAAACAGCTTTGCTTCAAGTCCATTGAACTAAGTGGAAAAGTTTCTGTTCAGTGCAACTGACTTTAGATTAGTGACCTTAATCCTTTTCTGTGACTCTTAAGACATCGCTCATCTCAATGCTGGGCTTCCTGCAGGCCTTGCTTCCTGCCAGCCTTTCTATCTGCCTTGCCTATATTTTGCTTCTCGTCAAAATACAAATAGTTTGAAACACTTCTTTGAAAGTTAATTCTTTTGCTTTACCTGTCACAAGTTGTATTCTAAGCACACTTGTCCTTACTTATTTTGCAACTTCAAAAAGGGGAAAATAAGAAAAAAGAGGTAAAATTTCAGAAGTAGGAAGTAAAAAATATGTAGCTTTGTATGTTAAACCCTCCTCCTCCTCTTTTTGAAAGGTTGATTCTTTTCTAATAGAAGATTTTCAGGCATGGGCTTTCTTCTATATACACGACACCTAAAACAGGGAGGCATTCATTTTGACTACAGCATTTTGACACCACCAGAATACAAATAATATGTTACAATTCTAAGACTTGAACTACAGGGAAAACATGGTATTTCGGTTTATTTTCAGTATAAAGGCAGTTGTAACAATGTGTTTAAAATTGATGTGTAGAGAGAGAGATAGATTTGTGAAATCTGTATCCAGTGGTAAACATTTATATGCCTCTACCATTGAGTATCTAACTGTGACCTATTAAAAACATCATAAAGGCCAGCCTGCTTAGTAAATAGCAGCTGCATTCAAACAGCTTCAATTGGCTAGATAATGAAAGCATCCAAATGCTTGGTTCAGCCTTTGAGAAATACTGAATGATACATCTCATTCAGTTATCTTCTCTAGGGAGCAGGCCAGATTGTTTGCATGCAGTGTAATACTGCTACCTCTTGGGACCTAAAGCAATAACCATTCGCTGCTAGTTCTGGTGTGCAGCAATGTCACTTGTCCTCCTTTTCAGTTACTCTCATGTGTCACTTAGGATATGAGATGAAATGAAATGGAAGTTTCACAGAGATGCAATGTGTTTGAAAAACAGTGTCAAAGTATGTCTAAGGAGAGTTGCTCCATTTTCTGCAAGTAATTTATTTTTGATGAGGCATTAATTAGAAGTATTTTTGGTATTATTATATTTACTAAGTGCAAAAGTGAAGGTTGAAAGTCTGCTATGAGAAACAGCAAATCTTCTATCAAACCTCCCCATTTTTTAACTACATCTCTTAATGAGATTTTTTTCGCTGTGTTCTGGAGACATGGCTTTGTGCCAACTGCTGCTCATCTATCTGAAGATACAAAGCCTTTGAGCATGTGCTATCAGTGTTTTGGAAGCGTTTGAGAAGTACTATTGAAGACTTGTGTGATTCTGTATTTATTTTCCTGTTCATCACATTAGATAACAGATTAATCATAGAATCATAGAATCAGTCAGGGTTGGAAGGGACCACAAGGATCATCTAGTTCCAACCCCCCTGCCATGGGCAGGGACACCCTACACTAGATCAGGCTGGCCAGAGCCTCGTCCAGCCTGGTCTTAAACACCTCCAGGGACTGGGCCTCAACCACCTCCCTGGACAACCCATTCCAGGGCTTCACCACTCTCATGGTAAAGAACTTCTTCCTCACATCCAGCCTGAATCTCCCCATTTCCAGCTTCATTCCATTCCCCCTAGTCCTATCACTACCTGAGATCCTGAGAAGTCCCTCCCCAGCCTTCCTGTAGGCCCCCTTCAGATACTGGAAAGCCACAATGAGGTCACCTGGGAGCCTTCTCTTCTCCAGACTGAACAGCCCCAACTCCTTCAGTCTGTCCTCATAGGAGAGGTGCTCCAGCCCTCTGATCATCCTCGTGGCCCTTCTCTGGACACGCTCCAGCACGTCCACATCCCTCCTGTAATATGGGCTCCAGAACTGGACGCAGTACTCCAGGTGGGGTCTCACCAGAGCTGAGTAGAGGGGGAGAAGCACCTCCCTTGACCTGCTGGTCACACTTCTCCTGATGCAGCCCAGGATCTGATTGGCTTTCCGGGCTGCAAGCGCACATTGAGAGCTCATGTCGAGCTTCTCGTCCACCAGCACCCCCAAGTCTCTCTCCTCGGGGCTGCTCTCCAGCCAGTCACTGCCCAGCCTGTATTTGTGCCTGGGATTGCCTCGACCCAGATGCAGGACCCTGCACTTGGTCTTGTTGAAGCTCATGAGGTTGGCTTGTGCCCACCTCTCCAGCCTGTCCAGGTCCCTCTGGATGGCATCCCTTCCCTCCAGGGTGTCCACTGCACCACACAGCTTGGTGTCATCAGCAAACTTGCTGAGGGTGCAAAAGAAAATTAAGATTACATTAAGATTACATTTTAATTTTACATTACAATTTTAATTTTACAATTTTAATTTTACATTACATTTACAATTTAATTTTACATTACATTACAAAATTAAGATTACATTCAAGATGGTTTTGCTATGGGTGCAGTGTAGATTCAAAAAATAAATAAAGAAGTGAAAACACAGCAGAGAAGGCAACTTTTTAGGAAGACAATTAATATGTGAAGTGATAGTCAATATGAAGAGAAAATATCAAGCACATCTTTAATTTAATAAAATTGATATGTTACTTCAAGTTTAGAATCCTAGAATTGTCAGGGTTGGAAAGGACCTCAAGTATCTCACCTAGTTTCAACCCTTCTGCCATGGCCAGGAACACCTCACACTGATCAGGTTTCTCAGAGCCACATCCAGCCTGGCCTTAAATTTTGGAAAGATGAGCTCTGGCTTGGGCCAGCTGTAGGTAATGTTCTCGTTTATAGTAATATTTTAGTGCATAGTGCCCTCCACATTTCATTCAACCCATTGCATTTGCAAGGCAGTGTTAGTCTGGTCTTTTCAAAGACAGCTTTTCAGTTGTGCTACTTTTTATGGTCTTTTTTTGCTTTTTAGAACTCAAAATTATAGTAGAATACATGGTATGGTACATCAAAGTGATGTTCTTGTCTAGTCTCCAAACGTGATGCTTAAACAAGTAATGCTTCTGCCTACTGTGTCATATTTGTGTTAGTTCTGTCTCCTTTTCTTGTAACTGAAGAAAATCATGGAAGTCATGTCTAAGGAATATACTTTTTGAAGATTATACTATATAATAGCCTATTGAAAACAAAGTTTTTGGGTTTTTTTAATGTCTGAGGCTATTGCTGAGGACAGTTGTAGTAATCATTAGAGAATAAGCGACAGTGAAAATTCAAACCAATTTTTTTTCTCATACCTTTGGGATTCAAAATTGCTTTGAGTGCCATCAGGAACTTAATGTTTTGCCCTTGTGGTGTATTTAGCTTGGCTGGCTGCCAGCTGCCCTCTCAATTCCCCTTCTCAACAGGATAGGAGGAGAACATAAGATAAGAAATCTTGTGTGTCATGACAAAGACAGGGAGATCACTTACTAATTACCTGTGTGTTCAAAACAGACTTGGAGGAAATCAATTTAATTTATTGCTAATTAAAAAGATAGAGGGTTGTGATAAAGACAAAACTAAGAACATCTTCCCTCACTTTCCTCCTTCTCCCCTGGCTCAACATCACTCCCTCATTCTCAACCTCTCTACCTTCTTCTTGCCAACCCAGTGAAGCACAGGAGAATGAGACATGACAGTCACAGTCTATTCATTAAACAGGCCCTTTCTTCTCACGCTTTAACCCTGCTCTATTGTGGAGTCCCTCCCATGTGATAGTCCTTCATGAGCTGCTCCAGTTTGGGTCCTTCTCTTGATCTGAAGTTCTTCAAGATTTGCTTCAGCATGAGTCTGTTCCACAGGGTACAGTTCTTCAGGAAAGACTACTCTAACAGAAGGGCCCCATGGGATGCAGAATCTTTACATATTGCAGCTTCCTTTGCGACATATCCACCCACTACAGCATAGGGTCTGCTATGGGCTGTAGTGTGGATATCTGCTCCACTATGATCCTATATGGATTACGTGGGGACAACTTACATCATCATGGTCTTCTCTGTAGACTACAGAGCAATCTCTGCTCCAGTACCTGGAACAACTTTTCTTCTCCTTTTTCACCATGCTATTTCTCAGTTTTTTCTGAGTTGTCTCCCATAGTTGCTGCACAGTGTTTGTGGTGGTGTTTTATTTCTTAACTGCCTTCTTAAACATGCTTTCCCAGGGGCACAATGAGTTTAGCTTCTGAGCTCAGCTCTGTCTGAAGGTAGACCTATTGGAGGTGGTTGAAACATGATCTATCTGGCATGGGGCAGCCCATGGACTGTTCTTACACTGGCCACCTCTGCAGCCCTCCTCTGCCAACAAATTTCTGTGTAAACACAGTACAGTCCTTTATTTTTTTGCCTGGTTCCTCTAATCTGTGCTGATATGTTGCTGCATGACACAGGCTCAGTTGCTGCTATTTAGGGTACTTGTGTCTTGATTTCACTCCTGCCATTTTCCTGATGTTACCACCCTGCTCTTACACACAACTATGAATAGTTTGTATAAAGTCTGAACAGGTGGAGGAAAAATGATAGAGACACAAGGATGCTAAAGGATCAAATACAAATGTAGCTTTTTCTTTTGTATGTTCCTTCTGGTTCCTTGAATTAACATGAAATCTGTCAATTCAGAAGCCAAGTCAAACACACAGGGTAAGTGTTCAGAATTGGATTTCAGTTATTTTTCTGATATTTAGTCATAGTACTGTTTGGAAGGAGTACGAATGTAGTCTTTCCATGTCAGTTCCTCCTCTGCAGAATAATGCTTTTACACTTCACAGATGATAAGGCAAATGTATTACAGAATGTGAAACATCTAGCTGCCTTTGGTTGAGGTCACAGGAAAATACCTGGCTTGGAGACAGATGGGGGTTTTTTGTGTCAGGATATGTCTGGTGGCAAAGCTCACCTCTCCTACCTTGGAATGAGGTCTTTTCTACTGCTAATAGTGATCATAGAATCATAGAATTGTTAGGGTTGGAAGGGACCTCAAAGATCATCTAGTTCCAACCTCCTTGCCATAGGCGGGGACACCTCACACTAGAGCAGGTTGCTCAGAGCCACATCCAGCCGGCCTTCAAAACTCCAGGGATGAGGCTTCTACCACTTCCCTGGGCAACCTATTCCAGTGTCTCACCACCCTCATGGGGAATAACTTCTTCCTAACATCCAATCTGAATCTACCCAGTTCTAGTTTTGTTCCATTCCCCCTAGTCCTATCATTACCTGATGTCCTAAGAAGTGCCTCACCAGCTTTCTTGTAGCCCCCTTCAGATACTGGAAGGCCACAATAAAGTGTCCTTGAAGCCTTTGCTTCTCCAGACTGAATAGCCCCAACTCTCTCAGTTTGTCTTCATAAGACAGATGCTCCAGCCCTCTAATCATCCTCATGGCCCTTCTTTGGACACATTCCAGCACATCCAGATCCTTCCTGTACTCCAGGTGGGGTCTCACCAGAGTGGAGTAGAGTGGGAGAATCACTTCCCTCGACCTGCTGGCTGTGCTTCTCTTGACGCAGTCCAGGATATGATTGGCTTTCTGGGCTGCAAGCACACACAGGTGGCTCACATTGAGCTTCTCATCCACCAGCTCCCCCAAGTCCATGTCTTCAGGGCTGCTCTCAAGCCAGCTTCACTGTGACAGCATGTTGTTCATTATTCAAGATGGGTGATTATCGAATTATTTTGTTTGCTGTACCCTCTGTTTCTTGATTGAGTTGATAGATTGGTTCCAGAGCAAAACATTAAAAAATAAAGCTGAATTCCTTTGTTTGTTCTGTGATGAGGCTCCCTTATAAAGGGGGAAGAGAGTTGCATGAAAATGCATCTGAATTGAAGTAGTTACCATGTATTTGTGTGAATGCAATCTCATTTTACCGAATGTTTGCATATACTGAATAAAAGGTTGGTTTTTTGGGGTTTTGTTGTTGTTGTTGTTTTTTTAATGGTCAAATAGAGCAGCTGCTTGGAAATCCAAACTGAATATTCATAAACTCTCTTCCTGCCTTATTTAACTGAGTTGAGCTTTGAGCCTGCTTCCTCAAAAGTTGTACTCAAATTTTAACTAATAATCTTCCTGTGTTTCTAAAGCACGTGAATACACACATGGCACATGTACAGGCATTATCCTCTTATTAGCTAGATTTTGTGGAGGGGGTAAAAAAACCCAACCATTTAACAAATGTATCATTTGCTGACTTTATTGCAGTTTTATAAGAGGCACCATTATAAAAATGGGTTTGACATTTGCATTTCTGTTTAATTGCTGTGGAGTGAACATAAAAAGATAAGAGAGCCAAGAGAGCTTATTAAAACCGAAACGAGGGCAAGTGATGAAAGAATGATAGTTTAGTGGTGCTGCAGTCAGATCTGTCACTTCCCCCCTCTCTCTCCAAGAACAATCTTGCTCTTGGTTTTTTTTGGTGGGGAGAGAGGATGTAGGGGTTATATAACCACTCTCTTTTCTGAGCTGCATTTGGTATACATCATCTCTCCATGCCTGTGTTTCAACTTGGGGGGCTCAGCAATGATATTCTGGAGAATAATGCGACTTGTTTTCTGCCCCGAAGGGACTGGGGCACCTGCATGTAATCCTGTGCAGACTACCCTAAGTGATCCTGCTTTGGCAGGGGGTTGAACTTGATCTCTTGAGGTCCTGTCCAACCTTTCTTTCCTTTTTTATTTCTTTTTATTTTCTCCTATTTTTTTTTCTGTTTCCCTCTTCCCCCCTTGTAACCACCTCCCCTTCCCCTCCCCCACCATTTTTCCCTTCCCCCGAGCCTCACCATTGCATTCATCAAAGCTAAGTCTCTGAATGTGAACATGTCCAATGACATTTAGTAATTAATAATTATGTTTTTAGAGAAAGTGATGGAAGAAATGTCTCGAAGTTGGTGGTGTTAATCATTAGAAAGTTAGGAAACACATGCCCAGCATAGAGTAGCAAACAAGCTAATTTCACAGTGAATAATAATATCTAGTTGGAGAGCCACAAGGATGATTAGGGGACTTGAGCATCTCACCTGTGAAGACAGACTGAGAGTACTGGAGCTGTTTAGTCTTGAGAAGAGAAGACTGAGAGGGGATCTCATCAATGTCTATAAATATCTGAGGGGTGCGTGTCAGGTGGAGGGGACCAATCTCTTTTCAGTGGAGCGCACTAATGAGAAAAGAAACAGTGGGTTGAAACTTGAACATAGAAGGTTTCACTTCAACAGGAGGAGAAACTTCTTTACAGCGAGGATGACAGAGCACTGGAACAGGCTGCTCAGAGAGGTTATGGAGTCTCCTTCTCTGGAGACTTTCCAAACCCACCTGGATGCATTCCTGTGCAGACTATCCTAAGTGATGCTGCTTTGGCAGGAGGGTTGGACTTGATATTCTCTGGAGGTCCCTTCCAACCTCTAATGTACTGTGATACTGTGGTAATAAATAATTCATACTTCAGACACACAGAACGGTAGAGATAAAGGTATATAATAACCATTTAAAATAGAGCCCTCCTATTTTATACTTTCTTTTTTTTTTTTACATTAATGATATCACCATCAAGGTAATGCTTTTATAAAGAATTTAATGAAATATCATCGTTTTAAAACATTAACATGTGTGCTGGATGAAGTGACCTGTCCATCACTGGTTAGACATTTCAGCGTACTGCAGCAAAATTCTGCTTTGTCAACACAGCAAGTGCAGTTCTACCAAGTGTTTAGTGCAGCCTTCAGTCACAAAGTAATGATGAGTTATCACAGAGCTGATGTGGGGAAACAGAACTCTTTTAAGCAGCTCTTCCCACAAAAGAAAAAACAAACCAACAGACAATCAAAACCCTAACAAAAACAAGCCACCAACAACAGAAAAAAAAAAAACCCCAAGCTCAGTTCTGTTTTCTGCAGGGAGATTCAAAACTCCTGATATGAAGCTGTATTAGCTTGCAACAAAATTGAGAAAAATTACAAAATAAGGAAAATATGCAAACAAGACTTACTTTTTTTTTTTTTTTTTTTAATTCAGTCTTGCCTCTCTGGAACTGATAGTTTACAATGGATTAAAGAAGTCCCTTCAAAATTCAAGAGCTTTTTGGGACTAGGTTATAAATTCTGACAGCTAAGAGAGCCTCAACTATGTGTAACCCAAGAATAAGCAAGTATACATCTTCTTTGAACAACTGTGTCTGAAGGTGCTCTGAAAGAACACCTTCCAAAGACCATAGTTTGTGGAATTAAGTAATCCTAGAAGTTTGGTTTATCTGGGTAGTCTTCAGTGAGAAACTCTGGGAACTGAGACCCTGTAGTGGTTGCAGAGAGCAGCAACTAAGCTGGTGAATGGCTTAGAGAATGAATCTGATGAAGAGTGGCTGAGGGAACTGAGGGGACTGTTTACTGTGAGGAAGAGGAGGCTGAGAAGAGACCTTATTGCCTTCTACAACTACTAGAAAGGACAATAGAGAGAGTAGGTGCTGGGCTCTTCTCACAGGTAATTAGTGATACAACAAGAGGGAATGGCCTCAAGCTCCACCAGGGGAGGTTTGGACTGGACATTAGGAAGCATTTTTTCACAGAAAGAGTTGTCAAGCATTGGAATGTGCTGCCCAGGGAGGTGGTTGAGTCACCATTCCTGGGTGTGTTTAAAGGCTGTTTAGATGTGATGCTTTAATATGTTCAATATGTTGATATGTTTTAGTGGTGAACTTGGTAGAGAAGGGTTCATGGTTGGACCTGATGATCTCAAGGGTCTTTTCTAACCTGAGTGATTCTATGATTTTAATAAAGAATAATCAAACATTCTATTTCTACTGAACTTTCTTCTTGCAGTAACAAATAAATTCATGTACTAATAGTGCTTATGGGTGCTGTTTGGGTTTAGGTTTTGATGGGTTTTGCAGTTTCCCGTGTTTACTGTGAAAAGGTAATATAAAAAATACTCATCACATGTCACAGGATCACAGGATATCAGGGGTTGGAAGGGACCTCAGGAGGCTGAGTCCAACATCCCTGCCAGATCAGGACCATAGAATCTATTGCAGGTCACACAGGAATGCATCCAGATGGGATGAAACCAAGAAAGCTATTTAGATATTGTTTTCCTATGAGTGGTTTTGGTGTTGGAGTTGTTTTGTTGTTATTTTTGGTGGGTATTTTTTGTTTGGTTGGTTTTGGTGGGTTTTGTTTTAGTCTAAACAGCTTTGGTTTTATAATTACTTTCATTTCATAATAATGGATTGGGTTACTGACATGCTAAAAGGCTCCTAAAGTAGTACTGATGTTTATCGTAGTACTGAGGTTTATCAGAGCTATCATACATTAAAGCTGATGCATCCTTTTATGTTACAATCTCTTTGAACATTTCTTGAGTTCAGCTGCAGGTATTTTGACTGTGTTATGAGAAATTATTCATTTCTTTAATTAAGCATACAAAAAGTGTAGAAAATTCCCATTTATTGTTCCACTTTCGATAATACAACCTTCATTTTTTCAGGTAGTGTATATTGAAATATATATATAGGATAGGATAGGATAGGATAGGATAGGATAGGATAGGATAGGATAGGATAGGATAGGATAGGATAGGATAGAATAGAATAGAATAGAATAGAATAGAATAGAATAGAATAGAATAGAATAGAATAGAATGTAACAGGTTGGAAGAGACCTTCAAGATCATTGTGTCCAACCCATCACCCAAGACCATCTAATCAACTAAACCATGGCACCAAGCACCTCATCAAGTCTCCTCCTAAACACCTCCAATGATGGTGACTCCACCACCTCCCTGGGCAGCCCATTCCAATGGGCAATCACTCTCTCTATGAAGAATTTCTTCCTAACATGCAGTCTAAACCTCCCCTGGTGCAGTTTGACACTGTGTCCTCTTGTCTGATGCTGGTTGCCTGGGAGAAGAGACCAGCCCCTGCCTGTCTACAACCAATTTATGCATTTGATTATTAGTTTTACTTTAATAGAATAAGTCAGTAATTCTATCTGGATCCTTAAAGAAAGTGTAAATAAATTCTTAAGGGTCAAATATTTCATTGTCAGCACGTTTTGAAATAACATACTATATTCTTGTCTCTAGCACAAATGCATACATATGAAAAGCAAAACTCTGCCTCAGTAGTTTAAAGACTGTAGGACTTCTGCTCTTGATCTCAACAGCAGCAAGAGTTTTTTTTTCCATAAATTCCAACCAGCAGAAGGAGGAAGCTGAATATAATATGAGTGCTTCAAAATCGTGTTCTTCAAAACGTTTGTGTTGCGTCAGTACTTTGTGTAGTTCAGCAAAACCCTTTGCTTGCGCATTTTCTTTGGTGTACTACAATGTGTGCACTTATTCAAGATCTCAGCATTTCAGTGTTGCTCTTTATCTCTCAGTAATTGGAAATTGAAATATTTATGAGTTACTTTTCTGGAAAAAAGAAAAAAGAAAAAGAAAGGAAAAGAAAAGGAAAGAGAAATTTTACAGGAAGCTTCATGATTGTGGAGTTCTGAATATTGAAAAAAAAAAGCTTGCAAATTCATCCATGAAAAATGTGACAAGTATTTAATCACTATAGAATTCACAGGTTTTCCTTGTTGCTTCCTAATCTGAAGGGTGGTGGGTGGGGGAATAGATTGCAGGAAAATAAAAAGTAGAAAATATGATACATAAATGACAATACAGCTTGAATTTTCTATCCAGAAGGAGCTTTATATTCACTCAGTTCTCTACCAATTATACAAATTGATGGTTGAGTTTTAAGCCATAGTTTATTTTTAAACCAAATAAACTGTGTCATACAGCTATTCCTGTATTTAGATAGTTGGGAATTTGAGGATGAAGCGAAGGTCACACAGGGGATGATTAAACTGGAAGCACCCATCCAGTTGGAAGCTGTGTCCTGCTGTAGGAGGAAGCCTCCAAGCAAGCTAAAGTAGAAATTCTGCTTTTCTGACTAATTAAGTAGACTTCTCTGCAAGACCACCACCACCAAGAAACAATGTGTGAGGTCTCTGCCACTGTCCTTCACATATCTGTGCTGAAAGGCGCTGTACAAAGATACTGACATATAAAGGTTGGGCAAGGGTGCAAGTGAAAAAGAGAAGCCAGTGACTTGTAGTTACCCTAAAGCTAGTTACACCTAGTTTACCTTTTATGTTTGAGATGGAAATTAAAATGTCTAAAGCAAAGCTCATTTTTGTAAGACTAAAATAACTTACACATGCATACTTGAATTGGGTAAAATTATTCCCTATGCAGAAATGTCTTCATGCATTCATGTTGCCACATGACTTGGATTTTCATGTCTGGATATTCTGGGTGATATATGCTCCTGAGAATGAGAGGTAGCAGTGATCTTGAGGATTTCCATTCGTCTGGAGAGCTGGCATCAATATGCTATGAAACAGCCTTGAAGCAGTCACTTAATAAACATGATTTTTTTCCCCTCTTGTTTAGTGTCTACTTTCAAAGCATGTCATATTTAGTCCCATTTTTAGTGAGTTGATCTGGGAAAGAGTTATAGAGAGAATTTCAGAGGAACCTTATTGATATGCAAATGTCATTTTTCTAATAGCTATAATACTGAGTATTATAATTTTTGGGTGCATATCTGTGTATATCTACCTCTCATGAGTAACTCTGATAATGGCACATAAGAAATATCTGTTCTGAAAAGAACACACTCACGTGGAGATAGCAAGAGATAAATATCTAATCATTCAGAAACAAGACAGAAACCTTCAAGGGATATTCTTTCTGCAGCTGCTTAACAGCAACAGAAGAATCTAGCAGTATTTGAGATGGAAGCATAGTATCTGTCCTCCTCTAGCTGCAGTTGAGAAGTAAAGGTTGCAGTTGTGCTAATTCATCAGGCAAGGAGAGTGAATGAGGCAGAAGCCATTCAGCAGCATCTTTGTTTCCAGTGATGCTTTCAGTTTTAGTACTATAAAAGGGGGTGGATTGCATTTGCAAAATGGATGATTTAGTGCTAAAGATGTTCCAGTATTTGATGACCTTCTGAGTCATCAGGATGTAGTAACACTCAGTTGTTCCTGAATGCAGAACCCTGTGAAGGCACAGCTGCTTGGGCACGCACTGTTGCACCAAACAGTAGACATCATTTTAACGTCCTCCAGCTTCAATATGTGAGCATTTGTTCCATTCATTCTCATATCAACTGGTTTTTTTTTACCCTGTCCTTTTTATATAAATCCTTGGGAAAAGTATTTTCCTTTAACAGATCTCTGCTTCCTGCCAGTTTAAAAAAAAAAAAAAAAAACAAAAAAAAAACAAAAAACCCCAAACACTGCAAAACAGGTGCTCCATGAATAACAATAGACACAGCTTTTCAGAAGAGCATCTGGGGGCCCTGGTGGAAACCAAGTTGAATGTGAGCCAGCGAAGGCGGCTATTTACAACCTGGGATGCATTACACAAAATTTTGCCAGCAGGTCAAGAGAGGTGAGCCTCACACTGGTGAGGCTATACCTGGAGTTCTGCGTCCAGTTCTGGGCTGTCCAGTACAAGAGAGGCATGTACAGACTAGAGAGAGTCCAAGGAAGATGCACAAAGATGCACTTCAAAACCCACCTGGGTGATCCTGCTTTGGCAGGGGGGTTGGACCTGATCATCTCTTGGGTCCCTTCCAACTTCTAATATACTGTGACACTGTGATACGTGAGGAAAACCTGAGGGAAACGGGACTGTTTAGCCTAGAGAAGAGAAGGTGCAGGGAGGAATCTCATAAACAGCTCTACACATCTGAAAGGAGGGTGAAAGAGGATGGAGCCAGGTTCTTTTAGTGTGTTGCCTTGTTGACAGGACCAGAGGCTTCTGTCTGAACGTTGGGAAACACTTCTCACTGTGAGAGTGACAAAGCCCTTGCACAAGTTTCTCAGGGAGGTTGTGGGGTCTTCCTCCTTGACAATATTCAAAAGCCCATTGGGCATGTTCCTAGGCAAACTGCTCTAGGTGGCCTTAGCTGAGTTGGGAGTTTGGACCAAATGGCCTCCAGAGATCCCTTCCAGCCTCAAGTGTTTTATAATTCTGTGATTCTATAAAGGAAATAAATTAGAGGAATAATAAAACTGTTAACTTGTCATTTTCCAAAAATCCATAATATTGCATTTCTCCTACTCTGGTGTGTGGTGTTAAATACAGAATTTATGCTTCTTTAGGACCATTGGTTCCCAAAAGCAAGCAAGTGCCATCATCTCCTGAATTATGAGGAGATAGTTTACCTAGAGGCATTTCATGCTAAGGTATTATCTCCCTGCTGCAGTATGTTGAAAGCCAAAGGGATTTTCATCTAGAAGCTCTTCACACTTCCATCTCCTTTGGGAATATACATTGATCTGCTGCAGAGAAAACATTTAGTGTCATTCTGACACATTGTGACAAACATCTCCATTTTAGCACTTTATGACTCACTGGCACAAAGGTTTGGTGGTGTTTTTTGCTAGCAATCCTGGGAAGCCCCAGTAAAATTAGTGGTTATTTTGACAATAAGTTTATGATTAGGACTAAAATACTCAATGTATTAATTCAGAGCAATGGTGTTCCATACAGTACTCGTATCTTTACTGAAATGCAATGTTTTTTTAATTTGATTGATTTCCATCCATTTGTTTTAGCCACTTCTCTTTTTTTTTTTTTGGCCTGCATACATATGTAAATGCTGTTCTCTGAATGAGTTTACATAGCAAATATTTTCACAGAAAATTGCTTTAAAAATTGGGTTTTACTTGCACTGAATGTCACATAGACAGAGTATTACTATGCTTTAAAAACCTTTATATGGTAACTTTCTTCAATCATATACTCTTTCTGATGAATATTATAATTACTGGTGTCACTAATTTACCCATATGAGGCTGGCAAGAGGCCTTGAGCAGAAGCCCTATGAGGAAAGGCTGAGGGAGCCTTGTTTAGCTGGAGAGGAGGAGGCTTGGGGGAGACCTTATTGCTGTCTACAACTTCCTGAAGGGAGGCTGTAGTCCGGTGGGGTTGGTCTCTTCTCCCAGGCAACCAGCACCAGAACAAGAAGGCACAGTCTCAAGCTCCACCAGAGGAAGTTTAGGCTCGAGGTGAAGAGAAAGTTCTTCACAGAGAGAATTGTTAACCATTGGAATCTGCTGCCCAGGGAGGTGGTGGAGTCCCTGTCCCTGGAGGTGCTTCAGTGGGGATTGGACATAGCACTTGAAGCCATGGTTTAGTAGTCATGAGGTCTTGAGTGACAGGTTGGACTAGGTGATTTTTGAGGTCTTTTCCAACCTTATTGATTCTATGATTCTATGACTGATTAATGCATATATATGTGTATATTATATGTATAGACATCTAAAGTATAGGAATATATGTTGTAAGTATTTGGGAGGTATTTTTTTTTAACTGAAAGAAGGATTTAGCTGCAAATAAAGTGTTTTTATATACATTTTTATATGTGTGTGTGTGTGTGTGTGCATATATATTTGTTCCCTATACTCTGTATAAGGGTAGAGTTACCCTATAGGAATATTTAGGTATTCCTGTACTGTAAGTGTATAAATTTGCTTATTTATGTATTTGAAGTTAGCTGAATGGAAGCTCTAATTTTATAGAAAATATTTTATGGGGAAATCAGTTGATTTTATGTAATTGCCAAGGCAAATTTTTAATTAAGATTATTATCATCACTTTGTTCATGTGGAGTGGAGTCCTTCAGGGATCAGTACTGGACCAGTCTTGTTTAACATCTTTGTTGGTGACATGGACAGTGGCATTGAGTGCGCCCTCAGCAAGTTTGCTAACAACACCAAGCTGTGTGGTGCAGCAGATCCCAGAGGGACCTTGACAGGCTGGAGAGGTGGGCCCATGACAGCCTCATGAGGTTCATCAAGACCAAATGCAAGGTCTTGCATCTAGGTCAGGGAAATCCCAAACACTGATATAGGCTGGGCAGTGACTGGCTTGAGAGCAGGCCTGAAGAAAAGGACAGCACCAGGACTTGTGCTGGTGGATCAGAAGCTCAACACGAGCCAGCAGTGTGCACTTGCAGCCCAGAAAGCAAATCACATCCTGGGCTGCATCCAGAGAAGCATAGCCAGCAGGTCGAGGGAGGTGCCTCTCCCCCTCTACTCTGCTCTGGTGAGACCCCACCTGGAATACTGCATCCCGTTCTGGAGTCCCTATTACAGGAAAGATCTGAACATGCTGGAGCCTGTTCAGAGAAAGGCCACGAGGATGATTAGAGGGCTGGAGCTCCTCTCCTATGAGGACAGAATGAGAGAGTTGGAGCTATTCAGTCTGGAGAAGTGATGACTCCAAGGAGACCTTATTGTGGCCTTCCAGTGTCTGAAGGGGGCCTCCAATAAAGCTGGTAAGGGACTTCTTGAGGTGTCAGGTAATGATAGGAATAAAACTAGAACTGGGTAGATTCAGATTGGCTATTAGGAAGAAGTTTTTCCCCCTGAGGGTGGTGAGACACTGGAACAGGTTGCCCAGGGAGGTGGTAGAAGCCTCATCCCTGGAGGTTTTTAAGGCCAGGTTGAATGTGTCTCTGAGCAACCTGCTCTAGTGTGAGGTGTTCCTGCCCATGGCAGGGGGTTGGAACTAGATGATCCTTGAGTTCCCTGCCAACCCTAACAATTCTATGATTCTATGTGTTTTGTATGAAGAAAGTGAAGTTTTTACTAAACATGGAAATCAATTTTAGATTGATTCCAAGTCTCACAAGGGTATAGGTTTGAGTTACACTTAAAAAAAAAAAAAAAAAAAAGAAGACAGAGAGAGGGTTCATACAGAGAAGTCAGTAACACACACATTCATTTTTTTTTCCTAGCTTACTCAGTAAAGAAGCTCTAGGGTGTTATGAAAAAAATGCAATTTCCTTTTTAAAGGCTAAATTGTATTATGTTTTTTGTTGTTCAGGACATCAGTACAAGGCCTTTCACATATGCCAGTAGCTCTGTTTAACAAAAGGAAAGCGTTACTGTAATGCAGTTAGACTTTGGCATTCTCTTTTGGCAGGTTTAGAGAGGAGAAGGAGAAACCGAGGAAGGCAGTGTGTACCACGTGTGTCAGAAGCTAATATGTGGAGATTTTGGCTTCCAGGGGTGGGCACTAGAAGTGAACAATGTTTTCTGGTCTAATTCAAACATATTAAAACAACTAACTTGCTGATATTCAAGTAGTTCTGGAGGCTCATGTGCAGTGTGTTATTTCATACTGTCATGCCCTTAATTAGGTGACCGCTGAGGGAAGAAATCACTGCTTATGTAATCTAGTTGAGGTCAAAAGAAGTTTTCAAACTGGGTTAGCCCCCTGGGGTGTGGAAGCAGTTTCTAAGACATAGAAGAAAATTCCCAGCCGGCCACTTTTTTTTTCCCCTCTCTTTCTCCACTCCTGCAGCACTGCCCTGGCACTTGCAGCTCGGTTTGCTCTGGAAGCTTTGTAGAAAAGGCAGTCTGTGATTTCAGTGATCAGAGCCGGAAAGTGTGGGAGCTAGACCTCCCAGAGCTTCTGGATTAAAAACAAAACAAAACAAAACAAAACAAAACAAAACAAAACAAAACAAACCACAAATGAACAACAAAAGGGAACCTTGCATAAAATGTTTGAAAACTACTATCCAGAACAAATGCCCTGCTGAGGGCATCACACCCCACAACAAAGGAGATCTCACTGCTCAGCAGCAATTCTGGCAGCAGTAAGGTACACTGGCCTTCCCCCTTTTTTTGCAGCCCAAGGCCTCAGGAGTGTCCTCAAATAACCCCTGTGCCATCTAAAGGCTTTAATTTCTTTTTGTGGAAAAGTTTTAAAGCTCACAAAGAGCCTTTGGAACCACAGGCCAAGAGCAAGTAGCTTATCAAAAACATGTTTTTGTTTTTCTCTTGAATGAATGCTCTTCTCTCCAGCTTTCAGGCATCTGAATAACTCTAACAGAAGTTACTTGAACTGAAAAAAGGACCAAATTGTGTCTGTAAAAACAAGAGGAAAAAAAGAAATTAATAAAAATCAACAAAATGGATCATTTATAGAAAGTGGGATATTGGCATCAGTGGCAAAGTTTGTTTATTGAAATTTAAAATACTGTAGGTTGGGCTTGATGATCTCTGAGGTCTTTTCCAACCTGGTTGGTTCTATGATTATAAGAAAAGACATTTCTCAAACTTGATTTTTTTTAATGTCTAATTTAGAAGACATTGACATTAAAGTTACTTTGCTAACTCTGTTTGTATGGTAGAATAGAATAAAATGGAATGGAATGGAATGGAATGGAATGGAATGGAATGGAATAGAATAGAATAGAATAGAATAGAATAGAATAGAATAGAATAGAATAGAATAGAATAGAATATCATTAACCAGGTTGGAAAAGACCTTCAAGATCATCAAGTCCGGCCTATCACCCAACACCATCCAATCAATTAAACCATGGCACCAAGTGCCTCATCCAGTCTCTTCTTAAACGCTTCCAGTGATGGTGACTCCACCACCTCCCTGGGCAGCCCATTACAATGGCAAATCATTCTTTCTGTGAAGAACTTCTTCCTAACATCCAGCCTAAACCTCCTGTGGTGCAGCTTGAGATTGTGTCCCCTTCAGGTAGTTGCAGACAGCAACAGTGTGGTGGTTTGGGCTGGGTGCCCTCTGCTGCATGGCACACTTCCTGTGTCCAGAAGTCCAGCCCAGTGGGTGGACACAGGAAAACCATGTATCTCCTACCACAATCCCCTGCACCGCTATAAGATCTTGCGTGGGGTCTGCCTCTTTCTCTTTCTTCCCTCACCGGCGCCCGGTAACTGGGGGAGACGTCTCCCGGCCAGGGGGATGGGCGGTCTCAGGCCTGGCCAGCTGAGACTAGCCTAGCAGTGGGGGGAAGAACGAGCCCTGGGGGTCTTGGGCCCACCTTCAGGTGGGAATGGGGTTCATCCGGGTGTGTTTTGGGGTTTCTTCTGTCACTGTTTCTGGTTCCTTTGTGCACCTTCACTTTTTCTATTTAAACTTTTCCATCACTTCTGCAATCCGTTTGTTGGAGTCGTCATTTTGCCCGTGGTGGGGAGGGGGCTGCCTCAACCCACTACAAACATCCAGCCTAAACCCTCCCTGGCAGAGCTTGACACTGTGTCCTCTTGTTCTGGTGCTGGTTGCCTCGGAGAAGAGACCAACCCCCACCTGGCTACAACCTCCTTTCAGGCAGTTGTGGAGAGCAATAAGGTCTCCCCTGAACCTCCTTTTCTCTAGGCTAAACAACCCTCATGATGAGAGGAAGCATAAGACAGTTTTATATTTGCTATCTGTTTGTGCTCCAGTTTGTTTACCCTGATAAATTACATCTACATACTGCAACATGACTCAGTACAAGCAGTGGATCTCTATTAGTACAAAGCTTACAATTTTTGTAGTAATGTTAGCAAAATGGGGAAAAAATTATTTGCTGACATGATGTATGCTGCAAATTCATTTGGTCTGTTGCCAGTTAATTTCCTGATTAATGTTTAATATACCCAGCAAAAATCTAGTTTCATGACAGGCCATGTACTATCATTACTACATCCTTTGAAAATGAAGGAGAAATAAAGGGTATGCAGAGAAATACAAAGACTGAAGACTGCCATCCTAAGTGAAAAGCATTGTTAGAGGTTGTGGCTGCATTCATGGTTATCATGATTCACCTGTAGTTCCATTACATCTTAGAATTGTGGAAAGATGTTGTGCCTTAAGGGTATGTGTGGTGAAACAACACAGTGGACAAGTAATGAATAGCCTCAGCTTTGCTTCTTCTGTCATGATGATGAAAGATGCTGTCTGAGGGCTACCAAGTTGTTCAAATCCACCATTGAGCTCTCTCTGATGAGGCCAAAGATGAAATTAATTACTGGATTATATTTTTTAATGCAGAAAAATTTAGACTATCATAAGAGCAACCCACATGGCCCAGTTTAGGTATCTATTTTACAAAGAAATTATGCTTTATGTATCTAATTGCCTAAGAAACTCACAGTATCACAGTATCATCAAGGTTGGAAGAGATCTCAAAGATCATCAAGTCCAACCCGTCACCACAGACCTCATGACTAGACCATGGCACCGAGTGCCACGTCCAATCCCCTCTTGAACACCTCCAGGGACGGTGACTCCACTATGACTCCACCACCTCCCTGGGCAGCACATTCCAATGGCTAACAACTCTCTCAGTCAAGAACTTCCTCCTCACCTCGAGCCTAAACTTCCCCTGGTGCAGCTTGAGACTGTGTTTTCTTGTTTCTGGTGCTGGTTGCCTGGGAGAAGAGACCAACCCCCTCCTGGCTACAACCTCCCTTCAGGTAGTTGTAGAGAGCAATGAGGTCACTCCTAAGCCTCCTCTTCTCCAACTCCTTTCAATGTATGTGTCAATATGGTAAGCGTTAATGTAGATGACCTGTTCTTTCCCTGTATGTGTGCTCTTGTCTGTTTTTCATTTTGTGTCTCCTCTTCCTCCTCCTTCTGTTGTTTTCTGAGAAGTGTGGCTCTGAGCAACCTGATCTAGTGTTGAGGGGTCCCTGCCCATGGGACGGGGGTTGGAACTAGATGATCCCTGAGGTTCCTTCCAACCCTAACAATTCTATGATTCTGTGATCATTACTACCACCAGTAGAAAAGACCTCATTCCAAAATAAAGAGAATTCTAAACAATTCCATTGGAGAGATGTGTACCGTAAGACTGGTTGTACCAAAACAAATGTCATCTTCTCGTCTCCTCTCTTCTTACTTGTTTGATCGTAGGAGATACTATCTCGCTCCTGCTTGACCTTGGCTGCATTGTTTTGGTTAAGTTTAACAGCAGCTTTCTCTGCTCCTTTCTTTTCCCCCTTTTGAAAAGGGTGGGAGGCAGAAAAAAAAATAGTAAAGAGAAGCTAGTAGCCTCCTCTGGTTCTTGACCCAGCGGGGTTCTTGTGGTGTTTGTTAATTGTAAATATCTGTAAATATTGCAAATCCTCTATATTTTGTGCATATTCATTGCATTCCATTGTAGATTGTAGTTCTGCTTGTAAATAGAGCTTTCATTTGCTTCCAACTGAGCTGGTCTGGCAAAGATAATGTTGGGGGGAAATTTCAACTCAGCACACCAATACAGATTAGCCCTTGCCATTTTTCCAAAGCAACCATATCACAGCAGAAAGATTGGCAGAGAATTCACAAAATCTGAGATTTGACATCATGGGGGGGGGGGGGGAGGGTTTGGTGGTTTTTTTTGTTTAATATCAAGATTCTGGCTCCCCCACAGGCATTTGACTGCTACAACACAAATCTGTACAAGAGATGGTAGATATTGCAGCTTTTTGCTTCTTTAGATTTAATGGTCCTACACAAATATATCAAGGTAGACTCAGAGGTAGTAGGCATTTGTGTATGTATGGTAAAGTTATCAATTACATTGTAGCATTTCAGTGTCATTGATTTCAGATGAAATGGATCAGTCACTGCTTTAAATACAAGTACATTTGATAATGATACACGTATTGCTAGTTAGTGATAATTAATGGTAAAACCCCTTATCAGTAATATGTTGTTATTAGTTACTAGTATTCTGTGGTGATTGCATTCATTAACTATCTGAATAAAAAATTATATTAATTTCATTTAGATTGATTATTCTTTCTTCTGCTCCTAGACCCAGAAATCAGCAACTTGATAGAGTCTCTAGTGTGTTAGTAATTACTAAATGATGAACATTATGCTGGATGTGAGAGTTCTAGTAATTTTGTCACCCACCCCTTTAGTTTGTTTTTATAGAGAACTTGCAAAGGCCTTTCATTTTTTATGTCCTACATATTATAACACTATTATATACAGAATTGAATATAACAGTAGGAATTAAAATACATGTGTTTGGTTTTTATCTTCCTTCCAAATGTATTATAGATTGAGTGCATCTACTGACACTTGAATTAACTGATGCTACTTTAGCCTAGGTAAAGTAGTATTGGAAAAATCCAACCATCTGGAGCAACATATTGTATCAAAATCATCAGGCTTTTTGATGTTACTGACTACAGATTTCTCACCTCTCCCTGGGTGTATTTTTTGATTTGCTTATTGTAATGGTAGGTAAAGTAGAAACAGTTTTTTGCATGGTGGCATGCCTATCACAAAATCACAGAAACATTCAGGTTGGAAAAGACCCTCAGAATCACCAAGTCCAACTGATAACCCTACTTGACAAGGCTCACCCCTAAACCATATCGCCAAGCAACACATCCCAACCGCTTTTCAGCACATCCAGGGCTGGTGACTCAACCACCTCCCTGGGCAGCCCATTCCAATGCCTGACCACTCTTTCCATGATTGGCTTTTTTTTTTTTTTTTTCCCTAATGTCCAGTCGAAACCTACCTGGTTGTAGCTTGAGGTCATTTTCTCTTGTTCTATCACTAATTACCTGTTAGAAGAGACCAGCACCAGCCCCTCCACAATGTCTCTTCAGGTAATTGCAGACAGCAATGAGGTCTCCCCTCAGCATTCTCTTTTGAAACTAACCACCCCCAGCTCCTTCAGTTGTTCTTCATCAGATTTATTCTTCAGGACCTTCCCCAGGGTTGTTGCCCTCCTCTGCACTGGCTCCAGCACCTCCAGATCTCTCTTGTATTGAGGTGCCCAAAACTGAACACAGCACTCAAGGTGTGACCTCACCAGATCTGAGTGCAAGGGGACAATCACCTCCCTACTCCTGCTGGACACAACATTTCTAACACAAGCCAGGATCCCATTGGCTTTCTTGGCCACCTGTGAAGGTATTCAGTTCAAAATGGTGTTGGGACTATTGCCTACCTGATAATGAATTAAATCCAGTGACTCAATATTTAATTAAGATATTTATTTCTATTAATTTGTTGGTTGTCTGCCTCTTAATGTCTCTTGACGACTGAGAAGTTAATTTGTGAGGGTTTGTGTGTGTATACTTTCCTCCCTACTGCTGTTAAATGACAACCTGCTTGGTCAAATGCTGCTATTCAGAGATTTTTTTTTTTCTCTGCAAATTTATCAATGTATCTATTTTTCTTGTCTCTTTCTTAGTGCTTCACCAAGTTTGAAGGAGATACTTTCCCGATATTCAGTCCTTGTTTCCAGGTGAACTACAGGATAGAATGAAAAATGCAGGGGAGAAAAAATGAAAGCTCCTAGGAACTACAAAAAGGGAAAAAAAGAAAACATAAATCAGCTACAGGAGATTTTTATACATACCTTTAAAAAGAGAAGTGAAGTATATACTAATGCTGTAAACATAAAGACAAGTTCCCTGGGTTTCTAGAAACATACAGCTAATCGATCTCCTGTGTGTTCTTTCACACAAGGCAGAATAAGGCAAAGTTAATTTTCAGCTGCATGTGAAATTGCTCATCACTGGCTGCTGTAAAGGGTTTTCCAGTCACCTGTTCTTGTTTATTAATGATCTTATTTTTCAATTCTTGCTTTTAAGGGTGAATTAATGTTACGTTGTGCAGTATTTAGGGAGCAGACTAATAACCTGATTATGTAAAGCATGAAGATCTTTTGTCATGCCTTCGTAAATGCAAAACTTTAGGAAACCCCTGAACAAATTGCAACAACCAACAAAGCTAATTTAATCTTACCAGAAGCAAACTCCTTCTCCAGCTTTTGATTCCTGAAATTCTGCTTTCTTCAAGTTTCTCAAAGATATCCTTTGTACAGAATTTTGTCTGAAGTTTGACAAGTGGGTTTGTGTCCATTCATGGACTCCCTTTTAATTTTTCTTCCTTTTTTTTTAATTTTTTTTTTTCCACTTTCTTCCCTAATCCATTGGAAATAAGATTTGCAAATGTATGCTTTTAGATTTTTATTTTATTTTATTTTTTTGGGGTGCATTTTTATCATCTGTACTCAGTAAGGAGCCACGTCACAAGCATTTTTATAGACACAATCCCCCTCTATTCTGCACTGGTGAGGCCGCATCTGGAATACTGTGTCCAGATCTGGGCCCCTCAGTTCAAGAAAGACAGTGAAAAACTCCAGCACAGAGCCACAAGGATGATTAAGGGAATGGAACATCTTCTGTAGGAGGAGAGAGGGAGCTGGGGATCTTTAGCTTGGAGAAGAGGAGACTGAGAGGTGACCTCATCAGTGTTTATAAATATGTAAAGGGTGAATCTCGAGGGGATGGAGCCAGGCTGTGCTCGCTGGTGCCCAATGACAGGACAAGAACAGTGGGTGGAAGTTGAGGCATAGGAAGTTTCATGTAAATATGAGGAAAAAATTGTTTTCCCTGTGAGGGTGACAGAACACTGGAGCAGGCTGCCCAGGGGGTTGTGGAGTCTCCCTCTCTGGAGATATTAAAAACTCGCCTGGATGTGTTCCACTGTGATCCGCTGCAGGTGATCCTGCTCTGGCACAGGGGTTGGACTAGATAATCTTTCAAGGTCCCTTCCAGCCCCTGAAATTCTGTAATCTCAGCCTTGTATTAATCAGTGGAAGTTTTGTATTTTCAGGGCTATCTGCAATATATGCATAACTTGTGTGATTTTTCATTCCCTGAATTTTACTTAAGTAGCTGTTGCAGATTTGAGTTTTCAGACTGGGACTGCTTTGAAGCATATCTGTCTGGTCAAAAAGGTCCACAGTTTGGACCACAATGGAGAGCAAAAGGAGAAAATCTGCTTGTAGCATTTGCTTTTGAGAATGAATGTGACATTGGATTACCAAATTTTTGTTTGTTTGCTTGTTTGATCTGATGCCTCCAGTAAGAGATGTGCAGAAAATTTCCTTAGTTCTAGCACATGAACAGTTTTTAATCTTCTGCAGTATATGCATGCTTGCTGAAGGGCTTTGCTGACAGTTACTTTTTCTGCTAGCTTAGGGGCTTCACATAAACTCTATCCATCATGCTCTGGCTGTAATCAGCAAACTCACCTCCTCTTTCCTCTTCTTCTTCGTTTCCATCTGGGGACTGTTGAATTTTCTTTCTCTTTTTCTGTTGTGTAAGCCCATTAGCTGGGTTTTCTTTGCTCATGCTGCCTTTTATAACGTTGTTTTGCAGATTTGTTTCATCCCAGCAGCTTTGGTTTCTGACACAGATTATGAGATGAGTCAGACTGACAACGCAGTTAGTATTCAGAGTCACAATAAAAAAGTCTGTGTCACCAGGGGGCATCTGGAACTTTAGGTTCTCTTGATGATACTTCTGAGAGAACATTCTGTTAGGGAGCTCAGCTGACAAAGTATTTGCTCAAAATGTTTCAGTACCTTGTATTTGACAGTTTAGAACTCAATTACCTTAAAACCCAGTCAATTTGTGCTTCTGTCTGCCGGTATCTTATACCTGTATGACTCAAATCAGAGACATGCACAACTTTGAGTCATTAAATACCAACATCCTCTTCAAATAATGGGTTCTAATATTCTGAGATATTTTCAAACTGCCTTTGTTTTTATAGAACAGGATCATAGAATCCTAGAATGGTTTGGGTTGGAAGGGACCTCCAAAAGCCATTTAGTCCCAACCCCTCTGCAGTAAGAAGGGCCATCCTCAACTAGATCAGGTGGTTGCCCAGAGCCCTGTCAAGTCTCAACTCAAGTATCTCCAGGGTTGGGGCCTCAACCACCTCCTTGAGAAACCCATTCCAGTATTCCACCACCCTTACGGTAAAGAACTTGTACCTCACATCCAATATAAATCTTCTCTTCTCTAGTTTGAAACCATTGCCCCTTATTCTGTCATTTGTAAACACTGTCTCTCCATCCTTCTTGTGGAGCCCCTTCAGGTACTGGAAGGTCACTGATAAGATCTGCTCTTGTGATGGAAACTTGGATCTGCCTTGATATTGTCACTGTTGCAGAACAAGGCTTTTATCATGACAAAATAAATCATATATAGGTGACTTTTTGTGATAGTTTTAAGCCACACAATAAACCAATATTCCAAGCAGCACATTAATAACAATACAGAATAACAATGTACAGTAATGAAAATGTGTTCTTTAAAGTAGTGGATACTTTTAAATTGCATGTACAGGTAAGAAGCATGATTGGCTCTTAAATAGCTTAAAACACAGCAAGAATGATCCAGATTCAGTGGATGCATACTCTGTTTTGCATAAGTTTGAACAACTTTGTTTACTTTATTCAGACAGGCTCTTGAAGGAGATAATAAATTATACTTGCAGCTTCATTACAAGTCCACGAATTAGCTGGATACCTTCTTTTCCAGAATTTAAATTTACAGAAATCATAGAATCATAGAATTGTTAGGGTTGGAAGGCACCTCAAGCATCATATAGTTCCAAACCCCCTGCCATGAGCAGGGACACCTCACACTAGATCAGGTTGCTCACAGCCACACTTAGCCTTGCCTTAAAAACCTCCAGGGATGGAGCTTCCACCACTTCCCTAGGCAACCTGTTCCAGTGTCTCACCACCCTCATGGGGGAGAACTTCTTCCTAATATCCAAAATGAATCTAGGCAGTTTTATTTTTGTTCTATTCCCCCTAGTCCTATCACTGCCTGACACCCTAAAAAGTCCCTCACCAGGTTTCTTGTAGGTCCCCTTAAGGCACTGGATGGCCACAATTAGGTCTCCTCGGAGCCTTCTCTTCTCCAGACTGAATAGCCTCAATATTTGCCAGTTTAATAATTAGTTATATATCTTCCTTTTCAGGTTGACATTTTCTCTAGAGAATTAGACTATAGAGTTCATTGAGTAAGTTACTCTATTCTTTGGTCTTAAGCATTTCTGTCCCACATTAAGAAATCTAAAGCGAATGACAAAATGTAGCTGTCTTTGAGATTGTGCCATGTCCAATGCACATGAGACTGTTGTAAATCATCACTGAGCTCATGCAGGATCTTCTTTCCACAGATCAGGGGTCAAATATATTGACAAAATAGAAGAGAGAACTTGCATTGTCACAGTGTATACAGTGTACCACAGTGTGCACTCATTTGATGTCCACTTGGAAAATCGAAATAAAAAGAAATCTAAGCAAACAAAAACAGTACAAAACCAAAAATTTCAAGTAATTTTGTCTTTGAGCCTGATTAAAGTGGATAGTGAAATGTGTGAAGAAAGAAAATATACTTTAGTCTCTGGCTGCCTGGCATATCAATATCTAAAAGCAGAGGAAGTAGCAAGTTTCAGGAGAGCCCAGACTAATGAAGCTGTTGGTAATGCAGAAACAACATTTTGGGAGTATGGGGATTGAAGGCTAAAGTAAACAAGTTAACAGCCTGTTAAGTTAAAACAGCCTTTATTCTATAATTGGAAGGGTCACAAGATTAGTTTTAATTGAAGTCTGACAAATGGTTACCACTCCCACTTTAAAGGATGCTCAGATCTGCTGACTGGATGGCTTTTTTGGTGTGGTGCTCAAGTTCCAATTAGACATCGGTCTCTGGTACTACAACATGACCTGTTCACTCCTGAGAGCAAGTAGGCTTTTGAGTTTCATTGGTAAATCTATGGAGCTTTTATTGCCTATTTAATTTGGGAGAAAGGGACTTAATTTGGGGTCGAGGGACTTCTCAGGATATCAGGTAGTGACAGGACTAGGGAGAATGGAATGAAGCTGGAGGTGGGGAGATTCAGGCTGGACATGAGGAGGAAGTTCTTCACCATGAGAGTGGTGAAGCCCTGGAATGGGTTGTCCAGGGAGGTGGTTGAGACCCCATCCCTGGAGGTGTTTAAGACCAGGCTGGATGAAGCTCTGGCCAGCCTGATCTAGTGTGGGGTGTCCCTGCCCATGGCAGGGGTTGGAACTAGATGATCCTTGTGGTCCCTTCCAACCCTGACTGATTCTATGATACTATGATACTATGAAAGTGTTCTCTCAAATACACAGTAAGGACACTAGTATTAAAAGGAGTTTGATAAAACTTTCTGTCACAGAGTAAGATCAACCAAAATACTTTTAAATATTGTAGTTAGTGGCTGCGAAAGAAGTAAAATTATGCTGAATACCTATAAAACACACAAAAAATGCGTCTGATTATTCTGTCTTTTGCTTGGGATGAAAATAATGACTTAAACCTAAGTCATATACATGGGCATTTATAATTTTTTTTTCACATTAGACTTTTATTTCTATTTTTATTGCATTACAGAAACTCAACTTACTGTATGAAAGTGTCCATTTCGCTGACGGTGGGTGAAAATGACACTGGACTCTGCTACAATTCAAAGATGAAATATTTTGAAAAAGCTGAACTTAGCAAAAGCAAGGAAATCTCATGTCCTGAAATTGAGGATTTTTTATTTCCATTTAGGGAGCCTGAGATTCTGTGGTATAAGGTAAGGAACGTAAAAGATTTTCACCTTCAACAAGATAATTGTGCAATGTTCTTAACATGATGTGGATATAATGATCTTAATACAGTGCGGAGCTTGGATTGTTTTGCAATTTAAAAGCAGAAGATAGAATCAAGGGTAGAAAAGAATTAACTGAGAGAGAAATTCAAATGCTTCCTTTGGAAACTTTGGAACTGATATTTTCTTCATATACTTTTATATCACAAAAAAATTAGCAGCTTCCTACTAACAAGAGGGCTGAAAAAAAACTAAATGCCTGGGCTGGTTTGATGTGCTAAGGCAAAGCAATGTGAGCTGATCAAACAGCAACTGCTTGTGCCATGACAGTCTAAAGAGTCTGTCTCTAAACCCCCCAAAATTATAAGTAGGATAGTTATTCATGCCGTTGTCTGATTGAACGTCTTGCATGAAATGATGCAAAATCTTCCAAAACTTGATCTTTATGTATTAGCTTTTACCTGCAAATACATTGTCAGTGTTTCTATTAATAACTTTATGTGAATATCTTGTACTGATTTCTGGATCATTACTGAAGTGCCAAGCTCCTGTGAGGAGCGCACTAGAACTTCCATGAACAGCTGCTTGAGTTCTGGGTTTCTTTCTGCCTGCAGGAAAGACTCAGTACTTCAGTACTAGAAGACACACAGTTAAAGTCCCCAAACTTTAAAGTTCAGTTAATCTGAAATTTAGGTTCTCTGTAATTTGTCTACACAGATGTCTACAGATGTTTGTGTACACAGGAAGTCCTAGTTTCAATATGTGCTGGTATGCATTCTATTTATTTTTTAGAAGTCTGGTAATTTGCCTGATAGCCTAAATGCTTTTAAATATGGCACACAGGAGTGTGATGTCTAGTAAGTAAAAACTTGTGGCCTAGAAAGATTTTAGCTGAAAAACCTGGCAGCACATCTAAGGTAGGAGGTATGTAAACAGTGCTTTGCTTATATTTCTCTTGTATTTTGTGTTTCTAATACATGCACCTGAAGTTTTGTCAAATTTGAAACTATGGCTGGCTTCTTAAAAAAGAGCTCAGAGGCTTGCCTTTTTTATCAGTCATTGACAATATTTGTGTGAATGAACTCAAACAACCTCTTTAACATTTTTAAAAAGCCCCTATTGTAATATCCTAAGAAAATCAAGTAAAATATTTTGTGGCAGTAAATCAAAGGAGAGTGTTCTCTTTCTTATGAAAAGCACAAACACCTTTTTCTAATGGCTGATAAATATATTGGTTTTAAATTAACAAAATAATAATTAGAAAACCGAGAAACACTACAAGTATTCAACACTATTTCAATTAGTTTCTATGTCCCAGGGAGGTTGTGGATGTCTCCTCCCTGGGAGTGTTTAAGGCCAGGGTGGATGAGGCCTTGAACAGCTGAGTTTAGTTGAGAGGCATCCCTACCCATGTTGGGGAGGTTGGAGGAGATGCTTTTTAAGGTCCCTTCCAATCTAAGCCATTCTACAATTCTATTATTCTATTTAGGTGAAAATAAGTTAATAATTTTAGGAAACCTAAGAAAATTGATGCAAAAATGTGTCTTTTCATTACAAAAGACCAATTTTTTGATAGCAATAATAGAAGTACTATTTTTCTTTGTAGTTACAAAACTTACCTCTTGATAACCGTTCAGAAAGCTTTGATTTTGAGATACTGTTAGAAAATTTGTCCTCATTTTCCCCCATTCTCATGTTCTTCTGTTTCTCTACATTTTATAATTGTTTGTTTTTTTTTTTTTTTTTGAAAAATGCAACCTGTAGCTACTGGCAATATGACAGTTGTAGATAACAGATGTAAATATAATAGTAAGTAACATAATGATGTATGATCCCCTCAGGAAACTAATGTCAAAAGAAAACCACAGAAGGAATCAGGTTCTCGTGGTTTTTATGTCAGAGGGCAAGCTGATAAAATTCTGTAGTCTGTCTTCTCTTTAATAAATGCTGAGCTGTATTTTTAGATAGTTAGCACATGTGAAGCTCATAGCTAGCTCTTGCCTAGCTGGGCTCATAGCAAACTCTTGCATACTTGGGCTCTTGCCTAGCCACTTGCTTTGGGTAGCATTACCAACAGTGGTTCAATCTGAGTGTAAGAACGCAGTCACTGAAGTGTTGTATTATCTTTAAACAGGAATGCAAGTCAAGGACGTGGAGATCAAGTATTGTGTTTAAAAAGGACACTCTTGTCATTCGGGAAGTTAGAGAGGATGACATTGGAAATTACACTTGTGAGTTAAAATATGGATTCTTTGTTGTCAGAAGAACTACGGAATTAACGGTTACAGGTAATTACAGGCTCTTGCTATCTCTTATACTTAGAAAAATCATTGAATGTTGTGATGAGAGCTGTGGGTTGTTTGAGTGCTAAACCACTTTTGCATAAAACTGTGATGAGTGCCTAGATACAAATGGTTGATACTCAAAGCTGTCATGGATACTTCACAGTAGCATGCGGAACACTTCGAGCAAGGCTGAGTTTTGGTCTGCTGATAAAGCTTGTGGGTAGGTCTTGTTTTTGAATGGAAAATGGGTCAAGGAACAGATAACTTTAGCAAGCACTGTCACTAACTAAAAGTGAGGCCATTAAGTCTATCATACTTTGTGTGGCTAAATGCCTTGGGACATAAGTGTAGCTGTAGCTGTAACTGAATACCAGCATCTTTGCCTTTGAACACAATACTTGTAAATACAATCCAATAGCAGTAGCTCCAGCCCATTGAGACCAGGTGACAGGTATGTAAGAGGTAGTGTTTGAGCAGGACAGGACTGAAGGACAGTAGTATTCTTCCTTTGCTATTCTCTCCCATCTTTATGTACGAATACAGAAACTCAGAATTAACCAGGTTGGAAAATATCTTTGAGATCATCAAGTCCAGCCTATCACCCAACACCATCTAATCAACTAAACCATGGCACTAAATGCCTCATCCAGTCTCTTTTTAAATACTTCCAGTGATGGTGACTCCACCACCTCCCTGGGCAGCACATTCCAATGACCAGTCTCTCTTTTTGAGAAGAATTTCTTCCTAGCATCCAGCCTAAACCTCCCCTGGCACAGCTTGAGACTGTGTCCTCTTGTCCTATCACAGGTTGCCTGGGAGTAGTGACCAACCCCCACTTGGCTACAACCACTCTTAAGGTAGTTGTAGACAGCAATAAGGTCTCTCCTAAGCCTCTTCATTCCTGATCTCAATCTTCATGTACCATGGTTTCCAATGAACCTATTTTCTGTTCATCTGATTACTTTTTTTAATCCACCTGTTCTCGACTTCAAAAACATTTTGATGTATCAAGTTCCAAAACATTAATTATGTAGCATAAATAGACTCTATAATTTAACAAGCAGCAGGTGAAAAAAAAAAAGCATTTGCTATAACCTGTACTTAAAACTCCTGTATCGATGTGTAAAATCTATCATAGATGAAAACTATTTGAATAGTAATATCCACAGCGGCAGAACAATACAAAAACTGATTGATTAAATTTTCAAATCCTCACTAGACCTCTAACCTCTGTTTTGTAAAACTGAATGTACATCTAAAGTAAAAAGTTAGCCTCTAGAGTGAAAGGATGTCATTCAAAGCTAGGAGTACATAACCTGTATAATGCAATGTAGTTCCACAGCATACTGGAGGTGAACTAGATGCATGTGGTTGACAATAACACTTACACACATGTTCTTGCTCCTTCAGAATTCCTAATAAACCACAAAACAAGTATTACAGGAGGAGTTTTGTGGGCTTTTTCTTTTTAGTATCTAATATACAAAAATATGTTGCACCCTGACAATTAGTAACAGCATTGATGTTGTGCATTTGGCTGAGGTGCAACACTACTTTTATGGTGAAAAGTTTGCTCTTTATTTTGATGCATCTTATGTTCCTTTTGCCTGATCAGAAATTGCAGTGAATTATGGTTTGTAACTCTCTTCTTGTAGATTGGTCTGGAAATCACATGTTTTATGTTGTTTTGAGAGAATTCAGGTAATCAATCATATTTATTTAAGTTCAATATCCATGATCTCTTAGTAAATTTTGTTTTGTATGGAACTGATTTATTTGGTCACTACAGACAGGCAATTACAATCTTGTGATTAACCTCACAGTAAATATTCATATACTCTCTTTTATTGACTCTCACACGAAGAAAGTAGAGACAGTCTTCAAGAATCTGATTTGTATCACAAGGAGGTTGTCAATTATCTTTCGCAATATATGATGTATGGACTTGAAGAGAACATATTCCCTCAGTCCTTAGGTGATCCCTTCTTTCCCTATGCTTTGTGCTCTACTGAGAAGCAGTATTTTAAACAGGCTGACAAAAGGAAAAGCATGGAAACCAGATGCTTGTTACTATTTGTAGTAATGGTTTAAAGAAATGTAATTCATCACTTATGGTGTAGGCAGGAGTTCAGTATTTAATGTTTAACTAGACAGAGAGAAAAAGAAACTTGGCTGATTTTGACGTGCTAAAAATTAAGGAATGCATATGGAGGGAATTACTCAGTTTCCACCTCTGCAAACTCTGGCAGATATAAGGGCAATGTTCAAATTTGTAAACTGCTTGAGCAGCAGTGTAGGTCTTCATATCATCTTTATGCTTTCTCTCCGAGCTGAAATACAGTTTGAGTTGTCCTGGACATACACTGAAGCACATATAGAATAAATGATTGTTTGTTTTGAAAAAAAAGGTGTTAAACTTCCATTTAGAAACCGAGAAAGAAATGTTTCAAATGTCAGCTTCAGCAAATAAATTGGTAGTTGATTGATCTGCTTTGATTGATCATAATTAATGAAAATATAATTAATTAAAAGAAAGAAATTATGTATCTTTCTTATGTATAGTCTCTAAGATCTCTCCAAGCAGTATTCTGTATTTTAATATTGCATATTGAGATATTGCTATTATTGTCAGAGATATCACACTGAATTCTTACTCTGATTTATGCAAGGCTTTGATTCTTTATGAACTAACAGGTTATATACCAACTATTTTATAAAATTTGCTCAGATGAAATGATGAGTAGATGGATTCTGAGAGAAGTGAACAGGTGATGGATATTCAGTTTTCTGGGTTTTTGGGTTTTTTTTTGTTTCATTATGTGTTTCTGCATTCAGCTGGTGAAAAATGTACCTTACCCGATTCTCACTGAGCTGATGTTTTTGTGTGACTTTACTACCCAAGGTTTGTATAAAGGTGTGAAAGAGTCCAGCGCAGAGCCACAAAAATGACTAGGGGAGTGTAACATCTCCATTATGAGGAGAGACTGAGGGAGCTGGGGCTCTTTGGCTTGGAGAAGAGAAGACTGAGGGATGACCTCATTCATGTTTATAAATATGTAAAGGGTGAGTGCCAAGAGGATGGAGCCAGGCTCTTCTTGGTGATGCCCAATGACAGGACAAGGGGCAATGGGTGGAAGTTGAGGCATAGGAAGTTCCATGGAAACATCAGGGAAATATTTTTCCCTGTGAGGGTGACAGAACACTGGAACAGGCTGCCCAGATGGGTTGTGCAGTCTCCCTCTCTGGAAATGTTCAAAACCCACCTGGATGCATTCCTATGTGATCTGATATAAGTGATCCTGCTCTGGCAGAGGCACTGGACTAGCCAGCCTTCCTCACCTCTCCTTCTCTCAAGGCAACTGTAGAAGATTGCTACTTTCATTTTCCCATGCAATGACCTTTGTTAGCCTTGCTGTCTCCTATAGGGAAAATATTGCTGCTATTACAGACCATTAAACTCTGGTTACAGTTATTTATGCACATTATTTTCAATATTGATGTTGTGTATGCATGTTATGATAACCTCAGTGCATTACATCTTGCATTTCTGTGAACCTCATAGTGAAATATAGAATGGCTCATGTTCTGATTGAGAATTAAAGTTGAAAAAAAGAAAGAAGGAAATTCACATGATTTGGAAAAGGACAAACTCACTTTATAGGTGGTATCCATCTCGTCTAAGTATAGACTTTGAAAATCTCTAAGCCATGGAGAAAGGTAATTTCCCCTTTTTTTGGAATATGAGAAAGCAACTTGTCCTTTCTTGCCTTAAATGATAATCGCAGAATGCCACCAAAGCTAAACCTTTAGAGTAAAAACCATATTCATTCAGTGCTTTTATGAAAAATACCTTGTAAATGGCAATGACATTGCACTAATAATTGTAAATAAAACACAAAATCTTCAAATGTTCTATATCTATTCCTTATCAAGATTAAGCATATGGATGCATCTTTTACATTTTCATTAGGAAAATTATCTTAACTTTGATTTTATTGTAGTTTAGAAGATCTGCATCTCACACTGACCGCATATTATCCTATAAGTGATTTGAATCAATTTGCTTATTGTTCCAAGATCTGTCTGAGAAATTATCTGCTTTGCAAGGTACAGGCTGCTCTGATTATTTCTAACATGTAACTATAGAAAATATTCACATAAGCAGTATAATTGGTAGTTCTTGGCTTGTGGTTATGTAATTGCACATTCTAAAATGTCCTGCAATGTGCAAAGACATTTTCTGACATTTGTGCCTTCAGATTGGTGAGATAAGCAATTTTTTCTTTTGTGGAATTTTAATTAAGGCATACCTGCTGTCTGTGACATAATGAAGTGAATGTTCAGACTTGGCAAAGAATCGTATTTTAACAGCACAGTATTTGTTTAATCATAGTGCGCAACATGGGTCAAAAATGTTTTCCAGCAGTGGTTTCTTTTAATTAAAAGCTAGGTTTAATAATATTCTTCTTGTTACTTGTAGTACCAAGAGGTCTGGCACCAGAAAGTCTTCCTGCTTTTCCAGAGTTTCATTCAGGTCAAATTAAGTCCAGCCTGGATCTAAGAGAGAGTTGTGGGTCTAAGAGGGAGTACATGTGTCCCCCCTGCAACATCTCCATGATGAGTCCAGCCTTGCAGCTATTCAGTTCTCCCTTGATGTTTTCAGTCTTAAATATGAAAGTATTTTTTCCATTCTCTTTAAAATTAAAAAGTCCTTATACCTCACAGATGGAATCAGAGCAACTCAGTACATTCTTACTCCTGAAACCTTTCTTCAGGGATACTCTTTGTTGTCTTTATTAATTTGATTAGTCCTCTTTAAAGTCCTCTTGAAAACAACTCTTGCCGGCATGAGCACAATTTTAGATTGAGAAATTTGAGCATGTTCACAAATTCTAGCAACACTAAATTGAATGCAAGTTCAGACAAGTCTTTTTAAATTTATCAGTTTTGGTTTAAAATATTGCTTGAATAATCCTGAATGTGCCAATTTATTTTTTTTCCATCTGCTACCCAGGACTTTTGTCACCCTTAGATTTTTTAGGGGGAAAAAGGTATGTAATTTGTTTCACAGCAACAAAGTGGTTATCTCACTGGTTTTTAAAGGTTGCAATTTTTTTCACAGTAATATAGTAGTTAGCTCACTGGTCTTTAATGGTTAACATTTGATGAATCTTTGCCTGTTCTTTCTGAGAGAATCTTCATTAGCACAGCAGACAATCTTAACTGACACATACATATTTTCAGTGCTGAAAAGTCGACTTGTGAAAAGAAATAGAATTAAGAAGTAACTAAATTGCACAGCTGGCCTCACAAGTCACTACCTTTCAGGCCTGGCTGGATGAGGCCTTGAGCAACCAAGTCTAGTGAGGAAGCATCCCTGGCCGTGGTGGGGAGTTTGAAGTAGATAATCTCTGAGGTCCTTTCCAACCTAAGCCATTCTATGATTTGGATCTTATATACATACCCAGTCATCATATCTTATAAAGAGGAAAAAAAAGGGGCTGGGAGAATGTTTGCAGGTTTCAGCCTGTTCTAAGTGGTCTGTGTTCCACCTGTCTTAGACAGAAGGTGTGCCATTTTCCCCAGAAAATGTTGTCTGCAGTTTTTTTCAGTTCTGCTGCTCTTTCTCATTCAATACCTTGGAATGCAGAACAGTGCTGCAGTAAAGTGTGTACATTTTCATTTTTAGCAAGTGCTAAGTGACAAAATTGTGGAAGAACAAAGAGGGTTGTTTTCTAAGTATTTAGAGCTCAGGAAGAGACTCTGCTTGGTTTCTTCTGGAGTTAATGACAGGAATGAACCATTTTGAATGCATCTAGCCCCTTCTTGCTTCAAATGATCCTAATAATTATCAGATCATAAGGTTTGGGTTTGGGGTTTTTGTGTTTGGTTTTTGGTTTGTTTGGGTTTGTTGGGGTTTTTTGGTCATGAATTTAATTAATCTCCAGAAGATAATTAGAGATAAATTCTATTTGCCATTATTCTGAGCAAAGACTAATGAGATATAAAGCAGACAATAGATGTATTGTGAAAGCAGCACGCTTTAAATACCAACCTAACACTTTTTATAATACATAAAATCCAGTAGGTTTAACAAAGGCATGGCTGGAGAGTGAGTTGGATGTGGGTTTTTTCATTAGAAATGAGTGATCTTCTTTTATAGTGCAATCAGTTCTGTATGGTTGAAAACAAGGGCCTAAATTAATCTCTTGTGTGCATTGAGTAATAATAATCAGAATGTTATGTAGAGATTTGATTAAAACATTCTCTATAAATGTTCATTTAATATATTAGTGGGTCATTCAAAACCAGACTCACACAAAGACAGCAATAAATGAAGCTTTATGTATTTTACTTCAAAGTAAGTGCAAATATTGTCATGTACTGAATCTTATAGATCAAAATTATGAATTAGAGCAACAACTTCATCAACTTAGTGAAAGAATGGATGTAAAATTTGAATGGACAAAGACTCCAAGCTCTATCAGGATCTGGACATGCTGGAACGGGTTGGAACTGGATGATCTTTGAGGCCCCTTCCAACCCTAACAACTCTAGGATTCTATGATTTTGAACCTTGGTGCTAGTGACCTTCTAACATTTCTACCTTTTTGCTGTGCTAAATTGGGGTGCTCACAAAGGCCAACTTTAATAATTGGAGATTATTCCCATCCATGGTTACTGCAAAGAGGAAAAGTTCCTCTAGAGAGTAATGCAGATAAGTATACAGTGTTGGGTGATTAGAACTTACTTTATAGGATGACCTCCATGAGCTTTACAATGAATAGACTTTCCTCTGCCTAAATTTAGATCTGATGAACAAGTTGTTCCTTTAGGGTGAAATGTTTACATTCATGACTTTCTGGATGAAGTCCTAATTCATTCATACTATACATTATACTATACTATACTATACATTCTCCTCTTCTTTGGCACTGTCTTTTTCTGTTATTTATCAAAGAATCCACCAAGACATGGCTATTATTTCTAACTTTTCTAATTTTAGTAATGCCTTTAACACAAGTATACCTTTTTTTGCACTTCCCTTGATATAACCTGCATCAAACATCAATATTTACAAGCTTGTTTTAATCACCCTTTTTCGCTGTCATGCCCACTGATACAATGTTAACAAATGGGGAAATAAATGATATCATTTTTAACAGTTACTTGTCAGCTGCTCTGAAACAACCTAATTGATGGTGCAGTCATGACTTCTGTTGGAGTCCTGTACTCCCTGTTGACAATATGGTGTCAGTAAAAGTTAATGGGGTGTTTTAACATGTGGTAATCAATGGGAGAAATCTTCCCTGACAAAAATTAGGAATTTCACTTAAATTAAATATTATGTAACAAGTGCAGAATCACAGAATCAACCAAGTTGGAAAAGACCTCAGAGGTCATCAAGTCCAACTTATTACCTAACACCTCATGACAACTAAACCATGGCTCCAAGTGCCAAATCAAAGCTTTTTGAACCCCTCCAGGGATGGTGACTCCACCACCTCCCTGGGCAGCACATTCCGATGGCCAATTACTCTTTCTGTGAAGAACTTTCTGCTCACCTCAGGCCTAAACCTCCCCTGGCACAGCTTGAGACTGTGTCCTCTTCTTCTGTCAGAGGTTGCCTGGGAGAAGAGACCATCCCCATCTGTCTACAACCTCCTTTCACGTAGTTAGTTGTAGAGAGCAGTAAGGTCTCCCCTGAGCCTCCTCTTCTCCAGGCTAAACAACCCCAGCTCCCTCAACCGCTCCTCATAGGGCTTGTGCTCCAGACTTCTCATCAGCCTCATTGCCCCTCTATGGACACCTTCAGGCATCTCAATGTCCTTCTTAAATTGAGGAAGTCAGAACTGGGCACAGTACTCAAGGTGCGGCCTTTGCATTTTTCTATCCAGGGTATTGTTTTTACAAGCCTGGTGACTTTTAAAATTTGTATTAGGCTTGGAGGGCTTTTGCTGTAGATTTGTTTTGTTTGGTTTTGTTTTGGTTTTAATTGTGGCTTTCTTTGTAAGTTTAAAAACTAAGATTTAAAACCAACAACGACAACAAAAAAGAAATTTGCAACCAACAACTCCAACAAAGTTTGTTTTCTGCATCAGTTGAGAAAAAGAAGGGACTTTTCCTGGTGTGACGGGAGTTTGTGTGAGTCAGTTAGCTTTTCTTGATGACTCATATCAGAATATTGAAATATGAACATTTTGTGTGGTTATTGTTACCGCGGTGCTGCTTCCTGTTGTTTTAGTTCAGTGTGCTGAAGTTGTTAAGATTATCTTGATCCTACACAGACAAAGAAGCTAGAGAAAATATTTCTCAAAACTGTGTTAGTGGCTACTAAAGACATAAAAGACTTACAAACCCTCAGTTCAATAAGATGTTACAAAACCTAAATAAATCTGTTCTTAAGGCACCCAAGATGCTTGTTAAGCAACCTTTTAAAATGTAGTTAAATGACATTCTGTGTTAATATTTTGCATTATTGCTATGGATCAGAAGGGTTCATTTTACTTTTAGTTTCCCCTAGAGAATTTTAAATCCAACAATATTGTCCCAGCCAAGCATTTATTATTTCCCTAGCTTTTCTGTGAAAGCTTTAGATTATTTATGCATCCAATGGAGTCTTTCAGGATGATATTTTAATAAACTAGAGTATAAGTGCCATAGCATATGGACCTTGTATTGCCTCTCTCCTTAAAAAACAATCTGTATGCATGCTTAAAACCAATCTGTACACAATAACATTAACTGAATATTTAGCTTTTTATTTTTCCACTGTTTTCATTCTCTTTCCATTTGTAGAATCATAGAATCTTTCAGATTGGAAAAGACTCTTGGGATCATCAGGCCCAACCTTTAACCCTACTCTGCCAAGTTCACAACTAAACCATGTCACTAAATGCCACATCTAAATGACCTTTTAAACACATTCAGGGCTGGTGACTCAGCTCCCTCCCTGGGCAGCCTGTTCCAATGCTTGACCGCTCTTGCTGGGAAAAAACATTTTCCTAATGTTTTGCCTAAACCTCCCCCTGCGCAACTTGAGGCCATTCCCTCTTGTTCTGTCACTAATTACCTGTGAGAAGAAACCAGCACCTACCTCGCTGTATTGTCCTTTCAGGTAGTTATAGGGGGTGATAAGGTCTCCCCTCATCCTCCTCTTCCTCATGCTAAACAGTCCCAGTTCCCTCAGCTGCTCTTTATTAGACTCATTGTCTAGGCCCTTCACCAGCTCAGTTGCTCTTTGCACCCACTCCTGCTCCTCAATGTCTTTCTTGTATTGTGTCCAAAACTGAACACAGTACTCAAGGTGTGGCTTCACCAATGCCCAGTACAGTCTACTTCTTAGCTCAGAGCTACTAAGTGTAACAGTATTGATAGCACTTAAGTTCTTGCAAGAAATTCCATATAACACATGTATCTAAAATAATTGCAATTGTTACTATAGGCAGAGAAACTATGAAGAAGAAAGACATCTCATTTTCACTGCATTAGTACCTACTTGGGTACAGCATGAGGAGCAGTCTCAAAAATCATGTAGAAAGTGTCTGAGATGTATTCCATTATATCAAAATTACGCTTATCAAGGAGTATTTGTGAGTTGTCCTCAGAAATATTGTCCTCTTGAGCTGACCTCAGAAACAATGTCCTCTTCCCTTTACCACCTCCAAAACCCAGAAGTGATCAGGCTTTATTTTCATATTGTTACCTCACAGTCATAACCATCCAAAATTTCATAGTATGGAAACAATGGAAAAGCAGTATATATCATATTTAAGAAACAAGTTTCACTTGGAATTCTTTTCCAAGTGTGAATCAAGAGTGAAATCTTGGTTTCTTTGGGATTGTGTCAGTTTTCCCACTGACTTATGAGAGCCAATGTTGCATCTTTTGAATTTTTGTTAAGAAAGATCAGAACTCGGGTTTATTTAAACATGTTAAATCAGCCTTTTTTTTTAATACCTCTCTTCTAATCACCTTGATGCTTCTCTGGTTTCTCTCTCATGCATTTTCTTTGAATGAATTATTTAAAAACAAGCAAACAATACTTCCAGCATATTTTAGAAAGAGCAAAAAAGGATGATAGCTACATACTGACCATCCAAACAAGAATGAAAAACCTGCCCATCTATTTCTATATGACTCTAAAATACAGTATTTATTCCAAGCCTGGCTGAAGCTATAGTTTTTCCCAAATTTCCCACTTAGTGAATAATTTGATCCTATTCTTACTGGAATCATTGTGGATAATACACCTGCTGGCTTACTGGAAAAAGTACAGGGCCAAAATAGTCATGAGAGCAATTTTTCTATTCTAGGGTGTTTTATCTGGAAAGTTTAAAAGTGAAAGATAGGTGGAAAGGAATAGAAATTAATAAGTCAGAATCATAATATAATTTGACTTTTGACATTTTACTTATCTGTGTCAGAGCTTAACACAGGAAAACAATTTCACCAACTTATTTTTTCCTGTGGGAAGTTGATAACACAGGGTAATTGTTTCGACAAGAGAAAAGAACTGGAACTTCCAATGACATTTTTCATTTCTGTAATACAGATTTTCCTTTCACTTTGGAGCATTATGTTCATATCCAGAACTGCGTTAATTTAAAAATATGAGAGATAACTTCACTGAGACAAGATTGAGGAGTGCTATGAATCAGTTGATTTCCTTCATATTCTTTAAACAAAGTGGAGAATGTCAATTTTCTCCCCTTCTGACTCAGTTTGTCTCTCCTCATTGAGTCCTTCCCATGTAAAACAAGATGATGATATTTCTTCAGGCACAGGATGTGACAAGCAACATTTTCAGTCCTTTTTATGGTGTCAACAATCCCACAGTATAATTCTACTCAAGTTGTTGGAACTATATTTATGTTCAGTATATGATCTGTTGTGTGTTCTTTTCTCTTGAGGTAAAGCCTAACTTTAATGCTTAAAACCACCTGCACATGAGCTAGTTGCTCTTTGTAGCATGACTTCTAATGCCACTGCATGAAACACCAGATAAGTGATGTTAGACAAAGTCCCACTTCCACCTTTTGACTATCAAATGACATTTAGGTGATGAACTCAAGTGTAGATTTCAAATATAAGCAACTAAATTATATGAATCTTACTTTAAGATTTCAATTGTTATGTCTATAATCTTAGTAAATGATAAGATAACTTGTCCTAGCTTTGAGCCATGAGCTGCCCAGGGTAAAAGGACAGAAGATATTTCACCCCTTCCCAAGGAGTAAACTAAAAATGCTCCACACTGCATCGGAAGTTTAAATGGAAATTCTATTAACAAATATATACAAAATATATTCAGGTAAAAGGAATACATTCACAAATTAGGCTCAGTTCTTCACCTGCACCCACCAGGACAAAGCCTTCCAGAGCATTCCAAAACCTCCACACCACTCAGCCTCAGCAGACCCAAGAGTAATCAAATTGCCCCCACCGTGAGACCCAGGCCCACTGCAAGCTTCAACAGGCTCAGTGGTGTATCTGGAAATTTGCTGCCAATCAAGGCCAGGAGAAAACTTCTCCCCCACAAACCATTAAGATAACAGCGTGCACATCCCAACTCAGAGAGAAGAGAGAGAAAATTTGCTGTACAGGAAAATGGAATAGAATAACAGAATAACATATGGGGAGCTGGTAGAAGCCTCATCCCTGGAGATTTTTAAGGCCAGGCTGGATGTGGCCCTGAGCAACCTGATCTAGTGTGAGGTGTCCCTGCCCATGGCAGGGGGGTTGGAAATAGATGATCTTTGAGGTCCCTTCCAACCCTCACAATTCTAGGATTCTATGATTACAGTATCCTGGCACAAGCTATCTCTACCCCTGAGACTCTTTATCCTCCGGAGGACTTTTCTTTGTGTTTATAACAATTAACTCTTGATTTCCCTTAACATACAACACAGCTCTACATAATATTTTCTTGTTATAAAAGAAGTCCAAAAATTACTGACAACTTTTTGAAGCAGACAAGAACAAATCTGTATTAGGAATTTCATTTGGTTTTTAGATTGAGATGTACAGATGAAAAAAATTAAGCCAGTTGCCTTCAGATCCTTAGGGGCCTAATGTACCTGCTGGTCTAATAAAATGTACTGCTTCTAGCTTGTTTTGCCTATGCCACCATGTCTGCAGCAACATTACTATTACTGTTTTTCATGGTATTTAAGTTCTCTTAGGATGGAATCACAGCATGCATTTCTTTAAGCTAGCTGCATTGTGCAAAATAAGTATAGGGGGTTGTATTAAATTATTACTGTTTTCATTCATTTTGGCAGCTAGGATAAACTGAGCTTTATATGTGACCCAGAGTATACCCTTTTCCATTCTGTACTTGCTCTGAAAGTGCTGATTTTGGCTATAAGGTAATTGAAAGCTTGCCTTTTATCTTTTACTATTCTGAGAAAACATAATGAAAATTGAGTCCTCTCCGAAAACAAAACAAAACAAAACAAAAATACCCCAACAACATTTGAAAGCTGCAGTAAACATCATAATTATTTTATTAGTCAGCAGGTGGGTTATGAAGTGGCAGTGTCGAGTTGGTGAATTTAATTTACACTACAACTTCTGTTTGCTGCTTACATGTGTCTCCTAACATTTTTAATGCCACCTTAAACTGGCATTAATTCTGAGGTGGGTGAATAACCTGAGGAGAGATGTGGGTTTTATTTTGTTGTCATAGAGCTTTGCTAGGAAACCTTGTCTCTTCTGCACACAGCATGTAAGGCAAATGTTACTCACTGCAAACACCTCTTGCTTCCTCTGCAGTTTTGAGCCTGTCTCTAGAGCCCAAGCGCTAGCAGCCTTGCAGCTTCCCATGCAGGACCTGTCCTAATATACCATTCCCCCTCAATCTGGCATAGTTTGTGTTATCAATGACTAAACCAGGCTTTTCTTGCCTTGCCAGTCCTGCGACATCAGTGACCAAACCAGGCTTATCTTGCTTTGCCAATCCTGCGCCTTGAAAGTGCAAACCACTGATGCATGTCAGCTGTTGGCATTGCTTCCAAGATGTGCTTTGACAGCACCAGTAGTGGGGACCCTCAAAGGTGCCACCCTGCCTACGCACAAACACCGTTGTACTTGTTGCTGCCCACCCGCAAGCCACCATCTGCACATCATTCCCTGTGTGAAATTTGTGCACTGGCCTGGTGGGAAGACAACACAAAACCAACCCACTACAGATGGAGGTTGCAGGGACAACAGCTTCTGCAGGGCTGAAGGGAGCTCCTACCCACCCTCATCCAAGAAGCTGAAGAGGGACAGCCTCTGCCTGGGCAGGGGCAGGGGACTGCTGAAATCCTGTTTAATTTTGCAGGTGTTTTGCTCCTTCAAAACAATTCTATTACTTTTTAGGAAATTTTTTGAGCAGGCATTCAGAATTCAAAGTCACTCATTAATAACTTGGCAAAGGGCAAACAAATGCATTGTGAAAAGCTAATTTAAATAGAAATAGGCTCATTCCCTTGTGGGGGTTGCATATGCCTTTTTTTTTTTTTTTTCCTCAAAAAAAGAAAAATCTAGATTTTTATGAGCAAATCCAGTTGTCTGAGGAACTGCTCTGACATATTCAGGAAAAAAAGAAAAAATAGAGCTAGGTGAGCTGTTTGTCATTTTTGTACAGCTGGCACTATCTAGACTTTTTGATTATATTTGAGGAATGACAGTTTCATGGGGTGAATGGGAAAGCAGGAAGAGAGATTAGGGAAGGAAAGATACTTGCAAAATGTGGATAATGCAGCATTTACTGGAAAATTATGTGTTCATAACAGAAAAAAAAACACATTTATTTTCCCCTACTGTTGTACACAAATGAAAAGTTTTAGGCTTCATAGGAAATAGTCCTGTGCAATTACTGTTCTGACAAAGACAGGCTCAAAAGACTGAAGGAGAAAAAAAAGCTATTCTAACTTCTGAAATGTCAAGGACATTTAAAGATAAATGCAACACCTTATTCTAATATATTATAAATGCTAGTTGGCAGATTACTTCTCGTATTTCCAAAAGCTAAATTCTGTACTGTACTGCTCTAGGTGTCTTCTTGTGTGTGGTGTTCATGAACATCCCTGTGATCTGTCATATTAGATTTGATATGCACAGAAACCTGAGAGAACAACGATTTATAAATGCCACTCAAAGCTATAAAGGTATATAAAGCTATATAAGGTGGACAGAAAGCATAAAGCAGTGAACATATCTGACATGATGTAACTTGGAAGAAAATATTTACATACAGGTAACAGACTGAGAGAGTTGGGCTCTTCAGTCTGGAGAAGAGAAGGCTCCGAGGAGACCTAATTGTGGCCTTCCAGGATCTGAAGGGGGCCTGCAAGAAAGCTGGGGAGGGACTTTTTAGGATGTCAGGTAATGATAGGACTGGAGGGGAATGGAACAAAACTAGAAATAGGTAGATTCAGATTGGGTATTAGGAAGAAGTTCTTCACCATGAGGGTGGTGAGACACTGGAACAGGTTGCCCAGGGAGGTGGTGGAAGCCTCATCCCTGGAGGTTTTTAAGGCCAGGCTGGATGTGGCTGTGAGCAACCTGATGTAGTGTGAGGTGTCCCTGTCCATGGCAGGGGGTTTTGGAACGGGATGACCCTTGAGGTCCTTTCCAACCCTAAAAATTCTAGGATTCTATGAGTCAGTGTCTTGTTATAACTTAATAATTCCATAAGAAACATAATCCTTCCTCTTGATAGTCAGTGTCATCAGTTTTCTCAACCTGTCATTTTAAAACAACAATTTTGAAAAGTGATATTTAATTTAACAAAGATAGAACTAACCCAAACAATATAAAGGATACTTTGAGGCCTTACATGCCAAATGAAAAGATTTTCAAGACTTGATATTATTCTTTCTCTTTTTCAATGTATGGCAAAGTAAAGTCTTCTGAAAAAATGCCAACTGACCGAGTTTCTTTATTAAACAGAGTGCTTCATATTATTGAAGGACAGAAAACTTGCTTTTACTTGATTAAAAATACTATTCTGAGCCAATAGGAAAATTATGAGTCTACTCTTGGGATTATAAAAGGATTTTGTGAGCAGAAAGGAGGCCCTTTTTAATAAGCAAATTGTTACAGAATGAATAGTAACATGTGTAGAAGGTCCTTACAGGTCCTACTCATGAACGTTATGGAAGAGTAAATGAATTGAGTAGAGTACAAAATGCAATTCTCACTAAGGAACCACAGTTGTGGAGGGGTTGTAATTCTTGTTCATTTATGGCAGTTGATTGCATCTAGTTAAATTAACTGTTAAATTTTCAGTATATGGATTGTTTTCTTCTCCAGGCATATCAAAATGATATTTATTTTGTTAGAGGGCTTTCAGCATCATTGGTATGTTAGGATAGAAGGAAAATAAATAAATGAGTAAAGAAATAAAAGCTGTTTTCTGCAACTTCAGCCATTAAAAGAGAAGGTAGGTTGGTGCTGGAATAGGACTGTCACAGAACCAAATTACTGAAGTGGGATTACATGAGAGTTTGCATTTTCCTGATTTATTGTAACTAGGTGAGAGTCAGTCTCTTCTCCCAGGCAACCAGCAACAGAACAAGAGGACACAGTCTCAAGCTGCACCAGGGGAGGTTTAGGCTGGATGTTAGGAAGAAATTCTTCACAGAAAGAGAGATTTGCCATTGGAATGGGCTGCCCAGGGAGGTCACCATCGCTAGAAGTGTTTAAAAAGAGGCTTGATGAGGCACTTAGTCCCATGGTTTAGTTGATTAATGGTGTTGGATGATAGGTTGGACTTGATGATCTTAAAGATCTTTCCTAACCTGGTTTATCCTGTATTTCTGTACACGGCATTTAAGAAAAAGTTGGGGTGAGGGGGAAATAATAATAAAGATATCATTCACACTGCAGTGGTAGGCTGTTATATTAAAAGATTTGAAAGAGAATTCAAAATGCCTTCACCTACGTCTAAGAGACATTTGATACTTGTTTACTTATTCAAATATAAAACACTGAAATGTAAAACTGGTTTTAAAACATGACTGGTCTTCGCCTGTTGCAATTTTAATTAAAAGCATTTAAGTGTTTGTAATTAAATTAAATGGAACTCAGCAGTCAGCAGAAAACATTCTCAGTTCAAACAAGTGCTCTTTATCTTCTCCCAAATCTTCACCAGATTTTTTGTGGAGAGAAGAATAAGTTGTTTATTCTTTGTCAGATTATGTGGGGAGAACCCCTGCCCTATGTTTTTAACAATGTTAAGCTGTATTTAACCTTTACAGAATTTTCAGTTACATGCCTTTGAAAAATATATGAGGATTTCTGACCTGGAAGAAAAAGGCACTTTCAACAAAAGAAAGCTAATTTTTAAATCTTGCTTAGAATATGAAATAAGAGGAAGATTTTCATGCCTATGGTGATACATCAACTCTTTTTCCTAAATAAGTTGACAGTCTTGCTGAAGGACAGAGGAAGGGATTGTGATGGGTTCAAACCAAGACAAGAATGGATAAACCAAGTATTTGTTTGAGACAAAGATATCTTTCCTTCTACCATGAAACACAAACTTGCTAAGACTTTAAAAATACACCCTGAGAGATTCAGTGCCTATGGGAGATAATGATTATGAGAAGACAGAAGGAGTAAGAAGCTTCCACTAGTTGAGATATACACAGCATACGTCAGCCACACCAGCTGGAAAAATCCATTTATTTCCACTGACTGAATAACTCACTTTTGATTCCAGTTTATACAGGTAGGAACATGATTACTCAGTGCCTGTCTCCAATAACTCAGCTACTCTTGAGCTTCATTTAGTCTTTGTGGCCAGAGAGAGCTCTTCTCCAGAGCCTTATACCAGCAGTCCCAGGGGTGGGAAACAATACAGACTTGCTCTATTCCTTCTTTAACACACATGCCAGGGCAGATGGCAGGATCACTACCTGAAGGGTGGTTGTAGCCAGGAGGGGTTAGTCTCTTCTCCCAGGCGACCTGCGCCAGAGAGGGAGGACGCAGTCTTGGGCTGCACCGGGGGAGGTTTAGGCTCGAGGTGGGGAGACAGTTCTTCACAGGGAGAGTTGTTGGCCATTGGAATGGGCTGCCTGGGAGGGTGGTGGAGTCACCACCCCTGGAGGTGTTTGGGAGGGGATTGGGCGTGGTGCTTGGTGCCATGGTTTAGTAGTCATGAGGTGTTGGGTGACAGGTTGGACTTGATGATCTTTGAGGTCTTTTCCAACCTTATTGATTCTATGATTCTATGATTCTATGAGATGAGAAATGCACACACAGTGAAACAGTGCTTTATTTATTTTTTTAAAGAAGCCCTGCTGTAAATGTGGTTATGTTTTTCCCTTCTGTGGGAACCTGTACCATTTTTCACAAGATAGTAATGACACTAAAGACTCTGGTGACATAGTCAGAAGGTGGGAATATATTTAACTGAATGCAGTTGTATCTGCCACAGTGAATGCCTGCTAGAATCGCATCCTCTAAAACCTGGTTTAGGTTTCAGCAGCCCGTGGTACAATGGAACTCTTCAGAAGTGCTGTAGGTGTTAACAGTCTGTTAAAGAAAACAGTATGAGTGGAATGAATATACCTAGATTCATTTTTATTCTGTACAACTGATTTATAAAGGAAATAGAGGAGAGAAAAACAGGAGAGCAAACTACTGTGAAAAATAATTAAAGATATAAATACTTGGAAAGTGAAGACTGTTTGACATTCTTTAAACTATTAAGCAGATTATGTATTTTAATATTGCATATTGAGATATTGCTATTATTGTCAGAGATATCACACTGAATTTTTTACTCTAATTTCCATTAAAAAAAACCCACAAGTTTATGCAAGGCTTTGATTCTTTGTGAACTAACAGGTTATATACCAACTATTTTATAAAATTTGCTCAGTTGAAATGATGAGTAGATGGATTCTGAGAGACGTTCATAGGTGATGGATATTCAGTTTTCTGGGTTTTTGGGGTTTTTTTGTTTCATTATGTGTTTCTGCATTCAGCTGGTGAAAAATGTACCTTACCCGATTCTCACTGAGCTGATGTTTTTGTGTGACTTTACTACCCAAGGTTTGTATAAAGGTGTGAAAGAGTCCAGCGCAGAGCCACAAAAATGACTAGGGGAGTGTAACATCTCCATTATGAGGAGAGACTGAGGGAGCTGGGGCTCTTTAGCTTGGAGAAGAGGAGACTGAGGGGTGACCTCATTCATGTTTATAAATATGTAAAGGGTGAGTGCCAAGAGGATGGAGCCAGGCTCTTCTTGATGATGCCCAATGACAGGACAAGGGGCAATGGGTGGAAGTTGAGGCACAGGAAGTTCCATGGAAACATCAGGGAAATATTTTTCCCTGTGAGGGTGACAGAACACTGGAACAGGCTGCCCGGATGGGTTGTGGAGTTTCCCCTCTCTGGAGATATTCAAAACCCACCTGGATGTGTTCCTCTGTGACCTGGTATAGATGATCCTGCTCTGGCAAAGGGCTTAGACTGGATGATCTTTTGAGGTCCCTTCCAGCCCTTAACATTCTGTGATTCTGCGAAATAGATTTAATAAAAACATCGCCTACAAGCAGTGCTAGACATCGTTTACTTATTTAATAAATAATGATTTCCCCCTCTCCCCCAAGGAGTAGTTTTCACAATCTTTTCAGAATTTGTATGAAATCCAGTGAAGAGTTTTGCCTTTACCTGTCATCTTTGCCTTTACCTGTCATCATGAAATATTTCAACTGTGTTATGCAGCCTTTCGTATTTGAAAAGCTTTATAGTCATTGTCCTAACAAGTGGTAGACTCCAAATTGCCCTTGAAATTATTGCATGATTTTGCTTTACTTGCTTAGTCTCAAAATAGCATTATAGCAAAACAAAGAAATCATTGAATCTATGATTTTATTTTTCCCCCTTCCTAAGGTTATGTTTGCTATCTACACAGATATTTGAGAAATACCTGTGTGTCTGATACAGACACATTAAAAAATACCAAAATGTAAATGTATAAAGAATATAAAAATTGGTTTTAAAAGCTAAAATTGATATATAATGTGGCTTTATTACAAAATACAGAATTAACCAGGTTGGCAAAGGCCTTTGAGATCATCAGCTCCAACCTGTCACCCAACACCATTAATCAACTAAACCATGGCATCAAGTGCCTCATGCAGTCTCATTTTAAACACTTGCAGTGATGGTGACTCCACCACCTCCCTGAGCAGCACATTCCAATGGCCAATCTCTCTTTCTGTAAAGAATCTTTCTTCCTAACATCCATCCTCCCCTGGTGCAGCTTGTGACTGTGTCCTCTTGTTCTGTCGCAGTTTCCATGGGAGAAGAGACCAACCCCCACCTAGCTACAACCACCCTTCAGGTAGTTGTAGATGGCAATAAGGTCTCCCCTGAGTCTCCTCTTCTCCAGGCTAAACAACCCCAGATCCTCCAGCTGCTCCTCATAGGGCTTGTACTCCAAACCCCTCACCATCTTTGTTGCCCTTCTCTGGACACGTTTTAGCAACTTATAGCTGACTATAGCCTGTAAGCCCTCCTCCATCCTCCCCCTGCTGCACTGAAAGCAAAAGTCCAATATGTTAACTAGGTAAAATGAGAAACACTTTAAAATTTGTCTGTTAAAAGCGAAGTGCAATTTTTACACCCACCTATAGCATTGTTTTGAAATAACCTTGACTGGCCTTTGGAAACTGATTCCATGTGCACTCCACTCAGGCAAATATTGTAAATGTGATACTGAAGCAGCTCGACAACTAGACAAGCACTTAGATTTTTTTCTAATCCTTTTTTCGTATCTCATCTGTAAGAAAATGAATGCTTACATTATAAATCAGGGGTTTAAGCATTGCTTGCTAATGCCTTCCTACAAGATTTATTTCTGGCTAACAGAGCAGGAAAAAAATACCTGAAATTATTTAGATTATTGTTTTTTTTCCTCAGAAGCCTGAGTCAAGTCTTAATGGTCAATGAAATATGAGTGCAGAAGTAAATGGGGGGAAAAATGGTTATAATTGGAAAATTAAACAATGAGGAAGCACGGAAAATTCTGAGGAGGTTATATGTTAGAGAAGGTAGATACTGCAGCAAGTGAGGGTCAAAACAAATCTTAGTACTGCTACTGGTTAATTATTGGGACTTGGGGGTGCTGGTGGATGAGAAGCTCAACATGGGTTACCAGCATGCACTTGCAGCCCAGAAAGCCAATCACATCCTGGGCTACATCAAGAGAAGCATAGCCAGCAGGTTGAGGGAGGTGATTCTCCCCCTCTACTCCACTCTGGTGAGACCCCACCTGGAGTACTGCATCCAGTTCTGGAGGAAGGATGTGGACGTGCTGGAACATGTCCAGAGAAGGGCCACGAGGATGATGAGAGGGCTGGAGCTCCTCTCCTATGAGGACAGACTGAGAGTGTTGGGGCTATTCAGTCTGGAGAAGAGAGGGCTCTGAGGAGACCTTATTGTGGCCTTCTAGTACCTGAAGGGGGCCTACAATAAAGCTGGGGAGGGACTTTTTAGGGCATCAGGGAGTGATAGAAGGACTAGGAGGAATGGAAAACAAAATAGAAATGGGTAGATTCATATTGGATGTTAGGAAGAGGTTCTTCACCATGAGCTGGTGAGACACTGGAACAGGTTGCCCGGGAAGGTGGTAGAAGTTCCATCCCTGGAGGTTTATAAGTCCAGGCTGGATGTGGCTCTGAGCAACCTGATCTAGTGTGAGGTGTCCCTGGCTATGGCAGGAGGATTAGAACTAGATGATCCTTGAGATGCCTTCCAACTGTAACAATTCTATGATTCTATATGCTGCTTGAAAGATCATGCTGTTTGTAGTCTTCTTTCTGAGTGACACAATTCTGTTACTTGCCCTGTGGTTCCATCAGTTGATGACTTTTGTGACACTGCTAGAGCCAGTGAAGTGTCACCCCTGTCTGGCAGTCATTCTTGAAAATCACGTTTTTCTTACCAATGAATCAAATAAATAACAAGATTCTAAGCAGCTGCCGTAGGACTAATTACAAGGCAGTTCCAGGCTTGGACACCTTTTAAGAAATTTTGTTTTCACTGCTGATGAATTCAAAGACTCAAAATCAAAAATTTCACTTAATCTCTCAGTTGTCTGCATCAGGTTCCTAAGGAGAGGAAGAAAAGACCCAGAATTTCTGTTTATAAAGTAACAGACTTGTCTCATTGTGCTTTCTGTCTGACAAATATCTGCATTGCAGGAAATGTCATTGTGGTCCACAATAATTGGCACCCTCATTGGTAATCTCAGCGGTGAAAATGAGACTTGAGTAGTTTTGGAAGTTGTGCTACCAGCCTTACTGTTAGGTGAAGTCATAGAATCATGGAATGGTCTCGGTTAGAAGACATCTCCAAAGGTCATCTGTTCCAACCCCCTCTGCTTTGTCGAGCTTCACCTTGAATATCTCTAGAGATGGGGCCCCAACTGCTGTCCTGGGCAACCTGTTCCAGTGTTCCACTACCCTCATGGTAAACAACTTATGCCTAATATCCATACCAAACCTGATTTTCTCTAGTTTGAAGTTATTGTCCATTGCCTCATAACTACAGGCCCTTGCAAACAGTCCCAGAAGTATATTAGCCAAGGAGGAGTGGAGAAACCTTTTCTGCTCTGGTTTGTAGATAAACAAAAGAATTTGGCTCACGATATCATGATTGTTTGCTACTTAGAACAAATAACTTCAATTAAAATTAAATGGGCTGTGCCCTGTTTCTAATTTTATCTTTTCGATACTTTGCCTTTGGCTGTCATAGAAATGGAAAAATAACTTGTGAATGTCAAATTGAGTTGGTTATGAACAAACATGTTGCCCAGATTCAAATTATCTTTTTTTCCACACAGAAAGCAAAAAAAATAGTTGTGATATTGCTTTACTTTGCTTCAGATCAACTGTGTTTTGCAGCCACATAGTTCATCAGCTGACAGTAGTCATTGGTTTGTGTACTAACTCTTGACAATGGCTTGCAGAGGTGATCGGTCTTTGCTATTTGCATTTGAAACTCATCATTGCTGTAAGCAGGACCCTAAAGTTCACTTGGTGTTCTCTGGAGCACTTGTGTGGTGTTATTTCAAATAATTTTGCAGGCTTAAAATAAAGTTTGAGGCAGTTATTGTGAGACCAGTGTGAGTACATGTAGGTATTTTACAATATTAAGCAGGTTAAATTGTTGACCTTTTCACTCAGTTCTAGATAATTGTTTTCAAATAGCAATTTACAGAGTGAAAAATCAGTATTAGAGTTCAGTAAGGCAGTATTCCTTCAAAATGAAGAAACAAACAAAACCTCACCAACTAACAGGATAGCTGAGAGCTGGTACCATGAAGGAGGGCAGAATATTGAGACTCTGCTGTTACCATTATGCCCAGATTTAAAGCTGTCGCCTTTAAGTTCACAACTGCACTGCGCTTCTACTGCTATCTCATCAACACTACTGCAAAATGGAACACTGAACTTTGCTATGAGAGCTGAGACAGACACTGAAAGTTTCTAGAAAGGTCAGCTGAAATATTCCCAAGCTGCTCACAGTCTCTCTTTCCACTGAATCTCAGGCTGCCCACAGCCCTGCTCATTGGAGGAGAGCTGTGCAAAATGCTTTACAGCAGCAGTCCCTTGGTAATTGTTTCTCTCTCTAAAGATGCCAGTGCTTCTAAACAAGGCAACAGGTAAAACTGTCAGTGAAAACTGCACAGCACACTGCTGCCTACAGCTGTGAAACATGCTGTTGATGCAGGAGATAAACCTCAAGGAGTACTGTTTTGGAGGGAAGAGTTGTTTCCAGCTAATCTAGATTTTTCTGGCCCACTGCTGGCTTTTATAAAGACAGGTTGAACGTGACAGTGCTAGGATTACCCATTAGCTTTTTACTCACAGCAAAATGCAGTAAATTTTCTCTAAAGAACCTTTCAGTTGCTTTATTACAAACAGAGGCATGCAGTACTTCTTTGAGTGCTTGTCTTTCCAGTCATAAATTCTTCTAATCAGATTCTGAGGGAAAGAAAATTGAAAAGAAATCTAGTGTAGGTTGCACTGCAAAGCATCCAGGCAGGTCTTGAAAGTCTCTAGAGAAGGACTCCACAACCTCTCTGGGGGGCCCGTTCCAGTGCTCCATGACCCTTACAGTAAAGAAGTTCTTTCTCATGTTGAGGTGGAACTTCCTGTGCTGCAGTTTCCATTGCCCCTTGTCTTATCACAGCACACAAGTGAGCAGAGGCTGTCCCTTCCCTCTTGACACTCAGCCCTCAGATATTTTTATACATTTATTAGATCCCCTCTCAAGTCTTCTCCTCTCCAGACTGAACAGTCCCAGGTCTCTCAGCCTTTCCTCAACAGGCAGTGTTCCAGTCCCTCAATCCTTCTTGTAGCTTTCCGTTGGACTCTCTCATGTAGATCCCTGTCCCTCTTGAATGGGGGAGTCCAGAACTGGATGCAATATTCCAGGTGAGGACTCGTAGGGCAGAGTAGGGAGTATTGGACAAGGGAGTATTTTTTCTCAAATTTACAAGAAATAAGTAAATAAACAGAAAATTAATAATAATTTAAAAAATCAATTTGGAAAGAGACTATATGGTAAAATAGCCATAGGATGACAGCACTCTCAAAACAGTGCATCTTTCATCCATCTGCAGTTTCCACTTCCTTGAAAAGACCCTTACAAAACCACAAAAACCAAAATGATGGAGGAAAAAGGGGCATGACGCTGGGCTAAATATATTTTCTTCAATATTTTCTTCTGTCCTTTCAGGGTATAATAAAATGTAATTAACTGAGAATATGAAACAGAATTGAGTGCTTGAAGGGAGAAGGGTTATTTTAGCTGTGTTTGGTATTTAAAATAGATCTCAGATTGGCAGAAGCCTTTTCTAAGATGATAAGCTACAGCTAATTAGAGATATGTCACTTCTGAAATTTTTTATTTCTAAAATATATTTGTTACCACTGAAATGCCAAGAAAGTTTGTTGGGGGTTTGTTTGTTTGTTTGGGAGTGGTTTTGGTATTGCTCCATGTTTTGGGTTGGTTCTTGGTTTCTTTTCTTCTTTTCAATAAAACATTTGGAATTTGGACTTTGTTTTTTCACTTTTTCTCTTTTTTTTAAAGACTACTATGCAGTATGTTCTCCAAGCAATCTCTTTTCTGGTGTTTAAAGATGTTAAAGTAGTAATGATAGACAGGAGGAAAAAAGGGAGCATGGATCTGTGTATAATCTTGCCTGTATTCTCAAAGAGAAATGTCAGCTGGCAAAAATAGGATAGCATTAAAGGTCCATTTGACAGCAGCTTCCTCCCTATTACTATTTCACGGTATCTGAGAAATGATGGTTTGTTCCTCACCGTGAGTGATGGAAGTCAGCAGGGCATTTCATCTCTGAAAAGAATTGAAAGGTACTACCTCTCAGCTGATTATACGTTAGTGTATTTTAGTAGCATATTTTATGGAAGAAATGTCAATTTTATACAGTAGGGCCATTGTTTGGCAAGCCAGACCTCACTGACATGACTTATTGGTGGCTGCCTCCTTCCAAAGCACTGAAATTGCTACCTTGTATGCATCAGAGTTATGTTTCAAAGCTTACGATCTCTAGCTGTGATCTCTAATTGTGATTTTAGATAAGGTTTAGCTATAAGAAGGGGAAAATATCTGAAGAATTGCACATTTATACTGATATCCACACTACAATTATCAGCTTTTTTCTTGAGGCATTGATATCCATCAGAAAATCTGTATGCTGTTAAACTTCCACTAGAAAAAAAATATGTGCATTCAAAAGAATCTTTAAAGATTTGTATTGATGGGAAACTGCTTTATTTTTCATCTGGCAAAGGCACTCACTCATATTTACATGTGCCAGTAACCATAGCTTGGTCCTCTCCCTGCAAATAAATATATGATCCAACTGAGTATAAGTCCTTGTTATCACAAAGCCTGATGCCAGTAGCTATGTTGCCCACAAAACTGTAAATAGGTAGTATATATGAGTGATATTGGATTAAATGTGTGTAAAACAAGATGATTAATCAGCTTTCCTTCATGTTCTCTTAACCTTGTCTCTGAGTGCCCAAATAATTTGAAAATTCAGAGCTGCAGCGTTCTCAGTTCCCAGCAGATTGCAGAGTCAGTGAACCAAACATAGATTTGTAGTCTAAGACATTAATTTTTCATTGAAGTTATAAGAAAGCAGTTACAGTGTGTGTTTAAGTAGCAAATGAATTCTGCATCGAAGTCAAAGGCTGTGAAATTTAAATAGGACAAACGTTCATACAGAATGTGTTTATACTTGGTTGCATATATAATTTAGCACTTCTAACTCCTTTTATCATGTAGTGTAGCTCAGGAAAGTAAGCTTTTTCCTCTCTTGTTTGAGTCTTGGGAAAAGGCTTTTCAGTTAGAAGATTCATTTATCTAGTTATCCTTAGGTTCCGAGATAACCACAAAATGGTTAACCATGGTGGTTAACCGCAGATGGTGGTTAACAAATTTTCAGCTGTTCACAGTCAGATGAGTAATTCTAGATATCAAAAGTAGAAACTTAGCAAAAAAAAAAGTTTTATACAAAATATATTTGTGCATTTATTTATGAATCTCCCTAGTAAAATATTGTGGTGTTTTTACTGACAATATGGAAGACTTTCAACAGCAGTATTTTAGCTGTTTTGTTGTTTTTTCAGAGTGTAACACTAAGTTGTAGCTACTTCTCAGATGGCTGTGACAGAGCAGTCTTCTTTTCATTAAGAATATAGCCAGTGGCTGGGCTCACCAGTATAGAGGAAACATGGACTTAATTGTACCAAACTCAGAGAAGGGCTGCAAAGATTAAGCACCTAGAACATCACACTTGTGAGGAGAGTCTGAGAGAGTTAGGACTGCTCAGCCTGGAGAAGACAAGCCTGAGGGGGATTTTTCCATATACATACATACCTGAGTGAAGATGTAAAGATAACAGAACCGCACTCTTCTCAGTGATGAAACAAGAGGCAATTGACACAAACTGAAACACAGAAAATTCCACTTCAGTTTAAGGAAAAACTTCTTCATTATACAGGTGGTCACATACAGGTATAGGCTGGCCAGAGATGCTCTGGAGGCTCCATACTTGGAAATATTCTAAGCTCAGCTAGACACAGCCTTGAACAACCTGGTGTCTGAGCAGAGGCTTGGACCAGTCAATCTCCAGAGGTGCCTCACAGGTTCATCTTGTCTGTAAATCTCTCAAAACATTTTAATGAACAAAAAATGGTAAAATGAATAGAAGTGAAATGATAAGAAATGTCCTGCGTTTCTTGAGCACTACAGTGTGTCATGGTTATTGCCTCATCCTTTTCATTTATTTAATGAAAGATTGCTGAGGCCAGGTGCAAGCAAATGTAAAAGGAGGTTGAAAAGCCCAAGAATTTGGGCTTTAGGTTATGTCTGAACTTCTATGTTCTTTTTCACTTGCTGTAGCTATACCCAGGATAAATAAGATGTAAATGTAATAAAAAATAAATGTCGGACAGCTGCATTCAGAAAATGTCAGGTTAAACTTGGTTATCAATATAATAGCTTCCTGAATTTTGGTGATGGCAGACAGAAAAGGAGAAAGTTATGTCAGTGGTGGCTTTTTGTAGCTTCACTGAAATTATCAGTCATCTGGAATCTCTATTAACTGAAATACTTTTAATTGGGACAGTTAGGCAGCTGATGCACAAAAAAATTACTTATATGCCTGAAAAATAAAGATACAAGGTCTTATTGCCTGATAGAAGCTGACTCTCTTTGATGCTGCGCTGTTCTTGTGACAGGCTTCATTGGTCAGGCTATCATGGGGCTAATATGAGTTCATGAGTTAGTAGCTGCCTGCATGAAAGTCAGTGTTCAGCGCAGTCACCCCAAGAACTTGCTCTTTGGAGCCAGCTTTCAGACTGACTGAACTCCTGGGTTGGACCATGTGTTCTGGACAGATTCCAGTAGAGGTTTTTACAGTCTGCTGTATGTAATTATCCCCTACACTTTCAATTTGCTGTTTTATTCACTTCCAGCATTGTGCAGTTCTGTGAACTCCTTTTAATTGCTTCATTTTGTTTGAGAGAATGCTGTATTTTAGTAGGAAAAAACAAGAAGTAAGTTATTTTTCCCTTCCTTTCTCCCTTTCCCTTCTTCTCTCTCTCTGGATGTACATATGTGCATATTTACACAGTACCAGTTTCCAGGCTGCATATTTACACAGTACATCAGAGGTTGGTAGGGACCTCCAGAGATCATCAAGTCTGATCCCCCTGCCAGAGCAGCGTCACCCAGGGTAGTCTGCATGGGAATGGGTCCAGGTGGGGTTTGAAAGTCTGCAGAGAAGGAGACTCCACAACCTCTCTGGACAGCCTGCTCCAGTGCTCCATCACCCTCACTGCAAAGAAGTTTCTCCTCATCTTGAGATGAAATCTATGTTCAAGCCTGAACCCGTTGTTCCCTGTCCCACCACTGTACACCATCCAAAAGAGTGGCCCTCTCCACAATTGGCTGTTCTTATTGCAAGCCATTGTTAAATAACAACTGTAAATCAGCTTATCAGCTATTTGTGATACATAGTTTAATAACTTTCACATTAGCTGCTTTCCAAAGGATTACAGAGAGCGGCAGGTAGAACAGCTGATATCTCAGCACTCCATCAGTAAAAAGCATGGCATGTTTCAGTTCTATCTAGTGATATGAGGTATGCCTTAGCTGTGCCACAGTCAGAGTAGTTTTGCTGAAAAATGGAAATAGTGGATGCCATCATCTCTGTGTCTTAATGGCCATGTCAAAGCCTTTTACATCTGTGCTGATGAAACTTATGTTTAAAGGCACAGCCTTAGCAATACTGTGGAAATCTAGGATGCCTGTGTACCTGTATGAAGTGTTTTCAGACAATGTACATTTTTACCACTACATAAAATCAAATCAAAATACCAGCGCACATACCTGCCAACCACTGATTTGCCGGAGTAAGTGTAGGGGAGTTTGGTGTGGAAAAGTAATTTGTCTTTTTAAACAAGATTGAAGCTATATACTTCCAACAAGGAGTGGCTAAGTTGGTAGCACATGAGACTCTTACTGGGAAGGTCGTGAGTTCAAGCCTGCAGTGGGCAGGAGAGTTCTCTCTGGGCAGCAATGTCCTCCCTCCTCAAGAGGGGATTGGACTTGGTGCCATGGTCTAGTCATGGGGTCTGTGGTGACAGGTTGGACTGGATGATCTTCGAGGTCTCTTCCAACCTTGGTGATACTGTGATACTGTGAATATAGAGAAAATTTACTACATAGCTAGAGACTGCAGGTCTGTTCTGAAATTTGCCTGTGAGTTTCCTCCCAGAGATGTAAATCACTCATGGAAACCAAGTGTTTCAGCCTGAGCTTGTGTGTAAGTGCTCACAACAGAGTCCCTGAAGTAAAAATACTGATTTTAGCAGAAAAAAAAACCCACATTTATCACAATCCACAGTAGTTTGTTGGTTTTGTGTTTGTTTGGTTTTTTAATTCCTCTAAAATAGCTGTCTTTGATTGATGTTGTGCATCTGATTTAGTTCACTTTGTTATTGTTTACCATGACTCAGATCCCCAAAGATATTGAGGTGCCCAAATCTCGCTGCAAGTCTCTATGACTATTGACTCATAGTTTCTTAAACTTAGCTGCCTTTTGCCTTTGAGCCTCTGCACCTAAATAGTTATATAAGAAAAAAACCCTTAAAGTATTATTTTGTTTTAAAAGAAATGGCAGAATTTTTGGCAATTTTATATGCATTTTACAGTAGCTTAAAACGTTTGAAATGTAGGAAAAAATTACTTGCCTCACTTTTGCTCACTTAATCTCATTTGTGATTTTGGGTGTAGACATGCAGCTAAGGGCATCAGGCCGCTTTAATACTTCTTTGAACCAATATTTGCAGCTCCCCTGTATTTTGTAAGCATCTTTAATCTGAGTGAAAATATAGGAATAGAAACATTGTTTTTCACTTTTCTAAAGGTTAAATGTAAATGTTTCAGCATCATGTGGCAGTTTTGGGCTGATGCCTAGGAAATTTTCCACAGATTGAATAGAAAGTGGTAGAATGTAAATAACTTACCATTGGATGTAAAATAAAAATAATGAAAAGATCTAAATCATAGAATCATAGAATCATAGAATCAACAAGGTTGGAAAAGACCTCAGAGATCATCAGGTCCAACCTATTACCTAATACCTAACACCACATGACAACTAAACCATGGCTCCAAGTGTCATGTCCAATCCTTTTTTGAACACCTCCAGGGACAGTTACTCCACCATCTCCCTGGCCAGCACATTCCAATGGCCAGTTACTCTTTCTGTGAAGAACTTTCTCCTCACCTCAAACCTAAACTTCCCCTGGTGTAGCTTGAGACTGTGTCTTCTTTTCTGTTGCTGGTTGCCTGGAAGAGACCAACCCCCACCTGTCTACAACATAGTAGTAGTTGTAGATGGCAATAAGGTCTCCCCTGAGCCTCCTCTTCTCCAGGCCAAACAATCCCAGCTCCCTCAGCCTCTTCTCACAGGGTTTGTGCTCCAGACCTCTCCCCAGCCTCATTGCCCTTCTCTGAATACTGTGAAGTGTCTCAATGTCCTTCCTAAGTTGAGGAGCCCAGAACCGGACACTGTACTCAGGGTGCCTAACCAATGAGTACAGGGCAGAATGAGTTCCCTGATCCTGCTGGCCATGCTAGTTCTCATGCAGGTGAGGATGCCATTGGCCTTCTTGGCCACCTGGGCACAGTGCTTGCTCATGTTCAGTTAGCTGTCAACCAGTACCCCATAAATGATCCCATTGGTCTAATAACTAACATAAAGTTAGTTGTGTAAACTAGCTTGCTCTCTTTCTCAACTTTTCACTCTAGCTGATACTAGCTGCTGGCTTTTGTGTGGCTGTTTCTGATTTTTGGCTGCATTCTTGTTGTGGCTAAGTACTAACCAGCTACTCTCTGCTCTCCTCCTCTCTCTTTTCCCTTGTACAGGGTGGGGGAAGTGAGTCGAGAGGAGGAAACTGTTGGTAACCCCTGGTTTTGTCCAGTGGGGTTCTTGTGTTGTTTATAGATTGTAAATACATGTAAATATTGTATATTTTGTACATATTCATTGCATTTCATATTTCTAGATATTAGTTTTGCTTGTAAATATAGCTTCATTTGCTTCCATTTGAGCTGGTCTGGCAATTTTGGAGGTGGGGGTGTAATTTCAACCCACTAAACATCACTTCCTTTCAGCAAAATTTATATAATTCTTTTCATGGGCAGCATAAGTATGCAAGAGAGCTGAGCACTGTCTCGTTTATGGTGCTAAAAAGAAAATGCCTGGAGGAGATTTTGCAATATCAACCAGCCTGACAGGATTTCTTGATTTGAAAAGAGATGATAAAGTTTCTAATGTCCTCATCATGTCACTGAGAAATAGCTATTAAACCTGAACTCCAAATGTGATAAAAATATGTGCATTATTGCCATGCAATATTAGCTGTCACTAAATATTGTTCAAGATCAGCATGAGGAAAAGGCTAACAACAATTTAAACTTCAAGTTGAAGGGTTGTTTTTTTCTTTATATATATATATATATATACAATACAGTACAATACACCAGGTTGGAAGAGACCTTCAACATCATCGTGTCCAACCCATCAACCAATCCAACCCACCTAAATGACTAAACCATGGCACCAAGCACCCCATCAAGTCTCCTCCTGAGCACCTCCAATGAAGGTGACTCCACCACTTCCACAGGTAGCCGATTCCAATGGGCAACCACTCTCTCTGTACAGAATTTCTTCCTAACATCCAGCCTAAACCTGCCCTGGCGCAGCCTGAGACTGTGTCCTCTTGTTCTGGTACTGGCTGCCTGGGAGAAGAGACCAGCCTCTGTCTGTCTACAACCTCCCTTCAGGTAGTTGTAGAGAGCAATAAGGTCACCCCTCAGTCTCCTCTTCTCCGGGCTAAGCAACCCCAGCTCCCTCAGCCTTTCCTCATAGGGTTTGTGTTCCAAACCCCTCACCAACTTCATTGCCCTTCTCTGGACACGTTCCAGCAAGTCAACATCCTTCCTAAACTGATATATAGTTTAATATATATATTATATTATATTATATAACTGACATATAGTTTTGAGATATATATGTATATATATGTGTGTGTGTGTGTGTATATACACATACATATATATATATATAAAAAAATAAAACTTCTGAACATGAAGGCCAATTATTGTCTCTTTTCTACTAGCAAACACCTGCTTGTAAACTCTTCACAAAGGCTGTTTTAATATTCTGTATAATTTCAGACATTATTTTATTTTATTTTATTTTATTTTATTTTATTTTATTTTATTAGAGAGCCTTCTTGTGTCATGTGATGCAAGTGATACCACCCTGTGCTGCACGAGTGCTGAATACAACATTAACAAGCTAATGACCTTTATGTATGTTGCTGGTGACATTTGGTGTCAGATTGTTTCCACTTACCTTGGTTAATGGATAATTCAGATGCATCATGAAGGAAAATGTCATGTTTTGAATGTAATTTAAAGGTTCACTCTCTGAATGGGTCTATTCCTCAACTTTCTGAGTACATGACTTCTCCTGACAAGTATGCAGAAAGCCTATTAGCACTCAAATACAGTTGATACATATTTTAGAAGCTCCTCATTCTGCAGTTCAGCATCTGTATATGAATTAGCATAAGGAGATGTGAGTAATTGTTTTAATGAAAATTTCAAATTGTTTTAATGAAAATTTCACCTCTGAATCACTTTCCTCTGAGTTTGTAGTGAATGTAATTAGGTCTGCCATAGTCCTCTTCCTGTGAGACTGCAGATAAGGCACGGAAAAAAAAAATAGAAAAAAATATCTTTGCTATAATCCTTCTGCTTAAAGACGATAGGGAAGCAGTGATGAATTTATTACCATTCATGTTCTCTGAACTAGAACCCCTTAAATAATAAAATATGGTATAGTGTCCCATTTTTTCTAAATAAATGCTGTTTTTTAAACAAAGAAGGGATAAATCTTTTAAAGAAATTAATTATAAGGCACCCACTGTAATAAGTAAACATATCCCATAGTCTTTAGTCCCACACAAACAAGAACTTGGACATGCACTTCATTTGACCTTTCATTAGTAATGACTAAAGGAAAATGTTTTCTCTCTTTGTATTCCAGTGAGGCTGCTTTGGTGTGGTGGTTTGGAAAATGCATTGATGTGACAGTAATTGTTAAGAAAACATTTTTCTTTATGTGAGCAGTTGCTGAAAGATTTTAACTTTGGAATTAATTCAGGCATATATTCAAGGATATATTCCCCATATATGTAGAATGGAATGGAATGGAATGGAATGGAATGGAATGGAATGGAATGGAATGGAATGGAATGGAATGGAATGGAATAGAATAGAATAGAATAGAATAGAATAGAATAGAATAGAATAGAATAGAATAGAATAGACCAGACCAGGTTGGAAGAGACCTTCAAGATCATCGTGTCCAACCCATCAACCAATCCAACCCACCTAAAAAAAAAAACCATGGCACCAAGCACCCCATCAAGTCTCCTCCTGAACACCTCCAATGATGGTGACTCCACCACCTCCTCGGGCAACCCATTCCAATGGGCAATCACTGTCTCTGTGCAGAACTTCTTCCTAACATCCAGCCTAAACCTCCCCTGGCGCAGCCTGAGACTATGTCCTCTTGTTCTGGTGCTGGTTCTCTGCTGAAGAGACCAACCTCCACCTGTCTACAACCTCCCTTCAGGTAGTTGTACACTGTAATTTTTTTTATATGAGATTTTGCTTCCTGAAAAGTATCGTATGACTTGGGAAGGGGAATTATTTTTTACCAAAGCTTAGTCAATGAATGTTAATGCTGTTAAGCTATGGCTGAATTCTGTTCATCAATTTGTCACGTAAAAATATTTCATTTGAGAAAGATATTTTCTTAGTATTCACATCTCTGCATCCTGATGATCACAGAATAACAGAATACAGCCGGGTGGAAGAGAACTCAAAGATCATCCAGCCCAACCCTTGACCCAGCACTGAAGGGTCAACACTAAACCATGTCCCTAAGTCCCAGGTCCACATACTGCAGAAACACCTCCTGGGACAGTGACTCCACCACTGCCCTGTGCAGACCATTCCAATGTTTGATAACTCTTTCACTGAAGAAATATTTCCTAATATCCAGCCTAAACCTCCCCTGGCACAGCTTGAAACCATTTCCTCTAGTCCTGTTTCCTGACACCAAGGAGAAGAGGCTGGCGGCCTCCTTGCTCCAACCTCCCTTCAGGTAGCTGGAGAGAGCAATGAGCTCCCCCTCAGCCTCCTCTTCTCCAGACTGAACAACCCCAGCTCCCTCAAACACTCCTTGTAGGTCATGTGTTCTAGGCCTTTCATGAACCTTATTGCCCTTCTCTGGACACTTTGATTTAAATGGAAATTTTGTTATAAGACTATTGGAAGATATCTTTCAAGCTGCAAGAAATTCTGGAAGACATACTATGTTTTAATGGAGAGATTATTAAACTTCTGTGAAATTTTCCTTAATACTGGAGGAAGTGATGAAACAGACTAGAAAAAGAACTGCCAACCATGTGGCAACTTTATAACCACATTTTTTTTCTTTTAGACACTAAATGAGTGTTTGGTGCATGTAAGGTGCAGGCAGAGCAGAGGGTACCTCAAGGTACCTTGGGTGACTTTCAGAGATTTGGTAAAGTCACATATTGAGCTATAATATGGTTTGAAACTGCCAGTTTGAAACTGGCTGAATATGCCATTGTTTTTTATTTGAGGAGTTTATAGGGAATAGTAATTTCATGGGATAAAGCTAACTGGTTTGGCAAATGAAATGCTTGCAGAAAGCAAAGGCCTATCCAAAGATCTATTTCTCGTTGAAATTCTATCACAAACCATCATAGAAGCCTTTGGATCATCCTAGGGTGACATTCTGCCCAAAGTCACCAATAAAAAACCCCAAAACCCAAACACTTGCTATTTTATTGTTGTGTAAATTAAAAGAGAGACAATGCATTACCAAGACAGTCTGTGAGAGCAAATGAGAAGAGAGTATTATAGGAACATGCTGGAAGGCATCAAGTTTTGTCTTATTACGCATAAGTCTGCATCACAGGAAAACAAAACAAAACAAAAGGTTCTGCTGTCTTCCCTCAGAACAGGTAACAAAGTCAGTCAGTGTCTGTCAGATGAACTGAAACGAAGTAAAGCAATTAAAAATGGAGTGAGATGAAAATAGAGATCTAGGATTTTTCATCTGAAGCTTCTATCAAAAATACACACTAGGATCACCAGCTGCTTGTGTCCTTGAAAGGTGTAGAAATGGCTGTTTCACTTTCTTATTGCTGCCCAGTAGTGATGCAGGCACAGATAAATAACAGGGACCAGGCAGACTAGCTGAGAGAATCCAGAGAGGCTAAGTGGTCACATGTGAAGCAACTAGAAATATTTTTTCTAAAGACTAATTGATAGATCTAACTTGTCATGCCTTAAATGTTTGTTTTCATTTCAGATTTATCCAACATTCTTATCTGTTGTACATGTACATCTTCCTGAATGGCTTGTTTGTTTGTTTATTTAAATATGAGCTACCTGGTCAGAGAAGAGTGGTCAGTTGGTAGCATCAATTTTTCAGTGTGACAGCAGATTAAGTCATTTGGGGTGCTGAATGTTCTCTGGAAGCTGATAAAGCCAATTGCTGTTCATTTTATCTAATTAAAGAAATTTTCTGTAGGAGTATAATAACTGGCTTTGCAGAATGTTTATTCATGCTGAAGTACAGAATACAGAATTTATCAGGTTGGAAAAGACCTTAGAAATCATCGAGTCCAACCTATCACCCAACACCATCTAAACAGCTAAACCATGGCACTAAGTGCCTCATCCAGTCTCTTTTTAAACACTTCCAGTGATGGTGACTCCACCACCTCCCTGGACAGCACATTCCAATGGCCAATCACTCTTTCTGTGAAGAACTTCTTCCTAACTTCCAGCTGAAACCTCCCCTGGTGCAGCTTGAGATTGTGTCCCCTTCAGGTAGTTGCAGACAGCAATAAGGTCTCCCTGAGCCTCCTCTTCTCCAGGCTAAACAACCCCAGCTCCCTCAGCCACTCCTCATTGGGCATGTTCAAAATGAACAGACCAAGATAACGATGAACTCAGGTAGCTTTTCCAGAACACAATGAAGTTTGCACCCAAAAATGATGCAGCAAAGCAAAATATGTTTTAATTGCAAAATGATTTACTTTTGTAATTCTAGTGTCACAACAGAAGGTCTTATCCAGACCTCCACTTAACAGGTGTTTGTATAATGAAGAAAGGCTCTTCTTTCCCTCAGTAGTTTGGTATCTAAGGGTGACAAAGAATTTGTAATAGCATTATGATAGCACATAATAGAAGGAAACAATAAGACATTGCTAAGTATGAATAGCTAACTTCCCTTGAGGACATGGAGAAGGAAGTACTTTGTGAGTGGGAAGTGTAAAGTGAATCCTTGATACTGAAAGAGAAATTACAAGACTATCAATATACTGTGAAGCCTTTTGTATCCACTTTCATTTATGATGTGATCGAGGCATTCAACAGAGATGGAGTTAATTCTACCCAGATTATCTTTTGTAGTGCTGTGTTTTGCAGTGCTGTAGCTGGATGTTGATGACACACCAGTGATTTGGCTACTGCTGAACCAAGCACCAAGGCTGTGTTTTTCCAGCATTCCCCCTGCCCCTGCAACAGCAGATTGATGGATGGGCAAGATCTTGGGAAAGGACACAGCCAGGCCAGCTGACCAAAACTGACCAAAGGGGTATTCCATGTCATGTGATGTCAGCCCAGATATAAAAGCTAAGAGAAGGGAGGAAGTATGGTGACGTTTGTCCTCTGAAGCATGTGTTGGAGCCCTGCTGGCTGGGGAGTGGCTGGACATAGTCTGCTGATGGGAAGTAGAGAATAATCTTTCTTTGCTCTTGCTTCCATGCATGACCTTTGGTTTTGCTTTTCATCTTATGAAATTGTTTCTTTCTTGAGTCACAGAGCTTGGTTACACTTTTCCTCTCCCCTGTCCATCTAAGACAGGGAGTGACAAAGCAGCTTGGATGGGCATCTGGCCCCCAGCCAGGGCCAAACCACCATGGAAGTAAAAAGAGGGGATTTGAACTTGGAGCAACCACCTCAAATGTATTTTTTATTTCTTTTGAGATGGAAAAGTTGTCTTAGTTGTAAAAATAAAACTTCTCAAAACACAGCTATCCCAAATGTGATGATTCAAGTAAGAGATATGATTTGAAGATGATATAAAAGTTAAAAGCCTGGATAGAAATTTTTGGGTATCAGTAGGAGCCAGAGTGGGAAAAAAAAAGGTTTAAGCAACTGATCTTATGCTTACAGCAGGACATTAGGTAAAATATGTGTCAAAAGTCAAACGGAGGGCTTAGCTATGACAGCCTGAGTGAGATTGTCTGACATTAACATCCGAGCTCTGAGATCTCTTATAGCTCAGTGGAAACCAATCTTTGTAAAACAGTCACATGAACCGTATCAGTGCCTAAAAATGTTGGGCCTCTTGTTATTTTGGTTTGGTTTATAGTTTGTCTGTTTATTTACTTAATTGCATTTGTAAAATATTTTTTATTGTCTATAATTACTCTAAGGAGCAATGTAGTTTACTGTTCCTGACACTGGCACAGGTTCCCCAGGGAGGTGGTGGAAGCCTCATCCCTGAAGGTTTTTAAGGGCAGGCTGGATGTGGCTCTGAGCAATCTGATTTAGTGTGAGGTGTCCCTGCTCATGGCAGGGGGTTGGAACTAGATGATCCTTGAGGTCCCTTCCAACTCTAACAGTTCTATGATTCTATGATTCTACTCATACAAGATATGTGAATTGAAGATGCCTGAAGTTACACATGACAAATTTTTGGCAAGAATACAGTGCAGGGATGTGTTGCAATGTAGCAGAAATTGAATTGGTTTTCTATGGAGAGTTTTCATGAAAGAAAGCAATCATTTAAATAGCGATGGTACAAGGCCAAGAGTACCCTGGTAACCACAGAGAAAAGTGCCATAGGGTTTGAGATCATATTTTTATGTTTAGAATAGACTGAAATAGTGACTTAAGGGAGGTAGAAAGAAAGTTAGAAAGGATGGAATAGCAGAAGAAAAATAAAGACAGAAGAAAGGAAGAAAATTGCCTTAATAAAGCTAGTAAATAAAAGAAGGAAAATAGGCCACTTCTATTAACATTAGAACATAGAGAAGATGCTAAGAACTTTGTCTCAATAGTTCTTGTAAAATATACAGAAACCCATCTGGGGGCAGACATTGTAGTATTCTACACTTGTAGAAACTGAAGAGAAAGCACATAAAAAGAGTTGCTGGCAAGGAAAGTTGAAGGAAGGAAAGTTGAACCGCAAAGTGAAAGAAGGCAAAAGGTGATAAACTCTGTGGGAGAAAGGTTTGCAGAAAGTGGCAAGGCTCTGATTAACATTTCCAGTTACCACTGCTGAGATAGATGCAACAGTGTTCTCACACAGTTGGATATTTCTTATGTTTTTAGAGTAAGATGCAGCTGAGGAGACTGAAAATGAAGGAAATGTAGGGAGGACTTTAGGATGGGCATCAAAAGCTGCTATTTTGATGTCAGGAAAGGTCTCTGACCTATAATTGGATGGAATGGCAGCTGCTGAGGTGAGGAGGGTCTGCAAAAAATTGTCAAACCAGCACAAACTTTAAATTGTTTGTGGCAAGACAAAAGCTAACTGTTGCTTCTGAATCACTGCATGAATATAGCTACCAATTTATTGGGCCATGGGTGAAACATGGGACACGGTTGTGGCAAAGACACCTGCAGAGCTGATTATTTATGAGTCACTCTTGGAGTGCAACTCCAGGATGGACAACTGGACCCAAGGATCAAGTGATCAATTTGCATTTTATCAGATTCAGAGCTAGCTCAAAGGAAAGACATAAAGTTGCAAGTCGCAGAAGAGGGAGGAGCAGGAAAGGCAACACAAAGGCTGAAGCAGAGTTGGGAAGAATAGAGGAGAAGGAGGGTTTGAACTTGATGATCTTCAGAGGTCCCTTCCAACCCCTAACATCCTGTGATCCTGTGAGTCTTGCTGACCCCAGGCTTTGAGCATCAACTGATACGGGAATGAGTAAACACCTCCCGACAGCCTCTGCACTCCAGCCCGATACTGTGATGTCCTGTTTCTGCACATGGGCTTCTAGGATTGACCAAGCAGTCTTGCCAACCTTCACAGGCTGGAGAGAACTCAGGAAATTAGAAGTGCCCATCTTAAGGCGTCTGAGAGTGCTTGCAGTAACTACAACGCTATGTTGTTAGTACTTACCATGATAAGGTTCTTACAGTGAGTGGGATAACAGAAACACATTTGGAGGAAAAAGAAACATGCAGTAAATATGAATCTGAGGTTATAATGAAATGGGCAGAACAGAGAGGAAACACATTTGGTGGATGATAACCAACAAAAGGCAAAGGAGAGATTCTGATTTATGTGACTGGCAATTATAATGACAATTGATGTGAACATATATGCAGTATGTAGCAGCATGTACACAGTTGTAGTATAATAGTTTAACCACTCCTTGAACTGAGTACACATCCTTGGTTTCATGTACCTGAGGAACATGGCAAGTACCCAGCTATTAGCCTGTTTTTTCTCTTAACATAAAAATAAATGAATAGATATTATAATAGCAATAATTCATCTAACAAATATCATTATCTAATGCATTATTAACTATCTAATGTATTATTAGAAGGATGAACATTAGTAGCTTGCTGGTGAGTATCATCTTTCTGAAATGCAATGCAGACATGCTGGAGGGAAGGGAGGCCATCCAGAGGGACCTTGACAGGCTGGAGAGATGGGCCCAAGCCAATCTCATGAAGTTCAACAAGACCAAATGCAAGGTCCTGCATCTGGCTTGGAGCAACCCCAAGCACTGATATAGCCTGGGCAAAAACTGGCTTGAGAGCAGCCCTGAAGAAAAAGACTTGGGGGTGCTGGTGGATGAGAAGCTCAACATGAGCCAGCAGTGTGCACTTGCAGCCTGGAAAGCCAATCACATCCTGGGCTGCATCAGAGAAGCATAGCCAGCATGTTGAGGGAGGTGATTCTCCCCGTCTACTCCACTCTGGTGAGACCCTACTGTGAGTACTGCATCCAATTCTGGAGCCCCTATTACAGGAAGGATCTGGATGTACTAAAACATGTCCAGAGAAGGGCCATGAGGATGATCAGAGGGATGGAGCTCCTCTCCTTTGAGGACAGACTGAGGGAGTTGGGGCTGTTCAGTCTGGAGAAGCAAAGGCTCTGAGGAGACCTTATCGTGGCCTTCCAGTATCTGAAGGGGACCTACAAAAAAGCTGGTGAGGGACTTTTTAGGACATCAGGTAGTGATAGGACTAGGGAATGGAGCAAAAATAGGAATGGGTAGATTCAGATTGGATGTTAGGATGTTCTTCCCCATGAGGGTGGTGAACACTGGAACAGGTAGTCCAGGGAGGTGGTAGAAGCCTCATCCATAGATGTTTTTAAGTCCAGGCTGGATGTGGCTTTGAGCAGCCTGATCTAGTGTGAGGTATCCCTGCCCATGGCAGGGGGGTGGAACTATGTCCCTTCCAACCCTAACAATTCTATGATTCTATAAAGTTGATGACTGACTTGATCTGGCTGTAGTCCAATATAGTCTGAAATACTGTTTCTACACAGACATATTTTTATAGTGGAAAGAACTTATTTGAATAATTTCTGTAAGGCACATTTAATGTACAAATATGTAACAGTCTTCGCACTGCAGATATGTTGAGATTACATTGTCCACTCACTACCTTATTTTCCAGTCAGCTTTCTAAAAATGACATGAGTTTCTGACTAAGCAAACACATTTAGTCAAGTTTGCTTTATTTTCTTTTCCTCCACTCATCTTCCAGGAAGTTCACAATTCAGCAGAGTACATTTATTCTGGAAAGCACCTCATCAAACATATGATTACTAAGATTTTTTTTTCCCCTAATATGAGAGTTAGACAAAAATCAGCAGGGTAGCTGTTTACAAAGGACAATGGCAAACGGAATTCTGTATAACAAGTTATCACGATCAGCAGTTTGTAATCTGAGCATTTTGCCAGCCCTGCAGTTATGTTGTATTATAAGCTTTGTACCTCCAAAAGATAGAGGTGATACGTACCAATTAGTTTAAACACAGCTAGTTTAGAACCTTTTCCACAACCAACTTTTATGGATTTTGCTGTTAGCAAATGCTATATATATATATATATATATATATATGATAATAATAAAGTTGCAACATTTTCCTTTTTCAGAGTAGAAGCAATATCTTTTAGGGTGAAAGGGATTGAGTGCTTAATCCCCATACTCATGGTATCATAGTATCAGTCAGGGTTGGAAGGGACCACAAGGATCATTTAGTTCCAACCCCTGCCATGGGCAGGGACACCCCACACTAGATCACGCTGGCCAGAGCCTCTTCCAGCCTCGTCTTAAACAACTCCAGGGACGGGGCCCCAACCACCTCCCTGGACAACCCATTCCAGGCCTTCACCAATCTCATGGTGAAGAACTTCCTCCTCACGTCCAGCCTGAATCTCCCCACCTCCAGCTTCATTCCATTCTTCCTAGTCCTATCACTACCTGATAGCCTGAGAAGTCCCTCCCCAGCCTTCCTGTAGGCCCCCTTCAGATACTGGAAGGCCACAATTAGGTCACCTTGGAGCCTTCTCTTCTCCAGACTGAACAGCCCCAACTCTCTCAGCCTGTCCTCATAGGTGAGGTGCTCCAGCCCTCTGATCATCCTCATGGCCCTTCTCTGGACATGTTCCAGCATGTCCATATGCCTCTTGTAATAGGGGCTCCAGAACTGGACGCAGTACTATAGGTGGGATCTCACCAGAGCTGAGTAGAGGGGGAGAATCACCTCCCTTGACCTGCTAGCCGCACTTCTCCTGATGCAGCCCAGGATCTGATTGGATTTCTGGGCTGCAAGAAAAGTTAATGGGAGCCAGAAAAAGCTTTCTTGGGAGAATGAGAATATGGACAGGTAATGAAAGTATTACTGCCTGCTGCCTTCCCATTCTTCTAAATTAAGTTAGGTAGAAGGCAGAATGGACAAAGTCCAGGAGTGCGTCTGTGCTACAAAGGTCCAGGTTTCGAACTGGAAACTTCGAAATGCACCAGGAGGGGTTTAGAAAAGTAAACCTGGGGAAAGCTGCAAATGTTTAATTTCTGTTGAGTACTCACTGGAAATGAGCCATGCTAGGGGAGCCTAGGGGCAGGCCAAGATTTCCTGGAAAAAAATTGTTTAACTAAAAGTCATATTAGAAATTCAAATCAGGGACTTGAACTTATCCTTCCTACAGTAAATACAAGGGGTGTGCTGTTCTGGCTCATTCCTCCTTAAATGGCAAAAATCATGTATTTATTCATACAGACAGAGTAATTACCTGATACTATATCATCTTTAGCTATGTATCAGAGTCAGCAAATTATAGTTCTCTCTTTTTCCTACACAGTAAACTTACAAATGAAATATTTATTTACAATTTTGATCCAAAATAACCTCCTCATAACATAAAACCAATTAAAACTTTCAAAATTGATGAACCGCCTAGGGAACACCATGGACTTCACAGAAGCATAGAATTGTCAGGTTTGGAAGGGACCTCAAAGATCATCCAGTTCCAACCCCCCTGCCATGGTCAGGGCTACCTCACACTAGATCAGGTTGATCAAAGCCACATGCAGCCTGGACTTAAAAACATCCAGGGATGGGGAATCTACCACCTCACTGGGCAATCTGTTCCAGTGTCTCACCACCGGTGAAGAGTTGCTTCCTAACATCAAGTCTAAATCTACCCATTCCTATTTTTGCCCCTAGTCCTATCACTACCTGATGCCCTAAAAGTCCCTCCCCAGCTTTCTTGTAGCCCCCTTCAGATACTGTAAGGCCACAATAAGGTCTCCTCAGAGTCCTCTCTTCTCCAGACTGAACAGCCCCAACTCCCTCAGGCTGTCTTCATAGAAGAGGCGCTCCAGCCCTCTCATCATCCTCATGGCCCTTCTCTGGACATGTTCCAGCACATCCAGATCCTTCCTGTAACAGGAGCTCCAGAACTGGATGCAGTACTCACAGTGGGGTCCAACCAGAGTGGAGTAGAGGGGGAGAATCTTCTCCCTCAACCCGCTGGCTATGCTTTTCTTAATGCAGCCCAGGATGTGATTGGCTTTCTGGACTGCAAGTGCTCATGTTGAGCTTCTCATGCCCCAGTACCCCCAAGTCCTTTTCTTCAGGGCTGCTCTCAAGCCAGTTTTTGCCCCAGGCTATATCAGTGCTTGGGATTGCCCTGACCCAGATGCTGCTGCAGACTCAGGTTGAGTTGTGATAGACATGTCTTCCATGGCTTATCTCTTGTGTTGTTTTGGTTATTTTTTCTTCAAAACCAAGCCTGTGTTTTTTCCTTTGAAATATTCTTTGTAATTCTCTCTCTTTTTTTGGCCTTCACATGAAATATGGAAATGGAGTTCTGCTTGGATAGCAAGGCTAGAGATTGGAACACTCTAATGCAGGGTTTCTGTGTGAGCATTTGATAGGATCTCCCTGCCAGCTGAAGACTAAGCATTCTTTTACAGTATCACGTTATTGAATAGTTCTTTATTCAGTGGTGGCATCCAGTGGATATTTGTTGTTTTTTCAAGATCTTATTAGCTATATCCAAGTCCCTTTTAAAAATACATCTCCTAAATAGAGCATGAACCCATATAAATTTCAGTTGGCTTGCAGTCTTCAGATGAACTAAAGCACTGTGTGTTCTCTCACTCTCTCTAGCAGTCCTATTTGGAGCATAAGCATCCTGTCAAACAGACAACAGCTGCTGGTGGATAAACTATTGTAACCCTGAATGGAGTCTCTGTTACCTTTAAATTTAAATTCTCAAATGCTCATACTTAAGGCTAGGATTCTATTATATTATTCTAGAACAATTTCTGTACAACACTTTGGTGAGCTACTGTCTCAAAAATAAGATTTGTGGTATGTGCAGATATTTTTTTTGGTGATTTTTAAATGAGGATTGCTGCTATATTTCTCTGGCTATGAATTCCTAAATGTACACATGAACCCACGATTTCCTATAATCACATAAAAACTGTGATGCTGCTCAGAATTTTTTCTAACTTAGGGAATATTTAGCTTCTTCCATCCTTGAGTTATGAATGTAATATACAGCTTAAAGTCTGAATCACTTGTTAAATCATTTGTTAAATAATTAGCCTTGAAAATTCTGTGGGAGTCATGAGCGCTGCAGTCAGTGAAAGACTTTATTCTTTAGACTATGAAGGAGAAAACCCACTAAATAATGTTACTTCTTAGCTTCCCCTGCCCCCACTACCATTGCAGCATTACACATCTGCCCTTGGATGAGTGCTTTATTTGATTCAATCAGGAAACTGCAAAAAAAAGGCTCATCCAAGTTCACAAAGTTTGAATGTTAGTTTCTGCTATAATTGAAGTCTTGGGTTTTCATTCTGTCTTTGCAAAACTAAGGATATAGTATTTAATAACTTCAGGAGAATATTTATAGTTGAAGAAGCTAGCATTCAGTATAAACATTTAATCACTATCAAAAATATTGTTTGGTGTGTAAAATCCAATTATCATTGCACTTGTGGTTTGCCTAGGTACCAATGCACAGTGCTTGTCAAGCAGTCCAGACTGAGAGTGGTAGCTAGCTGCAATAATCTTCAGAAATTGAAGCAAGAATGATTTTGAGTATACTGCTAAGAGGTTGTGATTCTTGAGATGTCAGAATTGATCACTTGCTGAATAGATCCGAATTGGAACTTGTTGCAAGCAGTTACTTCCATGACAATACATCTTGTAATGAGACAAGATCAAGTCACATTTGCATTTTGGCATACTTTATTCATTATGTGTAGTCAAGATTAAAAAAAAATAAATAAAATTCAGTCCACACTATTCCCCCAGTGAAAAATCAATGTGATTAATTCATATTAAATAAGTTATCTGACAGAATTATTTTCTTTCAGGTAACCCTGTGATTCTGTGACTTTGCATCCTCTTTAATATTTTAGTGATAGTTGATGATAATAATGGTCACAGCTGGTTACAACAGGGATATTGAGTGATTAAGCCAATGTAAGTAATTAAATTTTAGAACCTGAAGTTTCAAAATACAGGAAGCTGTCTCTCAAATATAGTTTTTCAGTGGCTTCTGGAGAAGTTTTGCTGTTTTGAAGTACTACATTCCTATACTGGCCATTGGAATGGGCTGCCCAGCGAGGTGGTGGAGTCACCATCACTGGAGGTGTTTAAGAAGAGATTGGATGAGGCTCTTGGTGCCATGGTTTAATTGATTAGATAGTGTTGGGTGATTGGTTGAACTTGATGATCCGAAAGGTCTTTTCCAATCTGGTCAATTCAAATTCTATTCTGTTCTATTCTATTCTATTCTATTTTATTCTATTCTATTCTAATCACAGTATCACAGTATCACTAAGGTTGAAAGAGACCTCAAAGATCATCAAGTCCAGCCTGTCACCATAGACCCCATGACTAGACCATGGCACCAAGTGCCACGTCCAATCCCCTCTTGAATACCTCCAGGGACGGTGACTCCACCACCTCCCCGGGTAGCCCATTCCAATGGCGAATCACTCTCTCAGTGAAGAGCTTTCTCCTCACCTCGAGCCTAAACTTCCCCTGGCGCAGCTTGAGACTGTGTCCTCTTGTTCTGGTGCTGGTTGCTAGAGAGAAGAGGCCAACCCCTTCCTGGCTACAACCACCCATCAGGTAGTTGTAGAGAGCAATGAGGTCTCCCCTGAGCATCCTCTTCTCCAGGCTAAACAACCCCAGCTCCCTCAGCCTCTCCTCATAGGGCTTGTGCTCAAGGCCTCTCACCAGCCTTGTTGCCCTTCTCTGGATACGTTCAAGTGTCTCTACTCTATTCTATATTTTTTCCCCTGTTTAATGTGATAATTTCTGTTAAGAATTTCCACTGAGTGCTGGGGTGCATGGACTCCATATTCAGCACAAGTATTGCAATTATTTTAGAGCAATATAATTTCAAATGCTAAATTTACTAAGCAATCTTTTCTTCTGACAGTGTGGTACAGGTCTCACAGGAGCTGTGGCCAGTCACTGCCACTCTGAGCAGAAATAAGGTGAAAAGCAAAGATGGGACTCCTGGGGTGGGTTGGAAGGAAAGGAGTAAATTCTCTTTACCAGAGTGCTGTACACTAGGTTAATTTCAGAGGTTTTCTTTTAAAAGTCAGAAGTTTTGCCTTTTTTTCCTCATATGTGGATTTAAAAAAAAACAAAACAAAACAAAATTTACTTCATCAGCCACTAGTTTTATTTATGTTTTCAGAAAGCTAATTAGTTTGGGGAGCTGATGTTATGTATGAGCTGTAAGAGTCATGCCTTTGGTGCAGGGCTCACAGGGAAACAATCAGTGCCATTTCAAGATATCGCATTTGATAATCTCTCTTGTTCTTCCTTTTCAATAAAACAGACTATCAGAGACTCAAAGCAGAATATCACATCAGCTTCAAAACAACTGTTTGCTGGATTAGCCTGAGGGTTTTAGATGAGATGGAGGAAGATTTAGATACTACATTAAAATAGTCTGTTTGGAAAGAAAAGAGGGAAAGTGGTTTAAAGTATTATATGCTGGCTTTTAGGCTGGCATTGCTTATTATTTTGCCATGTGCCTGCATTATACAGTGGGCACAAAAAAGCTATAATGAATATAGATATAGTACACAATGTTTGAAAGAATATTAAAGATGTTCCATGTAGTTTTTATTTTGTAAAAGGTTATTTGTACAATATACTGGTGGAAACTAATTAAGATGCACTATACTTAAAATATATGGTAATTCAAAGAGGAGTGGTTTAAGGGTACTTTTCTCCATAAATATGTGGTGTTTGTTATATGGGGTTTTTTTAACTATTTTCTGCAGCTCACATTTAAATAGCTCTTAGTCATTTACAAACAGATGATTCTCCTCTGTCTAGAGAGACCTGAACAGGCTAGAGAAGTGGGCTCAGGAGAACCTTGTGAGGTTTAATAAGGTGAAGTACAAGGTCCTGCACCTGGCTCAGCACAGTCTTCATCAATACAGATTGGGGGATGATGAGATTGAGAGCAGAAAAGTGGGTACTGGTGGATGAGAAAGTGGACATGAGCCAATAATGTGCACTTGCAGCCCAGAAAGCAAACTGTGTCCTGTGCTGCATCAAAGGAATTGCGGCCAGTAGGTCTAGAGAGGTGATTCTGCTGCTCTTCTGTGCCCTGTTGAGACCTCAGCTGGAGTATTGTGTCCAGCTCTGGAGTCCTCAACACCAGAAGGACATGGACCTGATGAGTCAGGGTCAGAGGAGGGCTACAAAGATGATCAGAGGGCTAGAGCGCCTATCGTAGGCTGAGAGATTTGGACCTCTTCAGCCTGGAGAGCAGAAGGCTCCCAGGGAGACATCTAAGATTTTGACTGATGTTAATCTGTCAAAGGTTAGACCAAACTATACAGACTGAAAGTGGTGAGGATTTTATTACATCTCAGCTATGTACCAGCAAATTGAGAATTTGCATTCCAGATTTTCCTATTAGGACATACATACATACATACATACATACATACATACATACATAAAAATAAAGAATATAAACATGGCCATGATTTACAAAAACCCCTCCACTTACCATTTCAGCAGAAGTTAGTGTTTTATAAATCAACCCCTTCTAACACCAATCGTCTGCCACACAATACTTTTATCTAACAGTTCCTTTTACCTTGTTGTTGCTAAGATCTTTTCATTGAAAACATTTGAACATTTATTTCTTTTATGTCTCATAGGATCATTTATCCCCCTTTCTGAATTCCAGGCACATCAGTCAGGAAATACAAAACACTTTCTTCCAAGTCATCCCCTGCATGCAGAATGTTTTTCCTAAGCTGATTTACATGAGTATGCTTCTATTTAACACCCACTCCTTCAAGGCTGTGTTAATGACAATAAATATGCATCCTTACATGTGCCAATGGGTTTAGTCTTTGCAGAATATCTCTGTGGTCTTACTACACTGCAAAGTTTTCCCCAAGCTCATATCACACTCTGGATAGATTCCTACTAGGACCATCTTATATTTGTACATTGTGGTATGCTTGCCAGATTATTGTTTCAATAAAAATGGATGACACATATGATTTATATGATGAATTAATTATAAAATCACAAGGAGTTTTTAATGCATTATTCAGAAAATAATGAAAGACCCTCTAAATAAATGTATAGAATAGTGATTAGAGATTTAGATATCATCCTTCTAGGAATTCCTAGAAGCTTTTTTTGTTTGTTTACTTGTTTGTTTGTTTCTTACCCCATTTATATTTAGACTGTTTTAGTGAAGGAAACAAACTACTAGGTGCAGATATTTGCATGCCAGTAACAATATTTGCAATGCCAAATAGAGAAAAAAGGTTAGGCAACAAACAGACTGTGGATGGCCATGTGGCAACCTTTGTGATCATTAGAGAAGAACAGTTACAGATTTATTTATTTTTTCCTATCAGATTAGGGAGATTTAGAGCTCAAAATTAATGCCTGATCAGCATGAATGGTGCAAGATATTCAATATGTGTAGATTAGTCAAACACATTTAACCTAGAATTTTGTGCAATGTGCCTTTGTGGCCAAGGAGGCCAATGGTATCCTGGGGTGTAGTAGAAGGGGTGCAGTTAGTAGGCTGAGAGATGTTCTCTTCCCCCTCTATTCTGCCCTGGTGAGGCCTCATCTTGAATACTGTGTCCAGTTCTGGGCCACTCAGTTCAAGAAGGACCTCAGGGAAACTTCTTGAAAGAGTCCAGCGCAAAGCCACAAAGATGATGAAGGGAGTGGAACATCTCCCTCACAAGGAAGGGCTGAGGAAGTTGGGTCTGTTTAGCTTGGAGAAGAGGAGACTGAGAGGTGACTTCATTCATGTTTATAAACTTGTGAAGAGCAGCGTCAGGAAGATGGAGCCAGGCTCTTCTCAGTGATGTCCAGTGATGGGGGCGATGGGTGCAAGCTGAAGCATAGGAGGTTCCATGTGAACATAAGGAAGAAGTTTTCCACTGTGAGGATGAAAAAAGCCTGGAACAGGCTGACCAGAAAGGTTGTGGGGTCTTCTTCTTTTGAGACATTCAAAACCTGTTTTCCTGTGTGATCTGGTATAGGTGATCCTGGTCTGGCAGTGGGGTTGGACTGGATGATCTTTCGAGGTCCCTTCCGACCCCTCATGTCCTGTGATTCTATGTGATTCTGTGGTTCCACTAAGGTTATGTGGACAGAGATATAAAGTCTGTTAAAATGAAATCTCTGCCATACTGCTGTAGTGCAAAGACATTGACAAGAATTTGTGGAATGTTGTTGTGGATATCGGTCTTTTTCCCCAGGAAACAAATGATAGGGTGAGAGAAAATGGCCTTAAGTTGTGCCAGGGAATGTTTAGATTGGATATTAGGAATAATTTATTCACTGACAGAGCTGTCTAGCACCAGATCAAGCTTCTCAGTGAAGTAATTGGGTCTCTGTGCCTGGATGTATTTAAAAGACTTGCAGAAGTGGTGCTCAGTGACATGGTTTAGTGGTGGGCTTGGCAGTGCTAGGTTAACTGTTGGATTTTATGACCTTAAATGTCTTTAATAAACTAAGTAATCCTATTGTTCTATGAAATAAGTTCCTTTTTTCTTGCTTCATTGGTTTGTTTTCTCTGGTTTAAAAAAACCCAAACAAACAAAAAAAACCCACACAAAACCACCCAAATCATAAGTTATATGTCAGCATATTAAGTTCTACATTTTTGTCTCATTTTATTATCATTTTAATAATTGGCATTGACTATTAGATTCATTACTTTTTTTGTTGCTCTCTTTCTCTCCAGGTCAACATACTCAGTAAAGCTGGCCTAATTCTAAAACTCATAATCTAAATAACTTTGTATGTTGTGTACACCTCTATTTTTTATATCAAGCAACTGTTGTATGACTCTGTTTGATTCTGATTGCTGCATCATGAGTGTGTAGGAAAAAAGGGAGTTGAGCAGCTAAATGATTGAACACCTGATTAAAGGTTAAAAGTAAATAAATCACCTAGAAACAGTTAAAGGAACTAATTCCCTTCAGGGATGGTATGCCTAAGAGATTCTTTGAAAATGGCAGAGGGATCAATCTAATTTTCCACTGAATATATTGAAGAAGTAACATGGTTGAGCTGCAGCTCAAGTGCTAGATTTAATATTAAGAATGTCTTCATAACAATGAGAACATCTTGGCAATAAATCACGTTGCCCAGGGAGGTTGCTTTGTTAAAATTACTGCTAACTGAACACAACAGAAGTGAATCCTGAGAGTAGATTACCAGAGAGAAGCCTCTTCCTACACAAATAATTGTATCATTGGTGCTGCATGTCAAGAGTCTCTCCACACTGTAAGATGCTGTGGCAGTTTTAGGCTGATATCTACAAATTTTTCCACAGATCTTCAATAGAAGGTGGTAGAATGTAAATAAATTACCATTGGATGTAAAAGGGAAAATAATGATGAGGTCTAAATAATCCCATTGGTCTGATAACTAGCATAAGATTAGCTGTATAAGCTAACTCTCTAGCTTCTTCACTCTAGCAGATACTAGCTGGTAGCTTTTGCTCGGCTGTTGCTGACTTTGGCTACATTCTTGTTGTGCCTAAGTCCTAATAAGCTACTCTCTGCTTTTCTCCTCTTTTCTCTTGTCCCTTGTACAGGAGGGAAGGGGAGGGGGAGAGGAGGAAGCTATTGGCAGCCCCTGTTTTTTTACAGGGGGGTTCTTGTGCTGTTTATAAATAGTAAATACATGTAAATATTGTATGTTTTGTACATATTTGTTGCGTTTCATATTTCTAGGTTTTTAGTGTGTTTGTAAATATGATTTCATTTGCTTTCAACTGAGCTGATCTGGAAATTTTATTCTGGGGGTGGTTTCAAACCACCACAGATGTGCTAGTAAGGAGCTTTGTAACCCTGATAAGTCTTCCTGTAACCCTGAACTCCTTTGAAGTTTTTAGTGTACATTTAGTTCATCTGAAGTGTGTGAAATGGATGGTAAGATTTTGAAGTCCAGTATAGAAAATCCTTCTCTAAGCGTATAACTTGTCTACAAGCTGTCACGAAGTCCAACCTCAGTTCATTGGAAAGCAGAACAGTTCCTGAAGATGGATCCAGTGCACTCACCAACTTGCAGCAAAGCCTGTGTGCTTTAAAAGATCTGGTTGGTCTAGTGTTACATGGGCTGCATAAAAGTTTCGTCTCCGACTTCTTCCATCACCTGAAGCAGAAGAAACTTTCAGAGATGATCAAATTTTGCCGTGTAATCCTGAATTCATGCTGTACAAAAGCTTTGAAACTTCCTCTGGAAGCTGCTAACTCAAAAATGTGGCTTTTTCTCTTGTTGTGCCACTCTCTTGAGTTCCTTACAATACAACAAACTTTGTGTTTAGAGACAGCATGACTTAGGAGCTTTAATAGTTGTTGAATAATTGCTTCATGCACAGAGAATATCTTCTTTAGATCAGTCTTTCCCTATAATCTGTAAGTTATAAAAATATTAGTGTACAGCCACATCCAGCCTGGCCTTAAAAACCTTCAGGGATGAGGCTTGTACCACCTCCCTGGGCAACCTGTTCCAGTGTCTCACCACCCTCATGCTGAAGAGCTTCTTCCTAACATCCAATCTGAATCTACCCATTTCTGGTGTTTTTCCATTCCCCGTAGTCCTATCGCTCCTGACACCCTAAAAAGTCCCCCCCCCAGCTTTCTTGTAGGGCCCCTTCAGATACTGGAAGGCCACAACTAGGTCTCCTTGGAGCCTTCTCTTCTTGAGTCTGAACAGCCCCAAGTCTCTCAGTCTGTCTTCATAGGAGAGGTGCCGCAGCCCTCTGATCATCCTCATGGCCCTTCTCTGGACACATTGCATCAGTGTTGGTGGTGAGAAGTGTTATGGGAAGGATGGCGTCAAAAGCCTGATTGGTTTTGGGTTTATTTTTCAAATTTGGAATTAAAACCCCCATAATTTTCTCAAGTCTTAGAATTATTTGTAATGCCCATGATAATTTTCCACTTAAAATCCTCTGCATAACAGTAGTTATTGGGGTCAGCCTTGATTCACCACAGCAATATTGCTAGCTCTTGAAAAAGAAAATGCTGTCCTTATGCAGTTCCACAGGTCCATGGAGTGTTGTTAAAACAAGCAAATGTTAAGTGCTAATCTTTATTAGTCTGTGACCTTAATCATGTGTAACTAGGAAGAGGTTTTTGGTGTTTTGTTGGGGTTTTTTAATTAAATCATCCCCCATCCTTTACTTATGTTAGCCCCAAAGGAACATCAGTGAGAAGGGTCAGAGTCTGCTGGACCACTCAGTGCTCATTTAAATGAACATCTCTTCTGGTCTTAGGTGTATGTGTGGTGCTATGTGTGTGGTGCAAATGTGTATGTGTGGTGCTAAGTGTGAAGACTCCCAAATATTAGAGAAATGAGACTTCTTTCTGAATGACAGAACAGGGGCAGAGTTTTGGGGGAAACTGTTTGTCTGCAGCCTGTGTTTGTGAGTAACCTGCACATTACTTCATAGCGGCTGTCATCTAGGAAAATTCTGGAACAATAAAATGTCTGTTGCAAATTGCTTTTAAAAATTATACAGGCTGCTTTAATGGTATCTGAAGAAAAACACATCTTCTTTTATTAGATTGTCTGTGACAGAACCAAATAACTGAAAACTGTTTTGGAGAGGGAAATAGAAGGGAGGACTTCACCTCATTATTCATTATACCCACTGTATTAATAAAATCACTATTTGAAGAGCTACACATTTTTCTTCATTCACGTAGCATTTATTCATGCTAGGCACTAGCTGAGCCACATATCAGAGCAGGGATTATTCACTTGCATAATTTCTTCCACGAAAGTAGTATTGGATTTCCTTTTGCCTGTTTCCATTTTGAAGGGCCTTTTTCAGTGACTTGTAACTTCCTAATATGTGCAGGTCACTGTTTTTAGGTCCAGTTGATTTATTATAGCTTCTTTGCTGAGGTTGAGAGAATAGTACAAATCACTACCAGTTTGTGGGTTTGGTACCATAAAACATGAAGGAAATCACATCAGTGGCCAGTTTATTTTCAGAGAGTAGAAGCAAAGATGCACAATGAGTTTGACCTAAACATCTACAAAGGAATTTATTGTCATGTTATATTTTTTCACAGTGCATTAACACTATGAGTGCTCAATGAGTGCATCAGTTCAATGAGTGGAGAATGTTAAGGATTCTGCTAAAAACACAGCAACTTGTCAATCAGCAGCCTAAAAGTGATAAATTTATTTACCTGCTTCCTCTGCACCTTTAAAGATACTTTAGAACAGGGAATATGAGCTGTCTACAGCCTCAGCTGCCTTCGTCTTACCGTAACTCTTTTGAATGTGTGGAAGTTAGGAGGAAGTTCTACACAGAGAGAGTGATTGCCCATTGGAATGGGCTACCCAAGGAGGTGGTGGAGTCACCATCACTGGAGGTGTTCAGGAGGAGACTTAATAGGGTGCTTGGTGCTATGGTTTAGTTGATTAGGTGGTGTTGGATGGTAGGTTGGACACGATGATCGTGAAGGTCTCTTCCAACCTGGTCTATTCTATTCTATTCTATTCTAAGGAAAACAAGGAGACATCTGCATGATTTTTCCATGCAACAATGGTTTTGCACTGATTATCCACAGTGGCTGATACTCTAGCATTGCAAGATTTCCTTCCCATTGCAGTTTTTCATTTTACCAACTTTGGCTGTATAAAGTCAAAAAGGCTAAGTTGAAAAGATGAAATGGGTAAATGTAAAGTAGTGGCCCCAGTCACAAATACAAAATACAGGTTGGAAAAGATCTCAAAGATCAAGTACAACCTGTCACCCAAGACCTCATGACTACTAAACCATGGCTTCCAGTGCCATGTCCAATCCCTTTTTGAACACCTCCATGGACGGTGACTCCACCACCTCCCTGGGCAGCACATTCCAATGGCAAACAACTCCTTCTGTGAAGAATTTTCTCCTCACCTCAAGCCTAAACTTCCCCTGGCACAGTTTGAGACTGTGTCCTCTTGTTCTGGTGCTGGTTGTCTGGGAGAAGAGACCAACCCCCACCCCTTCCAACCTAAGAATTCTATGATTCTAAATTCTATAGAGGCATCTGTACCTGCCCTATAATAACCAGCTAATTTATAGCTAGAATTGACATACGTACCATTCCGTTGAACTAAATGAGATTATATAACTTTTTCATGCAAATGAGTGCTCAAAATAGAATTTGCTACTTGCTATATATTCATAAATTCTCATCAAAGTTGTATAAAATTTTATCACCTTCCTCATAAGTGATGGAAGGCAACTTTGTCCAGGCAAAGATCGCACTAGAATTTTTTGTCATGCTATTGCATAACCATTTGCTGGTGGAAAATGAGACAAATTTCTTCACAACTTCCTTCCAGTTAATTCTGGGTTTTGGCAGTCTCAGTTGTGCCTGTAGCCTGAGGCAGTTAAGAGATAAAAAACAACAACTATAGAGCAGCTTCCAGTTGTAAATTACAGACTATCACAGGGGACAAATTAGTAATCCTTTCTGACCCGAATGAAAACATAATCATAATTCAAAGGGTTTGTCACTGACCTCATGTAAAAAGCCCTCCTGTCAGGTACACAACATGGAAACATCTGTTTACTTGCCCTACTAGTTCATTTACACTCCTTTTCTTACAAGTTGCAATCTTGCCAAATATTTACTTTTGTGTTTTACTTGCTAATTAACTGTCATTGCTGTGAACAGTGTATTTAGTATAAAGAGAATTACATGTTCTGTTCTTTATTAGTGTGCTTTAAAGCCAGCCCAAAAATACACTGATACTTGGATGTTGCTTTGTAGTCTTTCAGAAGTTTCCAGTTTGATTGATTAGTTTCCACCACCAAAGAGAAGCAGCTACGGCTCTGAATAAAATTGTGGTAATGAAGCTTTCAAAGTGGTGATCAAAAGCAGTTTTTGCACTTTTCTGACAATAACTAATTTTGCTGTTTCAGCAAAATGTGCATATCAAAGCAGCTGAATCATATATTTCAGTGGGAACTTTAGAGCGTGTTCAACACATTATGACGGTTAATCTTTGTCACATTTGGTCTGTCAGTTGCAGAAGAGCACAAAGTGATTAACTGTATTTTTAGAACTGATTCATGTAGTCAATCAAGAGTCTGAATATGAAGGATATTCTATATTTGCTCATAGACAACACTATTTACATGGCTGTGAAGACTCATGTCTAGGTCACAAAATGCTACCTTGTGCAATAATTTTGATAAAATGCACGAATCTGTCAAGGGTTAAGGCTGGGCTGGCCACTAAATGAGTGACTGATGCTCTCTATTAACTCTTCTCACTTCCCAAAGGGGAAGAGAAACAGAAATAGGGAGAGACTCATCAACTTGGTAAGAAAACTAAAATGGCCAAATGAAAATAACAACTTTAATGAAAATAAAAGCAATAAAATTAAATACATCATACAAATCAATATTGAACCCAACCCCTCCGATAGCAATTACATCAGTGTCACCCCTGGTGCCTCTGGTGAGGCCACACCTTCAGTATTGTGTTCAGTTTTGGGCACTTCAAGAGAGATGTGGACGTGATGGAGCCAATGCAGAGGAGGGCAAAGAAGCTGGGGAGGGGCCTGGAGAATAAATCTTATGAAGAGTGACTTAGGGAGCTGGGGATGGTTAGTCTGAAAAAGAGGAGAGGCTGAGGGGAGACCTCACTGATATCTACGACTACCTGAAAGGACATCTTGGAGAGGCTGGTGCTGGTCCCTTCTCACAGGTAATTAGTGATAGAACAAGAGGGAATGGCCTCAAGCTGTGACTGGGTAGGTTTAGTAATGCATCCAGATGGTTCTTGAAAGTCTCTAGAGAAGGAGACTCCACAATGTCTCTGGGTAGTCTGTTCCAGTGCTCCATGACACTTACAGTGAAGAAGTTCTTCCTCATGTTGAGGTGGAACCTCCTGTGCTGTAGTTTATATCCATTGCCCCTTGTCCTGTTACAGGGGACAAGTGAGAAGAGACTGAGTCCAACAACTTTGTTATGGATTTCCAGTGTAAATTTCCATAGTACAAAGCAGATTTATCAACCAGCTTTTCCAGATGATGTATCTACTGTGATTACTTTGAATGATACTGAATTAGGTACTTTCTCTGGATGACAAGGTTTCACTTTAAACTCAATCCACTAGGTGTCATTATATTGTCTAGCTGCTAGATAAACTTGCTGCTCTTGATATTCCAATTACAATAATAATTACTCATCTATTGTGCAGTTTTTGTTTTGGTTTGTTGTTTGGTTGGTGGTTTGGGGTTTTTTGGGTTTTTTTTTCCCTATTTTTCACTCAACTTTGAAAGTAGCCTCAGAGAAGATGTCTTGGGATGCCTCCAAGATTGTCTACTGTAGGACAAGGGGCAAGATATGATACTCTAGGACAAAGAGCAACAGGTTTAAATTATAATGTAGGAAGTTTCATTTAAAGTTAAGGAGAAAATGCTTTGATTGAGAGTGACAGAGCATTGGAACAGGCTGCCCAAAGACATTGTGGAGTCGTCTTCTCTGGAGACTTTCACAACCTGTCTGGATGCATTCCTGTGTAACCTGATAGAGGTGTACCTGTGTTAGCAGGGGGTGGTTGGACTAGATGATCTCCAGAGGTTGCTTCCAAACCCTACTGTTCTGTGATTCAATGATTCTAAGTGATTCAAGATGGTTGTAAATGTTAACTCTCAAGAAAAGAATATGCCTAGTAATATATTTATGTTTCATATCAATAGAGGATAATTTGGACTGTATACAGCAATATTCTGACTTTTTAAATGGTTATTAGGCTAGCAATGGGAATTACTGGCACAGCAAAATGTTACTTTTTGGTTGTATTATAATGTACATAGGCTCCATAGAAAAGATTAGTTTTGTCTTTCATTCTTCCTTCCTTCTGTTTCTCTATGCTATATATCTTTTTTTAAACCAACTTAGTTCCAGTCCAGTGAAATTACATGATTAAATCCTTATTTCACAAAAGCAGTCCTCTTCGTGAACTCCTGTGAATTATTGCCTTCAGAAAGATAATACATTAAGACAGACAAGAAAAAGGTCAGACTAAGACAAAACTCCAAATTCTTTTAGTATCTGTTAAATTTGCTTCATCTATAATATATTCAAATCCACCATCTTTATTTCCATTCCTTGTCAAAGCAGAAATTAAGTAGAAAAACCTTCTCTCCTTTAGCACAGTTATAAATGGTTAGCTAACTCTGCTTTTAGTTCTTTGTTCTTCAGTATCAAAAAATACTTTCTAATCATTTATGCTAGTTTGTGAACTCTGAACAGCCATATCAAGATATTTTTGATGAATTATGTATTTGCAGAATATCCTGACTTTTTTTGTAGCCAGTAACATTAGAAGATGCAACTTAGAGTTGACAAGAGTCCAGACTTCTGAAATAAATGATTAGTACCCAAACACTCTGCAGTTTAACCAGGAAAGAGGGAAAGGCATAAATAACAATGTGTTAATTGAAAAATAATAATAAATCTGTCCAATTTTATCTGTGCCTTGTGCAATTTCCAGGCACAAGATGTCCAGTTAAATCAACTCTCTCATTCTTTAATTTTTTAAGATAAAATTCTATTATTTCCAATATTTTTTTTGAAAGTCTTCATATTGAGACATATTTTACTCTTTTAAGAACTGTGGTAGGTTAGGACTGGACCCCCCCCCCCCAGCAATTTGGAAATTTACCCCAAGGAGCAAATTTACCACACTCAGAATTTTGGAAGAAAAAAATGAAATATTAGTTACAAAAGTGGACTACATATGAACGTATAAAAGGCAATAAACATATATAACATATATTTACACAAATTTACAGTTCAATAACAACAAAAATATTCAGCTCTCTCATCCCTCTCTGGATACAGAAAGGCCCAGAGGGCTACATGTTACAGCTAGCTGCTAGCCCCAGCTATCTTTACCCATTGTATCTTTGCAAACCCAAACAAGGAGGTTAGTCAGGCAGCATGCAGAGACAGAGAAGCAAGCCAAGCAGAACCAGCCCAGAAGAGAGCAACAGTCAAGCAAAATGGAGGATATTCAGCAGGCCAATGAATTGAGATAAACTTACCTTGCATTATTCTGTGTCCCGCCTCTAAAAGCTGTCCATCCCTAGCCTCAAATCGCCTAGAAAATGTTGTTTAAAGTTGAGCCGTACAGTCGTCAAATTTAACAAGAATGTAAGCATAGAAAAAGTAAACTAAAGCCACATACACATAAAATGGAACATATTCACAGACTCACAGAATTAATGAGGCTGGAAAAGACCTCTGAGATCATCGAGTCCAGCCTATGACCTAACACCACCACATCAGCCAAACCATGCCACCAAGTGCCACATCCAAGCTTTTCTTAAAGACCTCCGGTGATGGCAACTCCTCCACTTCCCTGGGCAGTCCATCCCAGTGCCTAATCAGCCTTTCTGTGAGGAAGTGCTTCCTAATATCTAACCTAAACCATCCTTGGCACAGCTTCATACCATGCCCTCTTGTCCAGCCACTAGTTGCCTGGAAGAAGAGCATGACCCCACCTGACTACAACCTCCTCTTAGGTAGTTGTAGAGTGTGATAAGGTCCCCTCTAAGTCTCCTTTTCTCCAGGCTGGACAACCCCAGCTCCCTCAGCCTTTCCTCATCAGACATTCCCTGCAGCCCTCTTACCAGTCAGGGGATTTAATTTAAAGTATATGTATAATATATCAGATTCCAATAATATATGTTGATTTATGATGAGAATAAATCAGAGGAAAAAAAAAACACCAAAGAAACAAACGAAAGAACAAATTGACTCTGGATGCCAGAATTGAGCTCATAGTTATGTATTTATGAAGGTATGTGTACATATAGTTTTGTATGAGCTGCACATATATATATATATATAAACACACACACACATAAATATTTGCTCCTGTTATAATTTTTTTAGTTGCACATATATATACCCCCAACTATTTGCTCTTATTGTAATGGTTCTATTTTGCAGCTGTCAGTTGAGATAATGCATTGCTCTGATACATAATTTATCCTTTAGAGCCATAGTAATTTGTAAGCCATATTTCAGGTTTGCCTGTCTTGTAATCCTTACAAGGTTTTTCTGAATTATCTCATTATTTCACTGGCTCTTTGCATGCTCTTCACTGCTGAAATGATCTTTTTTAGCCAAGGTTATAAAAAATGGACAAATTTGATGTCTTATTTTTGACAGCTGTTTAAACAGAAACTCTGTAACAATGCAGCTTTGCTAACAAGTAGATTTGGAGGCTCAGGGGATACCTCATTGCCTTCTGCAACTACCTGAAGGGAGTCTGTAGCCAGGTGGGGGTCGGTCTCTTCTCCCAGGCAAACTATGACAGAACAAGAGGACACAGTCTCAAGATGCACCAGGGGAGGTTTAGGCTGGATGTTAGAAAGAAATCCTTCACAGGAAGAGAGATTGGCCATTGGAATGGGCTGCCCAGGGAGGTGGTGGAGTCACCATCACTGGAGGTGTTTAAAACAAGACTGGATGAGGCACTTAGTGCCATGGTTTAGTTGATTAGATGGTGTTGGGTGATAGGTTGGACTTGATGATCTCAAAGGTCTTTTCCAACCTGGTTAATTCTGTATTCTGCATCCTCTGCTGTTGTCCATAGGGAAAAGATTAATACTGATGAAGTCACTCTGGGAGTCCAGTGAGAACAACATTTTATATGTCATGAATGTGGTAATGTTTGCCTTATTTCTTACAGAGGGATCAAAAAATGTCATTAAAATGTCTTTTATAACAAATAATTCAGAAAAGAAAAGGTGTTTTAAAATAAATGGTGTATTATAGTTCTGAGAAGACATCTGTTGTTATTCCCAGAAAAGAAAGGGAAAAATTACATTGTACACCAGAAAGTTCTTTTCAGAAGTTCTTTTCAAGGTCTCCAACCAAAGGTTCTATTAGAATCTTTCCATTCTTCCTGCCACTGAGCCACAGGGTTCTCTTCCTTGCTCTCAACCTAATCTTGAAATGATTCCTTAATGAATCATCCCACAGCACAGAGTTAAGCAGTTTGACCTCATATTCACAGCGCGTTTGGTATCCTTGTGGCCCATGCTTTTTAGGTCCCTCATCCTGTAAAGCTGGGGCCCTTAGTTCAAATGGCCAATGCAAGAAAAAAAAGGGTGGGACAGAAAAAATGAAGCAGATAGCCCTTAGATCCCTCTGTATGAAAATGTTTTCCAGAATGAGACTGGGACCTGGAAAACATGTTACACACCAGTTACAAGATACTTGCACACTGCTGAGCACTGTATTTTTCCACTCAGTGTAAGTGCATGTGTGATTAGCTAATTCCAGGGTTAGGAAGGACTTTCAGAATTATTTATAGTTTCAGATTTCAGACTTTACAGAGATTTCTTCAATTTTCATACCTCGTGGCTGCAGTAGAAGAAAGCCAGCCATTATCCTGATTATTCCAGGGCTGACAAAGCTATAGGAATACTAACAATCAAAATCAGAGCTCTCACTCCATGTTGCATAGTATTAATTATATTTTTCTTGTGTAAATCTTTTATATCATAGAATTGTTAGGGTTGGAAGGGACATCAAGGATCATCCAGTTCCAACCCCTGCCATGGGCAGGGACACCTCACACCAGATCAGGTTACTCAGAGCCACATCCAGCCTGGCCTTAAAAATCTCCAGGGATGAGGCTTCCACCACCTCCCTGGGCAACCTGTTCCAGTGTCTCACCACCCTCATGGGGAAGAACTTGTTCCTAACATCCAACCTGAATCTAACCATTTCTAGTTTTTTTCCATTCCCCCTAGTCCTATCACTCCCTGACACCCTAAAATGTCCCTCACCAGCTTTTTTGTAGGTCGCCTTCAGATACTGGAAGGCCACAATAAGGTCTCCTTGGAGCCTTCTCTTCTCCAGACTGAACAGCCCCAGATCCCTCAGTCTGTCCTCATAGGAGAGGTGCTCCAGCCCTCTGATCATCCTCATGGCCCTTCTCTGGACATGCTCGATTATGTCCAGATCCTTCCTGTAACAGAGGCTCCAGAACTGTGCTCAATACTCCAGATGGGGTCTCACAAGAGCAGAGGGGGAGAATCACCTCCCGTGACCTTTCTTTCATCTTCAGACCTTTTGCATTACTAGAATATTTCTCCTCATTTTCCACTTCTGCTTCATTTTTGGATTTGTGGATGTGACTCTTGAATGTCCTATATGAAACACATACCAAAAGACAATATGCTGGACATAAGATAATCTTGCTTGGAATTTAGTACCACTAAAGAAACCGGAGTTATTTCTTAAAGGAATGTATGATTGTGTCTGTAACTACTGAAGGGAACTTGGAAGTGTAACTGTAGTTAAGCATAAGACAGATGGAGAAGCTCTTCTTTCCAGTGAAACTTCAACTTGGTTCACTTCTCATCTTACTTGCTCTATCTCTCTTTAACCTAAAGAGACCCAGTCTGCCAGCCACTTCTTGAAAGCTGACTTCAGTCACCCAGCTGTGCTTAATTTCATGAGTCTCAGGTGCAGTGATACTCTGCCTACCAAAGCTATGTTGGTATGGCCACTCCTCTGGGAAAAGCAGAGCAAACGATGACTTTTTTTTCCCCTTTCTTTCCCCTTTTAAATCTCTAATGAGAAGCTGGGAGAACCCAGTAGTAAAATCTTCCTCACATGAAATAAAAAGGGATTTTTTAAAAAGAGTTCTTTATTTTATTTTTTTCTGACAAGAGATTTAAAACATAGGTTTCAGTGTTACTACTTCTGCTAGTTATCATTTTCCAGCCCAGTTCTCTTTCTCTGTTACAAAGCAGGGCCCAACAGTGAAAGACAGATTCTCCTTTTCCTCTCTGTATCCAGGGTTCATGCCAAGAGTGTGTAACATCTCATGTGCAGTTACCATATGCCACAGTGTAATCCTGATTCAATGTGACAATGAAATCCTTTTCCTTCTGTCATTTTGTTTGGCCTGCTGATGTCACTTCATATCCCTAGTCCACTTCAACTTTATACAGCAGTTCCATGAGCTGCATAGGAACCTAGCACTGTATTCATATGACCTTGCAACTGGACCTTTTCTGCTACGTCTTCTCTGCTTGTGTCTGTGACAGGAGAGCGTGAGAATGAATTCTGAAGACCATCAGTTACAATTAGTTTGTAATGCAGGGTTTGTGTGTATTATTTTTTTCAACACTTCTCTTGTGATAAACTCTACTGGCAGTTGAAACAGCAGCTCTGAAATCTTTGTTCAGTGGCAAATTTGTGCTTGTTTTCTGGTCACAGAGCTTATTACCAGGCATTTGATAGGGCAAGAGTTTTTCAGCAAGGACTTCATTATCAAATGTGTTGTCAGAAAATTGCTAGCTGCTGATTTTTTTCTGAGATATGAACAAGGTCAGCTTAAGTACAAGACAATTGCATTTTATTTTTTTCTCTATTTTTTCCTTCCAAATTTTCTTGATGAATTTCCATTTAAGACTTGTGTTTACACATTTACAAAGGAAGAAAATGGAGTATATGTCTTCACAGCATGCAGGGAAGAATACAAGTAAATTAATGAGTGCTTAACTGAAATTACACTGTGTTTCTTCTGAATGCTTGGTTAGCAGTAAGGCCACTAGCCTAGGAGTATGGCACATCTTGCTTTCTAATATTCTCAAAGACTTTCTGTAGTACCTTAGGAACATAAAGCTTCTGAACCTCAGCCTTTACCTAGAAAAAGAGAACTTCGTACCTCGTGGATAAGGGAATATTGCATAGCGAAGCTCCCTGCTCATAGAGTAACAGTAGTACTGGATTCTATTTCAAATACTAACTATTCATCTGTTTTTCTAAATCTGGTGGGCTAAAAACATTGCACTGACAGTATGCACTGTAACCAATATAGAGAAAATACTGGCAACTACCTGACGCTGCCACATTCTATAATCATTTATAGCTGAGGGGTGTACAAACCATACAGGTAGCACTAAGGGATTTTATGTACCAGAACTGTCATTTTCAGAAAATTTATGGCTGCCTCCTTTTTCAATTTGCACATTGCTTATTCTCTCTCCTTCATCTTTATGTCCCCCCTGAACTTATCTTTTGCAGCATCTCACAGTGCTTTTGATCACCTGAGGGTATCCCACCCTTCCCCAGTGCCTTCCCAGTCTCACCTGTCCCAGCTTGTTGATGCTGTATGTGCTGACCCGCAATGGTGATATATTTCCTGCCCTTCAGCCTTGCAGACATATGTGGTGATTTGCTGCTGCCCTCCTGCCAATGCCTTGTGCTTTCACAGATACCTAATGCCCTTTCATGCTCTTTAATATCAGGAAATATAAACAAATGCAGCCTTTTTGACACAGTTTCCCACATTTTCCTGGATGAATTGGCTGATCATGACCTGTAAGGATGTCCTCTTATCTGGGTAAAAAAACATGACTAAATGACCAGGCTCAAAGACTAGTGGTGAATGGAGGTAGATCTAGTTGGTGGCAGATCACATGTGGTGTTCCACAGAGCTTAAGTTTAGAGTTCTTTACTGTAAATCTTGTACAGTATTTTCATGTTTCATGGTAAATACACTAGTAGTGAAATTACTTGAGTAGACCAGCATCTGTTCTCATACTATATCTCTACCACCTCAAATGTTCATTGTGTTCTTGTGGTCTTTAACTGCTACAATGTCAGAAGCATTCATGGTTAATGCTAATGAAGGATAGATGAGCCAATCATTCTGCTTCAATCATTCAAACAGACCAGGGGACTGAGGGTAGGAAATAGAATCACAGAATTGTTAGGGTTGGAAGAGACCTCAAAGATCATCTAGTTCCAGCGCTCATGCCATGGTCAGGACACCTCACACTAGATCACGTTGCTCACAGCCACATCCAGCCTGGCCTTAAAAGCCTCCAGGAATGAGGCTTCCACCACTTCCTTGGGCAACCTGTTCCAGTATTGACAATCTTTTAACGTTCATTTCTGAAAGCTTCAAAATGTAAACATAACATTGTACATTTTCTATTGGTTTGTGTTTTATCTTTACTTCCTACAAGAATAATATAGAATCATAGAATGGTTTGGGTTGAAGGGGACCTCCACAGGTTATATAGTCCAACTCTCTCTGCAGTCAGCAGGGGTAACCTCAACTAGACCAGGTTACCCAGAGCCCTGCCAAACCTCACCTTGAACATCTTCAGGGATGAGGCCTCAACTACCTCCCTGGGCAACCTGTTCCAGCATTCCAATACTCTCATGGTAAATAACTTATACCTAAAAAGTTTGTAATAATCTTTTAATATCTTATAGTTTTTTAATGCTTTTATCTATAGAATGTATATGCAAATGTTCTTTTAACTCCCATACCTGAAGGGAACCTACAAGAAGGCTGGAGAGGGCCTTTTCAGAAGAGTATCCATCAATAGGGCAATGGAAAATGGTTTTAAATTGAAGGAGAGTAGGTATAAATTGGATATTAGGAAAGAATTCTTCACTATGAGGGTGGCAAGACTCTGGCATGGATTCTCCAGAGAGGTTGAGGATGCCCCCTCCCTGGAGATGTTCAAGGCCAGGTTAGATGGGGCCTTGAGTAACCTGGTCTGGTTGAGAGGCATCCCTGCATGGGCAGGGAGGTTGGATTAGATCATCTCTAAGGTCTCTTCCAGCCTAGGCCATTCCATGATTCTGTGAATTAGAATGGTAACGTTTCCTTATTAGCTTATTCCTCTAAAGCATCAAGCTAGTGGGCTAAGGGTAAAATTTTCTTTCATTGAGGCAGTTTTCTACTTTTTGACCTGTTAGCTAGATGCACATTTTCATCATTACCCTGGTTTTATATGGGCATGTAACTTTTCAGCATGATCCATCAGATGTCAATATTTGAAGGCATTGTGAGCTTCCACTGAGGACATAGCAATGTCACTATTTTACAAGAGAATTTAATGGCTGTTATTTACCAGAGCAATGTATAATTACCACAAGAGAAATTAGACTGGAACTTGAAAAATTACAGTTCGTGTCAAAAAACTGTGAGGTTTATGTCTTGGAAACATTCCATTTACTCATATTGTAAAAATCCTTCAGTGACATTTCTATTGTCTTTAATTATCCAGAAATCTTAGCATTTTGTGTATGCTCCCTTACATTCTGCTACCCTTTCATATGTTTCCAAATAAACATTATTAAAGAGAGAGTCCTTCTGCAGGTGCATTGGAAAAGATTTATTATCGTTTGGAGACCGCAGATGTTTGCTAGATATAAAGCTTGGATAAATTACATCAGTAGGAGTTACCGTTCCTCCTGTATTTAAGGCCTATCTTTCCTTTATACTTTTCCTTTACAATTCTGAGCAGACAAATACTTCAGTTTGGTTTTGCATGACTTTTGTATCATGCTCCAACGATTTTGTTATCAAAACTAAAGCATGGAATAAACAAAAATATTCTGTTGGTGTTTACTTTGTTCAGATTGGACATGGCACTTGGTGCCTGGTTTAGTCATGAGGTCTCTGGTGACAGGATGGACTTGATGATCTTTGAGGTCTCTTCCATCCTTGGTGATTCTGTGATTAGTTAGGAGTGAACACCTTTAAATTTTGTGTCCTGGGATCACACTCTGAGGAAGAGAAGCAGACATGTTCCAAATACTACTGAGTGACAATCCTGTTTTCATGCTGCTTTAGTCTTGTCTCTCCTGAGACAAGGTACTTTGAAATTTATAGCACTGAAACATGCTTAAATTTAGTGACTTAGGGTTCTGCCCAGGAGAAAACTGGGCTGAGAGGATTCTCAGGACAATTCTTTTGTTCAACATCTTTGTGGGTGACATGGACAGTGGCATCGAGTGCACCCTCAGCATGTTTGCTGATGACACCAAGCTGTGTGGTGCAGCAGACACGCTGGAGGGAAGGGATGCCATCTAGAGGGACCTTGACAGGCTGGAAAGGTTCAACAAGACCAAGTGCAGGGTCCTGCATCTGGGTCGAGGCAATCCCAGGCACAAATACAGGCTGGCAGTGACTGGCTTGAAAGCAGCCCTGAGGAGAGAGACTTGGGGGTGCTGGTGGACGAAAAGCTCAACATGAGTTCTCAATGTGCACTTGCAGCCCGGAAAGCAAATCAGATCTGGGGCTACATCAAGAGATGTGTGGGAGCAGGTTGAGGGAGGTGATTCTCCCCCTCTACTCAGCTCTGGTGAGACCCCACCTGGAGTACTGCCTCCAGTTCTGGAGCCCCTATTACAAGAGGGATATGGACATGCTGGAACATGTCCAGAGAAGGGCCACAAGGATGATCAGAGGGCTGGAGCACCTCTCCTATGAGGACAGACTGAGGGAGTTGGGGCTGTTCAGTCTGGAGAAGAGAAGGCTCCGAGGTGACCTCATTGTGGCCTTCCAGTATCTGAAGGGGGCCTAGAAGAAGGCTGGGGAGGGACTTCTCAGGACATCAGGTAGTGATAGGACTAGGGGGAATGGAATGAAGCTGGAGGTGGGGAGATTCAGGCTGGACGTGAGGAAGAAGTTCTTCACCATGAGATTGGTGAAGGCCTGGAATGGGTTGTCCAGGGAGGTGGTTGGGGCCCCGTCCCTGGAGGTGTTTAAGACGAGGCTGGAAGAGGCTTTGGCCAGCCTGATCTAGTGTGGGGTGTCCCTGCCCATGGCAGGGGGATTGGAACTAAATGATCCTTGTGGTCCCTTCCAACTCTGACTGATACTATGGTACTATGGTACTATGAAATAAGCCGGAGCTTGTGGACAAAATGAGAAAGCATCCAGATGGGCCTCAAAAGTCTCCGTAGAAGATGAGTCCAGAAAAACAGCTATTGAACTGGCAAAGTCAATCTAATTATTGATAATTTGTGAGCTTGTTTATCAATGCTGATCAAATTTAAGAAGGGGAAAACAATAAAAACCTGAACCAACCAACAGGCAACTAAAATCTTCCTTTAAAAACAGCTATTTAGATAATCTGCAATCATGAGAGCTCTGGTTATTCCACTTAAGATGTAGTGGCTTTTCTTTGCTTTTAAAATACATTTTTAATTTGAATTTTGTTAGCAGATTTCTTTTGTAATGCAGCTTCCCAAAATGCAACACTGCAAAGAAAAATAAATGAAAAGCATATTTAAAGTTCTAAACACATGCAAGATTTCTTCTTCTATATAAGGGTCACAGTCTGAGGCTGCATGGGCACTCATATTCATAGGAGAGTTATTGGTGTGTTATACCTATGTTCATGGGGGTATCACAGAATGGTCTGATATTATGTTCAGGCTTCATAAGTAATTGTATCTGATGGTATCCATATCATTCTAATTCCAGTACCAGTCTAAGAAGATAATATATTTCTGATAAATCATCATAATATGCGTTCACAACATTTTTAAGTGAGAAATCTAAAACACATATAGATCCATGGAGACTGCTTCATTAAGACAATGGAATGAAAATACTGCCTGTAAAGATGATCTACAAAATAATTTTAACTTTTTGGGGCTAAATAACTGGTTACCTAAATCTCAGAATTCTCATATTGCTCATTTCTTTTTAAAACAATTACCGAATTAATATAAATAGAATGCAGAATACAGACTTAACCAGGTTTGAAAAGACCTTCGAGATCATCGAATCCATCCTGTCACCCAACACCATCTAATCAACTAAACCATGGGACTAAGTGCCTCATCCAGTCTCTTTTTAAACACTTCCAGTGATGGTGACTCCACCTCCCCAGGCAGCTCATTCCAATGGCCAATCACTCTTTCTGTGAAGAATTTCTTCCTAACATCTAGCCTAAATCACCCCTTGTGCAGCTTGAGGCTGTGTCCTCTTGTTCTGGTGGTGGTTGCCTGGGAGAAGAGACCAAACCCCACCTGGATACAACCTCCCTTCAGGTAGTTGTAGTGAGCAATAAGGTCTCCTCTGAGCCTCCTCTTCTCCAGGCTAAACAACCCCAGCTCCCTCAGCCTCTCCTCATAGGGCTTGTGCTCCAAACCCCTCGGCAGCTTTGTTGCCCTTCGCTGGACGCCTTCCAGCAATTCAACATCCTTCTTAAATTTAGGAGCCCAGAACTGGCCACAGTACTCAAGGTGTGGCCTAACCAGTGCAGTGTACAGGGGCAGAATGACGTCCCTGCTCCTGCTGGCCACACTATTTCTCATACAGGCCAGGATGCCATTGGCCGCCTTGGCCACCTGGGCACACTGCAGGCTCACGTTCAGCCTACTATCAGCCACTGCTCACAGGTCCCTTTCTGCCTGGATACTCTCCAGCCACTCTGACCCCAGCCTGTAGCACTGCATGGGGTTGCTGTGACCAATGTGTAGAACCCAGCACTTGGATTTGTTAAATCTCATGCCTTTGGACTCTGCCTATCTTGATGCTATGAAACTACTACCTCCTTAAACCTGGCTCTTGGTGTGAAGAAGATATTCTTGATCTTCTTCTTAACCTTGATTTTACTGTTATGTTTTAGAAAACTTTTTTTTTACACAGTCTGAGCTCCAGACAAAACAATTTTGTCTGATTCTAGCTATTACTCTTGCAATTATCTTTCAACCTGAGAAGGCAGAGGAAGGATTGTTTTCAGGCTTTAATTTTGTTATAGTTTCACATCACTGGGTGTCTCAATTATTCTTTACATCTTTAGGTAGGTTTAATGTCTTTTTTATGCAGGAATGTGTATTGCTGTCCCTTTTTCATTTCCTTGTACAGGCTGGCACAATATCACTGTGTAAGGCAGACTCCATGTTTTCTGAGTATTACTAAATATTCTTATATTTTAATGGCACAGTTTCTTTCTATAAGATGTCAAGTATAAAAAAATCTAAGAGTTATCAGAAAAGGTTGCATTGTGGCAGTGCAGTATGTGTAGTGCTTATGTATGTATACAATCTTTAAAGGTGCAGTGCAATCCATCCTATTAAGATTTGGCTTTTCACTTAAGAAAATTGTGTGCAGATGCTTCCAAGCACCTCCTTCATGACCAGGAATGAAATAAAGAAGCATTTGCAATGTGTGCATGTAATAAATCAGTCATGGTTTTGGCAGAAAAACTGTTTTAGGATTAAAATCTTATTTTATAAAATGAAGAAATCAATTATCTTAAGCATTTAGTTTATTTTCTTCCTTTTAGCTTGATATTGTGTAGCTTTCTCAGCTATTCTGCTACCTATATTTTACACAGATCCAAAAAATCAAAGGGCTCCATGATTAAAGCAGACAATCTTGATTTGGTTTAATTGTTTGGAAAGGAATTTTCATAGTGAATTATGCAGTTTCTGTTGTTTCTAATTTAGGTCTTTGTAGTCTACACTGAGACTTCTGTTCACACACAAATTAAAAAAGTTTAAAAAACTAATAATTGAAGACATCAGTTTCATTTAGCATCTTTCTTGCTGTATTGATTTCCAGTCTTTGTATTCAACTTTTCCTACTTTTGTTAAATGAAATACAGCATTTTGGTGAAATAATGATGATATAATTCACCATACCAACGTATGGATATCTTTGTCATTGTCCTCATTATGGTATTTTAGCCATAAACATAGAATCATAGAATTGTTAGGGTTGTAAGGGACCTCAAGGATCATCCAGTTCCAACCCTGCCATGGGCAGGGACACCTCACCTCACACAAGATCAGGTTGCTCACATCCACATCCAGCCTGGCCTTCAAAACCTCCAGGCATGAGGATTCCACCACCTCCCTGGGCTACCTGTTCCAGTGTCTCATCACCATCATGGTGAAGAACTTCTTCCTGTCACCCAATCTGAATCTACTAAAAAGTCCCTCAGCAATTTTCTTCTAGGCCCCCTTAAGATACTGGAAGGCCACAATTAGGTCACCTCGGAGTGTTCTCTTCTCTAGTCTGAACAGCCCCAACTCCCTCAGTCTGTCCTCATAGGGGAGGTGCTCCAGCCCTCTAATCATCCTCATGGCCCTTCTCTGGACACATTCCAGCACATCCATATCCTTCCTGTAACATCTTAAAAACCTTCTGGTTTCTATTTTAGGTTTTGTTCCTTAAACCTTACTTGATATCTTATTTCCTTGTCTCAGAGAAACTGAGTGGCAAGTGTTCTTCCCAATTGCTGTAGGAATTGATTTGCTATGACTGCTATAGGAACAGGGGAGTTTGTCAGTTTCTTGTAAAAATTGAACATCTGTCCTCCAGAGTTTGTAAAGTACATGAGAACTTCAGTCTTTGGAAGGTGGTAAAAAATTGTGAAATCTTTCAGCAGTTATTCTAACAAAGAGGAACTTTCTTATTTAATTATATAGCTACGAATATTTTACAGCTCACCTCTCACTCTGAGCATGTAATCATTTCCAGGCCTTCTCATAACATGTAAAGATTTGTTGTCAAATAGAAGATCACAATTTCTTGATCAGAGTTTCCAAAGTTCATCCAAGCAAATGTAAATCAATATTCTTATTTGCTGCACCTGGATACATTTCATATATGCAGCTCAAACTGAAAAGGGCATTTCTTTTTATGCTGCTGTAGCTGCCAATCCATTGCTCTCAGTCAGGGTATTATTATTTCCATATCATTTTTCATATTGATTAAGTCTCCTGAAAGGTGGTTATTATTATTATTATTATTATTATTATTATTATTATTATTATTATTATTAATACCAACATAAAGCTTTTTATTTCAGCTTTTATACTTCTATTTAACCTCAGAGGCATGTGCTGATATGTATTTCACTTTATATTTTAAGCAGACAAGTGCATATGGTTAAGTACTAGTATGGAAAATCTGAAGCTTTGAAGCTGATTATAGAAAGAGTAAAGCAACTGAAGTCTCTCATCACTTTCACATTGCATTAGCACACTGCTCTTGCATATGGCAGTTTATTTCCCATTCTGCAGGAATTTTGTTGTTATTGAATAATGGGGAAACTCTATATATAGACAGAAGATACAAATTCATCAATTCTGACAACTAGATGTAGGTCTTGAAAATAAATTAGGTAGGAATAGGTCTTGAAAATAAATTAGGTAGGAAAATTTGAACACACATTTAAATAATTTTAAAATAATTGATTAATGGCCAAACAGTTCATAAAAAGCTCTTTATTCACTTGAATGCATCTTCTTAGGGGAATCTTCTTAGGGAAGTTGAGCATCTGTTCCCACTTTATATAGATTGCAAATATATTCAGTAGTTTTACATTGCATTTAAAGAAAAAAGAAAGATAGTAAGTCAAAGTTGGATTTGTAATCATATATCAGTGGTTTTAATTGTAATTAAATCTAGCATTTAAAATCATTGTGTGTGTGAACAAGCACTTCTGCAAAAATGCTGTGTTATAGAATCTTTGTTTACTTATTCATGTATAGATATTGGTTATTGAGAAAAAATATTCTATTGATCAAAGTATTAACAACAACTGCATTCCTTCCAATTGTAAACTATTAAATGTCACTTAGGCATTCTGAAAACAGTAGTAATATTTTCTAGTTATCACTACAATACACACTGAAGTAGTTGTCATCGGCAATTTCCCCAGCGTTCAGGGGTAAATCTTCCTTTGTTAGCATCATCAAAATTAATATCACTGTCTCTCAGATGCAGGGTCACTGTTTTCAGAGACTCACAGAATGTTAGGCATTGGAAGAAACCTCTAAAAGTCATCTAGTCCAACCCCTCTGCCAGAGCAGGATCAGCTATACCAGATTACACAGGAACGCATCCAGGCAGGTTTTGAGTATCTCCAGAGAGGAAGACACCACAACCTCTCTGGGCAGCCAGTTCCAGTACTCTGTCATCTTCACAGGGGAAAATTTTTTCCTCATCTTACATGGAACTTCCTATGCCTCAAATTCCACCAATGGGAAGTTGGCCCTTTGTCCTGTTATGGCTGATGTCAAGTTAATAACTCCCTGATACACTCCCGCCCATGCCAGATGTTTGAGTCACAATGCTCTCATCTTCCTAGTTTGTGGTTATTTGGCTTCACAGCATTTCCAACTCCTTCATTTTATGAATGGAACTGACCATGAATTAAAAGGGAAATCCATAAAGCTTGTATTAGTAGAACTCATAAATTGAGACAATACATTGCTTAGATTAAGGGAGGGGGAAATAATCTAAAGTATGTGAAGGAATGGAGACACATTTTAATCCTGCCTTGCAGTGATGCCATCAGAGAAGAAAATGAAGAGGTTTGCACTTAAAGCTTAATTTAATGAATCTGGGACATTTGTTCATGCACTAATCATAATTGTGTGTCTACTTCATGCTGCGATTACAAAGAGGAAGCAATGCAGCTCTCACCCTCATATGCTGTATCTTGTGATTGTATAACATATATACTTATTTATGTGATCCAAGGGTTTGAAATATGTATCATGTGAGTTGTGTAAGTGGAAACAGTACTTGCTTCAGAGCATAAATTCAAATATATATCCAGAGGTACCTGCGAAAGTTTATTAAGGAGAGAATATATTTGTTTACAGAAGTACTGGAAAATTGCAGAATTCAGGGCATCTCAGGTTCATGAAAATAGTTTCATCATGTAAACCCATACTTGTGTTTTCTGATTCCTCTGTGGGGAAAAAAAGTGTCATAGCATTTTGTCTGCATTTTCTTTTGACTGAAGATCCTATAAGTATTGATTGTATAAAAATTACTTCATTTTAATTTCCTCAGATAGCTTGTACCAGTAAAATCTAGTTCTCATCTAAAACTGAGCTAATAACTTATTATCATTACAAAGGCAAGCTACAGCAGTATATTTTCACTCATCTATCTTCACTGATAATTACCACACAAGGTAGCGTGTAAAAAGTTATTGATCCTGCTTTGGAGATTGCATACTCATTATCTCATTATGTTTTCATCAATACTTTAATGAAGCATCCTTACTGGCCATATCAGACTGCTAGTTTTGTGTTGTCGTTTAGACTGAGACAGATTGCTCTTTTACTTCTTCCAAAAGGGGCAAAAGAAAAATGCTCCATACAGGATTGGAGAGTTGGAAAAGTTAAATGGAAAGGCTATTCACCACTATATACAACAGTACAAAGCATATAGAGTACACAAAAATCCATATTCTAGGTTTAACACAGAAGCTCATAAGACAAAGCTTCCCCTTTTAAAACCGGGCCAACAAACACAAGCCTTCATGCCCCTCCCTACCAATCCTCTCTACGCTCCATACCACACCATTGTGACACAGCACAAATTCAGCTTGCCAGCTCCAGGCCCCAGTTAGGTCACTCCAGTCCTAATTGTGAGGATTGCCAACACCAAACTCCAGGACTCGCTCCTCTGCAAGGAGATAACAGCCTGCATGCCCTCGCGGGAGCAGAGAGGGAAGAAAAAGTGAATAAAACTCATTCTGCAGTCAGTTTTATAAGGATGCAGGACTTATGGGTATGAAATACATCTTCTGGTCCACCTCCTGGACTCTCTCACCCCTCTGGAGGTCTGTAACTTTGTGGTTCATAAAGACACCTAGCCTCTAAACTACCACATTTCAGCATGTAGAATCATAGAATTGTTAGGATTGGAAGAGGCCTCAAGGATCATCCAGTTCAAATGCCGCTGCCATGGGCAGGGACACCTTCTACTTGATCAGGTTGCTCAAGGCCCCATACAGCCTGGCCTTAAAAACCTCCAGGGATAAGGCTTACACTACCTCCCTGGGCAACCTGTTCCAGTGTTCACCACCCTCATGGGGAAGAACTTCTTCCTAACATTCAATCTGAATCTATCCAGTTCCATATTTGTTTCATTCCCCCTAGTCCTATCACTAGCCAACACCCTAAAAAGTCCCTCACTAGCTTTCTTGTAGCCCTCTTAAGATACTGGAAGGCCACAATAAGGTCTCCTTGAAGCCTTCTCTTCTCCAGACTGAAGAGCCCCAACTCCATAAGCCTTCCTCATAGGATAGGAGGTCCAGTCCTCTGATCATCCTCGTGGCCCTTCTCTGGACATGCTCCAGCACAGCCATGTATTTCCTGTAATAGGGGCTCCAGAACTGGATGCAGTACTGCAGGTGGGGTCTCACCAGAGAGGAGTAGAATGGGAAAATCATCTCCCTTGACATGCTGACTATGCTTCTCTTGATGTAGCCCCAGATGTGATTGACTTTCTGGGCTACAAGTGCACACTGCTGGCTCATGTTGAGCTTCTTGTGCCCCAGTACCCTCAAGTCCTTTTCTTCAGGACTGCTCTCAAGCCAGTCACTGCCTACCCTGTATCAGTACTTGGGATTGCCCCAACCCAGGTACAGATTTTTCTAGTTGCAAACTGCAATACAGAGCACAACTGAACTGCCAGTTTGACCCTAGGTGTCAGTGCATGACGTAGGATAGCCGTCATGGATTGAGTTGAACCTGCTGCTATTTCACATCATGCTGCAGCCATGCCAGCTTCAAAGATGAAAGTGCTAACTGGAGCAAAGTATTACGGGGCCTGGAGTTCAGACTGCAACATGGGAGGTGTCCTGTTCCAATTGCTGGTTCTGGATTCCTAGGTGCTGGTCTTTTCCACTGGGATGGTGGTGGGACAAAGAGGGATGAAGCAGTGGTTTTCTAGCCTGGGCTTTTGGGCCACTTGCTTCTGCTTTCTGCTACTTTGCATTGTGCTTTTTCTGCAAGGAGGCTAAAGTAATTGTACATTTTGTACTATGTCTGATTTTGCTTAGTACAAGGTTAACCCTGGTTAACCTGGTTCAGTTTGAGTGATTTTGTTCTGATTCAAACCATTACAATAATTCACCTTTCTATTTTGCCTGCTTTTAAGGGATAATATGTGGTGCAAAAGCACCTATCTGGTATGGACATTCCAATAGTGCATGCCTACATTCTGAATATGTATGCAGATTAGGATGAATCCTTTTGGAAATTTACAGACAGCAATTTCTTCAACTCCCAGCAAGTGTGAAAACAGAGAACATCGGCTCTCTGATGATTTCAGTCAGCTCATGGCAACACAAAATTTTCATTGCATTTTCTTTCCCCAGAGTTTAAGAAACTGTGGTGAGATGCAGATCCACAAGCTGAATGCCATAACCTGGCACAAGCAGGTGAATTTTACAGTTTACAAATTTTTTTGTTTGTTTTTGTTTTTTAAAGAAACCTTATTTTACATTCTCATAAACTCCCTGTGTCCCCCCAGCTTCAGACATATTGTTAGTCTATAAGAGTTCATACTGGCTAAATAAATGTTATACCAGCTAGAAATTAGGTACAGCCTCTTTACTGTGTAGGACAGCTTCTCTGTATCTCTCCTTTTATGTCCCCAGATGTACATCGGTAGCGCTTAACAGGTTCCACAGACTCAGGAGTGGAACTGTCAGTCTTTGATTTGCTGTCTGCACAGTTCTTGTCTGCTGCTCCTCTCTGCACTGCAGTAGTCTCTTTAAATTCTCAGAAAAAAATATTTTGAAACACCCCAGAAACCAATAACAAAAAGATACTTGTTGTGTGTATAATGTGACACCTGTTGATAAAAACTTTGTTAGCTGTAACAGAGATACCCTATTGAGTTACGTTTTTTTTTTTCCCCATGGATTTTCATTCTGGTCACATTCAGGTCATGCAACTAGTTTAATCTGTGAGGAACCACGAGCTGAGCTTCAGTATCGTGATGTTGTCATTGACTTCAGAGATGAAACAAAGAAAGCTACATAATAACTTTGTTTAATAGCAGCAGATCATAGCAAAGCTGATGATTACAGGGTCACGTGGCTGTGGGATTTTATTAATGACATGGTAATACAGTTTGAAAAGGATGCATTTTGTATGCATACTTCAGAATAGATTATCCAAAGATTCTGCCCTGGAACAACTGTTCAAAGTTGGTTTATTGTACAGGAGTAGGGAAGCCTTGCAGCATAGATTTATCTAGATAAACTACCAAAACAAAACAAAACAAAAATACTATCAAAATCAGATTATTATGTGTTAACTTTTGCCATACTGGCACCAAAAATTGCTAGCATAAAATTTTGTTGTTTAGCTGTAGCAGGAGTAGAGAGCTGTGAGTGAGTGTGACATCCTTTGATTATCACTTACACCTCTGAAATTAGTCACTCTGCTCCCTTCAGTTCCCTAGCAAGGCTTCATCTGGAGAGGATTGTAGCAACAGACTACAGATCAAAAAAAACAAATGCAAGGGAGAACTGATATGATTTATTGCATAACTTGCTAGACTGAAATGAATTCATAAATGCAAACTAAAGTAGAAGTGTTTGGCTTTGTATAGAAAGCAAAATGTCTTCCATCCATGGGGCAAAGTAAGGTATGCATAAATGCATAACAGGCATGTGCACAGAGAGCTATTATTTTCTGTTGTAATTCCAATCTGCCATAATACTTGAGGGATTTTTCTGTTGCTATTATGACAAAAGGTTCAATACTTTTGTTAATAGCATAGAGACAAAAGGGGGAAAACAAAAGTAAGATGGTACAAAATTTTATGAGATCATTATAGACAAAGTTCTGTCAAGTGTGTCATATTAACTGATTAAAATTGTTTCTTACACCTTCCCTGATCCATCTTCTATGGATCAGACATGCTGTAGATATAAATACAGAAAATGACTAAGTCCTAGTGTAATAGGGTCACAGATAAATTAGAACTGAATGCCTAAACTCAGCACATATTTATAAGGTGCATTTGCATCTTTAAAATGCTGGCATAAATGAACATCCTCTGCCCCTGTACTCAGCACTGGTTAGACCACACCTTGAGTACTGTGTCCAGTTCTGGACTCCTCAATTTAAGAAGGATATTGAGACACTTGAATGTGTCCAGAGAAGGGCAATGAGGCTGGTGAGAGGTCTTGAGCACAAGCCCTATGAGGAGAGGCTAAGGGAGCTGGGGTTGTTCAGCCTGGAGAAGAGGAGGCTCAGGGAGACCTTATTGCTCTCTACAACTTTTTGAAAGGAGGTTGTAGCCAGGTGGGGTTGGTCTCTTCTCCCAGGCAACTAGCAACAGAACAAGACGACACAGTCTCAAGCTGTGCCAGGGGAAGTTTAGGCTTGAGGTGAGGAGAAAGTTCTTCACAGAAAGATTAATTGGCCTTTGGAATGTGCTGCCTAGGGAGGGGGTGGATTCACTGCCCCTGGAGATGTTCAGAAAAGGATTGGACGTGGCACTTGGAGCCTTGGTTTAGTTGTCATGAGGTGTTAGGTATTAGGTAATAGGTTGGACCTGATGATCTCTGAGGTCTTTTCCAACCTTACTGATTCCATGATTCTATGATTCCTTTACATGAGTCTCAGTGAGAGCATTCATTTGTGAGAGTTCTTCAAAAACAAGCAATTCAAAATACGTCCTTTAAGGAAGGATGTCAAGCAAACTTGTTCAGTTATGTTTGTGGGTATAGATTGCCTCCTAAAAAAAAAAAAAAATTAAAAAAATTGAAAAGTTGTGCAAGCTTACTTTAGTTTGGTGCACAGCAAATATACTCAACATTCAATGTAGACAAAACGGCAGGATTTAGCTCTCAGAAAGCTTTTAAAAGGTGTCTCATCTGTGCCAATCTCTCTGTGAAAATCAACCTCCTTGAGGAAAGCACAGAAATATTTGCAACCTGGAACTTCAGATGCTTATTGTTACAGTAATTGTTCGTTCTTTAAAAGCATCATTTTAATTTATTTTTCACTGTTCCATGAAAGAAGGAGCTCTCAGACCTGATTTACTCATGTTGCATACTGCTCACAGAAATGCATGTGTCAGAAAGAAATCAGCTCACAATTTAAATAGAAGCCATAGATAATGCTCAGATTTTATTTTTACATTTCCAGCTAGCAATTTCAAGCACTTTCCTGCTGCACACATTTTCTTGATACCTCACTATGTTTGGCTGCTTGCTTATTGTTCATCTGTAGTCTTTCCACCACCTTTTTTTTAGGGAGCTGCATCTTATCCTTCATTAGGGTTTGTGACAATAGGGACAATCTCTTCTGTCTCTGATTTATTGTTTCCCTTCTTTTCACTGCTTCACCGAGTAAAAATGCTAAGATTGCCAACATAATCTTGTCCAGCACAGTGCTGGTGAGGCTTCTGTTATAAATTTGTCCCATTTTAAAGTCACAGTGTCACAGTATCACAGTGCCACAGTACATTAGATGTTGGAAGGGACCTCCAGAGAACATTGAGTCCAAACCCTCTGCCAAAGCAGGGTCACTTAGGGTAGTCCACACAGGAATGCAGTTGATGGTGTTTTAATGATTTGTCTTCAATTACTCAAGGGTGGGAATTCACTATATTTGCTTAAAGTATGTAATTAAAACAACAAGCAGCATTCAGAAAGTTCCTGTATAACATAATCATGAATTCAGACATACATGGCAGATAAAAGTAGTATTGCATTATATGTGTCAGGCAAGCAGATATTATTACTCTTGACAGTAATACTGCTGTGTAGAGTTTCTTCTGCCACTTTTCCACTGGTCTTGTAGAGTTATGTTTACTTAGGGATAGCTACTACAGATAAACAAACAACAGGCTACCCATGCAGTTGAGATACCTGCCTTGTGAGGAACTTTAAAAGTAGTTACCCTGTGTTTTCTGGCTCTGTTAATTCACAGTTGTTATGAATGGCTCCAATCCAAGTAAGCAGAAAAACCTTCAGGAAATCTATTTAGATATTCTTTTTAAGTTGGATGGGACCTTGAGCAACCTGGTCAAGAGGAAGGTGTCCCTGCCCATGGTGGGGGGTTGGAACTGGATGATCTTTAATGTCCTTTCCAACCCAAACCATTTTATGGTTCTATGATTCTTTGCATCAGAGAGTTAGAAATACAATTCAGAAATTACTTTTTGTTTTCTACAAAACTTCCACAGGATGGATGCTGCACCCTGAAAAAGCTTCATCTGATTTACTATTTGACATGGGAGATAGCTGCATCTAGGAGACTTCAACTGACAAGTTATATAAGCTTTTAGCAAACAGCATACATCGTTCATGACACAAGCTCCTGTCACTGTAAGCTGTAAGAAACAAAATATGAATTTGCCACAGGAGGTTTGAGATATATCCTATTTTTAGTATTGTTTTTGCACAAAGAAAAGCCAGCGGTGCCACTGTATAAAAGTTTTTACCTGAGATTCCAAACTTGGAGAGGATTGCTGAGCAGTTAGCTGTGTGTTGAAGTACATAGCTGAGCTTTTTAGAGTCAGTTCTTTGACACTGGTAAAGGGGCATTTCCTGGGCATCAGGACAGGAAGAATATATATTATGAAAGGACCAGGAAGGAAGTGGAAGCAACATTACTGCAAATGTTCATCCTGATTAATATCCCATTGGTCATCTCCTGTGAAAAAGATACCTGTATATTTATTTTTTTCCCTATAGATTGGTGAACAGTTTAAGAGATTAAGTTCAAACTGGCTCGAAGAGGTGGAAAATCTTCTGCTTTTCCTACTGTTTGAGTCAGTTTAATTTTACACAAATGCTGGAAAGGCTTATTGGAAAGATAGAAAAATTGCATCTTAATCTCAGCAGATGGTGCACAAAATATCTGCTGCAGGGTATTCAGAACAAGGTGGATGATATGCTAACAGCACTGTGAGATCACCAATTACTGCGACCATACTAGAAGACTTTTTTTTTTTAATAAAGACTTGTAAAATAAAAAGTACAGATTGCCATAATTAAGATTATCATCATGTCTTCAATTTTTGTTTAATGCTTTTCAAAAGCAAGATAATTCTTCCAAGCAGCAGGAAATGTGGACTGATAACCTTTATGAAAATCTAAATATAGGGCTGATATTTCCACTATTAATGATGCTCATTTGAACTCTAACAGGTAATGCTTATGAGTAGAACTAATTTGGGGGAAAAAAGGCTGAAAATTGAAAACCCATAGAGTAAAAATAAGTTTTCTTATTTTCTTTGCCTAGAAGGAAAATCAAAATAAATATAATTTAAAATAATGTGCTATCTCAATTTGTATTATAATAACTTTTCATGTAATCTAGTTTGAGGAGGCATTTGGGGGATATATGTATTCTGGTGTCTACACAAATAATTAGTCTCATGGTGGTGGGGACTTTATTGACTACAACTGTTTAATCTAAGTGATGATGATCACAAAAGTTCCTGAGGTTTTTTTTGGGGTTGGACATCAGCATGCACACTCATACATGTGTCCACTTCTGGAGCACCCTATTATAGGAAGGATCTGGATGTGCTGGAGCATGTCCAGAGAAGGGCCACAAGGATGAGCAGAGGGCTGGAGCTCCTTTCCTGTGGAGACGGACTGAGAGATTTGGAGCTATTCAGTCTGGAGAAAAGAAGGCTCCAAGGAGACCTAGTTGTGGCCTTCCAGTATTTTAAGGGGCCCTACAAGAAAGCTGTGGGGGGGGACTTTTTAGGGTGTCAGGAGCGATAGGACTACGGGGAATGGAAAAACACCAGAAATGGGTAGATTCAGATTGGATGTTAGGAAGAAGCTCTTCAGCATGAGGGTGGTGAGACACTGGAACAGGTTGCCAAGGGAGGTGGTAGAAGCCTCATCCCTGGAGGTTTTTAAGGCCAGGCTGGAAGTGGCTCTAAGCAACCTGATCTAGTATGAGGTATCCCTGCCCATGGCAGGGGGGTTGGAACTAGATGATCCCTAAGGTCCCTTCCAACCTTAACAATTCTGTGATTCGATGATTCTGTGATTCCATGGTCATAGGATATCATGCCTATCCATGTACAGCCCTGCATCTGATCTAGTGTTGAGCATTCTGGCAGTAGTATCCCAAGAAGACTAAAACATCTGATGTTCAAATAATTCACTAAAAGTGATACAGATACATCAAATGACATGGTCAAAGATGCCTTCACACTTCCACGAGTCTTACCGCAGTGATATTGTGCTAAGAGCAAAGATACCAGCATGTGGAAGTTGATAATTTTAGGAATTTAGTGGAAGCTAATTAATGACCTATGCTTCCTTGATGACTGTGGGCATAAGTAAGGAATCTGATTCTAGAAGGACAGTGTTTAGAACTAGAATGCCTTGTTTTGAACTATTGTCTATAATCCCCTGCTAGTAAATATTAGTTATTTCAATATATTAGTATTATTTGCACCATATTAAGGTATATTACACTTCCAATGGGTCTAACTATGTATCTTTTCTCTCAGCACAAGCATTATTATCATACAAAAATTCAGATAAGGTAGTGAATTCAGTCTGGCACGGGATATGGAGGAGAAGGATATAATCCCTCTTCAAATATGCCTGTTGCAACAAACTGGTTAAGCAATTAAAATGGGAAAGGCATTGTTCAGTTTGTGGGCAGAACAGAAGTGAATTCACAGATTTTTTAGAGGATCTTCAATTTTCTGTCATTATCCTATTCCAAATCAGAACCTGAAAATTAAACCATTAGATACTTTTAAACAAAGAAAAATGTGTGTAGATGTGCATGTTAAGTGATCCATATTAATATAGCTATATTGGTAATTGGCTCATTCATAGCACTTTCAATACTTTAATTAGCAGAGAAATCAGAAAGAGCAACACCACACAAAAGTACTCTGAGTTGAGCCACTCACAGACTTAATGCTCTTATTTTTTGGCACAAGATAAGCCTATAATGACTTCAAAGCATATACTCTAGTAAATTCTATTGCTTTTAGAATACAACTTCTAATACTCTGTTAGAATACAGAACACAGAATTAACCAAGTTGGAAAAGACCTTTGAGATCATCAAGTCCAACCTATCACCCAACACCATCTAATCAATTAAATCATGGCACCAAGTGCCTCATCCAGTCTTGTTTTAAACACTTCCAGTGATGGTGATTCCACCACCTCTCTAGGCAGCCCATTCCAACGGCCAATCTCTCTTTCTGTGAAGAATTTCTTCCTAACATCCAGCCTAATCCTCCCTTGGCACAGCTTGAGACTGTGTCCTCTTGTTCTGTCACAGGTTGCCTGGGAGAAGAGACAAACCCCCGCCTGGCTACAACCACCCTTCAGGTAGTTGTAGACAGCAATAAGGTCTCCTCTGAGCCTCCTTTTCTCCAGGCTAAACAATTCCAACTCCCTTAGCCTCTCCTTATAGGGCTTGTGCTTGAGACCACTCACCAGCTTTGTTGCCCTTCTCTGGACACATCTGAGCAACTCAACATCTTTCTTAAACTGAGGGGCCCAGAACTGGTCACAGTCCTCAAGGTGTGGCCTAACCACTGCTGAGTCCAGGGACAGAATGACCTCCCTGCTTCTTCTGGCCACACTATTGCTGATCCAGGCCAAAGGGATCCAGTCATTTCTGGGAAAAAAAAAAAAAAAAAAAGAAAGAAAAATGTTTACTTGGCTTCTTTGTTTGTTTGTTTGTTTGTGTATTTGTAACATCTTTCCTAATTAAAGAGAGCTAGGGTTCTATTTGCTTTTGTTCTCATCTTTTGTTTGTATGCCTTTCTGAGTTAGCCTATTTGTGGACCTGTCATTTGAATGACCTGAGAATGAGTAAATCTCAATAGCTAGGCTTCACATCTGTTTTGCAAAAGAGCTGAGAAGGTGGTACTTTATTGGCTTTGGGGTTTGTACTGGCAGTTCTGTCAGATTAAAGCTGATTTGAGCAGTCAGTTCAGGTGTTCCTGCACCTATAAATAGGCCTCAATCACTGACATCATGGTAAAGCATCCATACTAAGCAATGAGCCTTCTTGCACTGTCAGATATATATGAGATGAATGGTAAGAGCAAGTTTAGAGAAATATTGCTTTGTATGTCTTGTCCAATGAGCACAAAGCCCCTTGAAAACGGAATTCAGAGTTGGACCAAAATTTCATTGGCAATCATGACTTGGTAGCTGGGAGAGTTTTAATGGGGCTTCATGAGGCCAAGAATCAATTAATCCTCCATGTCTACTTTGGGAGGGAAATTGCTGAGTTCCTAGGATTCAAATTTTTAAATGCTTCTCATTTCAACTTGCATATATGATAGTTAATGAATGTACAAGAAAGTCACTTATAGTAGACTCCTAATGTTACATAATGATTGGGGGTTTTTATAAGCAAAATACAGGAAATCTCTAGATATAATTGCCATGCATCATGGTGTGATTTTAGCTTATTACTCTTTAAATGAGTCATAATTTTGTAAGACTTCAGCATTTCATTATATGTTTTATCACATTGTTTCAGAGCTTGAGTGTTTCACTGTTTATCTAAAGAGTCATCAAAACCACGTCGTTGAAGAAGCTTTTATTTTTAACCTATATGAAGAACAGGAACAGAGCAGTGAAAAGATTTTTAGAATCATAGAATTGTCAGGGTTGGAAAGGACCTCAAGGATCATCCAGTTCCAACCCCCTGCCATGGGCAGGGACACCTCACACTAAATCAGGTTGCTCTGAGCTACATCCAGCCTGGCCTTAAAAACCTCCAGGGATGAGGCTTCCATCACCTCCCTGGGCAACCTGTTCCAGTGTCTCAGCACCCTCATGGGGAAGAACTTCCAAACATCCAATCTAAATGCACCCATTTCTGTATATGTTCCATTCCCCTTAGTCCTATTACTACCCAACACCCTAAGAAGTCCCTCACCAGCTTTCTTGTAGCCCCCTTCAGATATTGGAAGGCCACAATAAGGTCTCCTTGAAGCCTTCTCTTCTCCAGATTGAATAGCCCCAACTCTCTCAGTCTGTCTCCATAGGAAAAGAGCTCCAGCCCTCTGCTCATCCTCGTGGCCCTTCTCTGGACAAATTCCAGCATGTCCATATCTTTCTTGTAATAAAGGCTCCAGAACTGGACACAGTACTCCAGAAGTCTCACCAGACTGGAGCAGAAGGGAAAAATTGCCTCCCTCCACCTGCTGCCTCTCTTGATGCAGCCCAGGGTACATTTGGGGATATGGTTTAGGGATGAACTTTATAGAGTAGGATTATTGGTTGGTCTTGGTGATCCTGAGGGTCTTTTCCAACCTGAATGTTTTTGTGATTCTGCAATCATAAAAGAAAAATGCTTTCTTCACTTTGCATTGCACTGGACAAGGAAGAACTGAAAACATAGGAGCTGGGTTTTTTTTAATTGCATTCTATTCAGCCATTTCCAACATTTTTTGGTGATTCAAGGGGAATTCAATATTTTGCTTGATTCACTTTTTTTTTTACCTGTAGATAACAACCACATTTTATGGTTATTTCATAGACAATCTGTAACTACTGTACAGCATTAACATTTTTACTGTAGTTATTTGATCTGTAATAGAAATTACATTGGCTTCATGCTTAACATTTACCAACAGAATATCCCATTTAGGAATGTATGATTGTAAGTATAATGTTGTATGAGGGAGAAATATAATGCATACAATGTATTCCACATGCTTTACAGAACTTGTATTAGTACAACTATAAGCATGATAGATAACAGATGCAAGGTTGATTTTAGCTAAAATATTTAGCTTCTGTATAACAAATAGTTTATTTTGATAGATAACAAATGCAAGATTGGTTTTAGCTAAAATATCTGGCTTTCTATATCATAAATATGTGATTTTGCTAATTATTTTAAAAATAAATTTGATATTTTTTAGTCTGGAATATATATTAGAACCACTCACAGAGGAGAAAGGAATTATCAAAGATATATCCATAGCTTACTTATTTTCTGAAGTGAAACAGATACATTCCTTTATTTATCATAACTGAGATCATGAAATTGCTCCAATAGGAAATGTTACATAATGAATTCCATGGTTTATAGAGACAGGCAACTTAATGTGAAATTGTTGAAATGAAGTTCAGAGTCTTGCACCTGGGATAAAGCAACTCTATGTATCAGTATACGTTGGGGACTGACCTGTTGGAGAGCAGTGAAGGGGAGAAGGACCTGGGGGTCTTAGTGGATGGAAAGCTGACCACGAGCCAGCAATGCGTTCTTTGGGCCAAGAAGGCCAGTGCCATTCTGGGGTGGATTAGAAGTTCAAGCAAGGTTCTCCTCACCCTCTACTCTGCCCTGTTGAGGCTGTGTCTGGAATACTGTGTCCAGTTCTGGGCCCCCCAGTTCAAGATGGACCTCAGGGAACTGCTTGAAAGAGGCCAGTGCAGAGCCACGGGGAAGATGGAGCAGAACATCTTTCTTCAGAGGAGAGACTGAGGGAGCTGGGGCTCTTCAGTTTGGAGGAGACTGAGAGGTGACCTCATTCATGTGTATAAATATGTAAAGGATGAGTGCCAAGAGGATGGAGCCGGGCTCTTCTTGGTGTTGCCCAATGACAGGACGAGGGGCAATGGGTGGAAGCTGAGGCATAGGAAGTTCCATGGAAACATGAGGAAAAGTATTCTCACTGTGAGAGTGCCAGGAAACTGGAACAGGCTGCTCAGGGACATTGTGGAGTCTCCCTCTCTGGAGATATTCAAGACCCATCTGGATGTGTTCCTCTGTAATCTGGTATAGGTGCTCCTGCTCTGGCAGTGGAGTTGGACTGGATGATCTTTTGTGGTCCCTTCTAACCCCTAACATTCTGTGATTCTTCCCAGCCAGAGTCACAGTAAGCAGCAAAGCAATGGGAATCTAAGTGTTTGCAGCAAAACTTATTTAAGTCAAATATCATTGTATAATAGATGTGTTGTTAACTGTCTGTGACCATTGGTTGAAGATAGCTTTGAGCTAATCATAAGAACCTGCCTATGGGACTAAGTAAGAGAATCAATATCCTACTTTTACTGCAATAGATGTGTGGACATACTCAAGTTTACAAGATACCTTTATATGTTAATACATTTATAAATACATATACGTATATAAACCCCATTAAAAAGAAAAGGACAAAAAGAAAGTGTAAAGTTGTTGTTATGAAATTCTCATCTGACAGCAATCATAAGCTCATTATAAAATTCTCACCTGAAAAAACTCATAAGCTTTCTGACTTTCTGAAGCTTTTTGGTTACCATGGTGATGGTTATCAGCTGGGCTTTAGTATAGGACATACCAGTGTTACAAGTATAGGAATTCAGTCCCTGTGGTAAACTTGATGAAAAACACCATACTCTTCTTATAGATAGTCTGAGTCATTCCAGTCATATTAAAGATGGATTTCACTAATAAATCTATTTTAAATAATTTGTAATCTGCAGCAAAGATCAAAGGTTGCTGCCATTTAATTCAGATTAAGTGGATGTGAGCTGTGTGGAGTATTTGGAAGTAAATTTTAAAGCAATCAAGGAAACTGAATTCAAGACATTTGCTATTGTACTCATCCCAGATTGTTGATGAATGAATGACAGCATAATGGTCCCTGGATTTTTGATGAGAACATAGTGATCTGAAGAATGTCTCATCAAATTAAAAGTACTCAAGCTCATCTGTTTAACCTTTTAAAAGCTTTTAGAGGTGTGATTGTGATTAGAAATCAGTCTTCTAAGACAGGAACTGACAATTCAACCTGGCTGACAGGACACTTCAGGCCAGTGTGGCCAGTGTCTTCAGGTAGAGTTGTGTGGCAGTTTTATGCTGATGCCTAGGAAAATTTTCCACAGATTGAGTAGAAAAATCGTAGATTGTAAATAAATTACCACTGGATGTAAAAGGGACAATCATCACAGAATCACAGAATCAACCGGGTTGGAAAAGACCTCAGAGATCATCAAGTCCAACGTATTACCTAATACCTAACACTTCATGAGAGCTAAACCATGGCTCCAAATGCCATGTCCAATCCCTTTTTGAACACCTCCAGGGATGATGACTCCACCACCTTCCTGGGCAGCACATTCCAATAGCCAATTACTCTTTCTGTGAAGAACTTTCTCCTCACCTCAAGCCTAAACTTCCCCTGGCACAGCTTGAGACAGTGTCCTCTTGTTCTGTTGCTGGTTGCCTGGGAGAAGAGACCAACCCCTCCTGCCTACAATCTCCTTTCAAGTTGATAATAATGGTGATAAGGTCTAAATAATCCCATTGGTCTGACAACTTGCTCAAAGGTGGAAAGGTGGCTGACCTTTTCATATGCACATTTAAAGTTCATGGGCAGAGAGAACCCTTCTGTTGGACACAGGCCAGACGACACAAGTACAGCAACCAGTCACCTATTTATTGTGCTATATACAGTTCTGAATAATTCAATCCTATAAAACTTGGCACAAGTTTCCTTAGCCCAAAGCATATGTAATTCTTGTTTATAAAGGGTACCTGGTGGCCATTTTGTGGGGAGTGAGCATTTAAGAAATTGCTGCTCCAGAGACTTACTCTCCTGGCCCTAAAGGGTGCGCTTCAGTCTATGAATTTCTGGTTCCTTGTCACAAATAATAGTTCCAGATTGAAATGCCTAAGTTGTTCCTGTCAGGTTTAGTAACCACTGACATTTTGCTGTAGTTTAGGCAGTAGACAAGAAAACTAAGTTTAATTGGCTTAGCATTAGTTAAGCTTCAGCTGGGGACATATGGGGCATTTGGCAACCCAGATGCCATTTTAGGATTACAGAATAGTGGTACTTGGAATCGAATGCGCTTTTAGTTGAGGCTGTCTTGAGTGAAATACTGGTGTGTTTAATATTTGAATGACCTATTTCAGATTTCTGGTGAAATTCATTGTGGTGGATCAGAGCATATAATACTGCCATCCTTTATGATTTCAGGCTGTTAGAGGCGTGACTGCTTTTGTTGCTCTGTTTACTTCTGATTCATGCTGTATATTATTGCAGAGTCACAAGAGAGATGGATGTTTGTGCTTTTTTAAAATAAACCTTCTGCTTCAGGAGCACATTTATTTCAGGGGATGGTGATGCCCAGAGAAAAATTTGTAAAGAGATATGTGTGAAAGAAGCCTTGTGCCAGGTATCCCAACTTTAATTCTATAATCTTCTTTGGAAAGAAAAAGATATATTTTTTTCAAGCGAGCTTTGTGTCTTGCATGGAAGATTGAAGTAATCCAGTGCAGTCCTAGTGTTCAGCAATCCCTCTGATGCTCAGCTGTTCAGAAAATAGGTTATTTGAGTTGCAGCAAACTGCCTTTGCAAATGTATTTTTGAACATGTATACATATACAGATATCTACATATATGTGTATTTATAGGCATAGTGTATTTATACATGTGTATATATGTGTATTCATGTGTATTGTTAATATGAGTGTCTGTAGTGATTGCATTTCCAAACCTGTGACCAATGGTAGAAAACCAAGTAAGTTTTGGTGGTGGGTTGAAATTTGCGGCACCCCCCACCCCCCTAACTTTTCTAGACCAACACAAATGGAAGCATATGAAAACTGTATTTACAGGCAAAACTACAATCTACAATGGAGTGCATTGAACATGTACAAAATATACAGGATTTACAATATTCATAGGTATTTACAATTAGCAAGCAGCACAAGAGCCCCCGTGGTCAGAGATCAGGAGAAGCTACCAGCTCCTCCTTCCCTGCCTACACAGACCCCTCTGGACAAACAGGAGAAAAGGGCTCAGAAATTTGCTGTTAGGCTTAACCAAAGCAATGCAGCCAAGGTCAAGCAGAAGCAAGTTAGTATCTCTCCAGAGCAACAAAGCGAGAAGAGAGGAGACGAGAAGAAGGAATTAATAGAATCATAGCATCAACCAGGTTGGAAAAGACCTCAGAGATCATCAAGCCCAACCTATCACCCAACAGCTCATGACTAACTAAACCACGGCTTCAAGTGCCAAGGTTTTCTTAGCCAGGCAGGTGGTGTTCAATATATTTTTCATGTCTGGGATGAAGGAGGTCAAACACATGAAACAATATTCTTCATAACACAGGTTACCACGTGCAACAGGTTACTCAAGGTAATAGACTTCTAATTTGGTAAGCTGTAGATTCCTTTCTTGTTTTGATTTGTAGATTCTCTAGTTCTCTTCCTTCTCTTCTATTTATTCATATAGTTAAGATACTTTGTGATTCCAATTATCTGTACTGTGACTTGGCATACTATGTTTTGCTTAAACACAGCACTCCATGTTGTATTTTACCTGCACATGTAGCCAACAAGAGAGAAATCAATACTTTTTTCAGTACACCCCTACAATGAAGCACTTTTTGCTAGCATCTTGTAATGACATCTTCACATCAGGGATATTATTTGTCTTTTTATTCATAAATTGAAAGGGAAAAGCCCAAGCAATGAAACCGTCTCCTAAGAAACACGCAGTTTGCTACAGAGTTGGCAAAACATTGCAAATAACCGTTGTTTACTCTAGTAGGGGTGCTTCATTACCTGAGTATCATTTTATCACTGTGTCTTCCCCCCACTGCAAATAGATTTTCTGCACTGAATGGGTTTGGCAGGTTTATGGTGGTTAATTCCTGATGTGAACCAGGAACTTTATGAATTGTCATTTTCCACGTGTTTTTTAAAACAGGAGCCAGCTTAGATTCCATTTTCATTCCATTTCCTTCTTGAGGTACATGGTGCCTAAAAAAAAATAATTTCCTAACAATCTACTTTAAGATTTCTCTCATTCCATACTATTCCTGTTCTTCTCTCCCCAAATGCTGTTTGACAACTTGCTGGCAGCAAATGTTAAAATGACTAATTACATTACATCCTCTACAGCTGTAGTGTGTTATAATGTAGGCTAGAAAACTGGTTTCTGGCAACTAGTCCTGGATTTAGGAACCAGGTCACTAATACACAGTGGCTGGGTGGAGGAAGAGCACTAGTGCTTGATTGATGTGATGTGAACTGTATTGAAAGCAGCTTTCCCAGCCTTTCTGCTGAAGGCAAAGACTCTATACAAGTAGCCTCCAGCAAAATGCAAGTGAATTAATCAGGAGACAGTAGGGAGAAACTTGAAGATTAATGTAATTTTGAAGGGGTCATTTAAAAGTTCTTAGCAATTCACAGAGAGTTAAGGAATTATCATGCTCACAACATTGCTGTTTCATAGAACTGGCATACTTCATTCAGCAACATGCCTGCAGGTAACCATCTAAACTGCTTGAGTACAAAAAACAAAAACCAGTTTACAAGTTTAATCTGTCATTTCTGTCAAGACAATAGATTCTATGTTTTCACTGTTCAAATATTCAGAAGAACATGGAATTAGTTCTGGAGTTAAATTACTAAATCATGGCTGTTAATAATATGCTTTTCTTTCTTTCTTTCTTTCTTTCTTTCTTTCTTTCTTTCTTTCTTTCTTTCTTTCTTTCTTTCTTTCTTTCTTTCTTTCTTTCTTTCTTTCTTTCTTTCTTTCTTTCTTTCTTTCTTTCTTTCTTTCTTTCTTTCTTTCTTTCTTTCTTTCTTCCTTCCTTCCTTCCTTCCTTCCTTCCTTCCTTCCTTCCTTCCTTTCTTTCTCTTTCTCTTTCTCTTTCTTTCTCTTTCTTTCTTTCTTCCTTCCTTCCTTCCTTCCTTTCTTTCTCTTTCTTTCTCTTTCTTTCTTTCTTTTTCTTTCTTTCTTTCTTTCTTTCTTTCTTTCTTTCTTTCTTTCTTTCTT